>VZRR01007757.1:0-95890 GCA_013398015.1 Oreocharis arfaki | reverse complement strand
AAAGATCATTGTCAAAGCCTCCTTACAACTGGAAACTGTTTTGCAAAGAACAGAATTTTAAACTTATGGAGCATTGTTAGACACCTTGATCTAACAAACTTCCCAAACCATTCCTGAGTTTTCCAGGACAAGATTTAAAGCTGAGATAAATTTTATGGCAGATCTGCACTTGATAGCAAGTTCAAAACCCTATTTGTTTATACGGGCTATGATATTAGGTCACATGGACTGTGATTAAAATCATCCCTGGTGATGTTTGTATGGACTATGGTGATTTAGATCACGTGAAGTTTTGCTGCAGGTGGCTGAAGATCCTTAGGTGAAAAAAGGCTCTGAGGGATGGAGTGGGGAGGAGGAAAAGCTTAACGGCTTTTAAAGTGGGCACCTCTAGGTAAATTCTCCTTTCTGTAGTCCAAAAATCTCAAGTGTAATCTTTTCACTCACATTGGTGAAGAAAGGAGGATTTGGCCTTCTAGTGCTTTGGAGAAATCCTGTGTCTGCCTGAGCAAAAGTCCCTGCTGGTGAGAAGGTAAGTCACCTCTGCCATGGCTTCTTTCTGTACTGCCAAGGTTAAGCCCAAAGCAAAACCTCACATGAAAGATTGAGCCCTCACCCTGTAATTCTGGTTGAACTTCATCCACAAGCACACGCTGGCCATGTCAAGTGCTCCACTGGAAGGTTTGCAGAACAACTGGCTTGGGTTTTGGTTTCCTGACCAGAACCTTGTTGTTTATCTGCCCAGGTGGGATTCAGGAGCTTCTCTGCTGGGGTGACACACCTGGGAACAAGGTGGAGTGGCTGGAGGGTCCTGCCCTGTTGTCCCAAATGAAAGCTCGGATTTAGAGTTTGCATCCCCGGGGAAGCTGTTGAATAGTGCCCAGTAAAGTTACACATCAGTTCCTAGGGGGAAATGAAGGATAACTGCGTGCTGGAAACACAACACAAACTGGGTTTTATGGAATCTTTGGGTATTTGAAATGTTCACGACATTTCTTCTTCAGGTTTCGAAAGCCTGGTTGTGATTAACTCCAGAACTGGCTTTACTTTATAAAAACAGTACAGTTGTGATAGGAACCTTGAATCAATATTGACTCAAAGGAAGGTGACACTTAGAGGGAATAGAATATTTACCTTTTTACCTGCAGGCTTAAATACCTAATTTAGGAGTTCTTTCTCTTGTAATTTTGATGGCTCTAAGTTGAACTGCGTGAATGCTCCCTGTGTCAATCACCACTACCACTCCTTGCAATGGGAGTATTGTCAAGTAGGTGTTTTATTTCTGTTATTCCTGATGTTTTCAGTATTTCTCACGCAGCAGAACCCCCATATCAGCAGCACATGTTGTATTTTCCATGGTGATTGGGTCCTGTAGGGGTAGAATTTATTTCAGTTCATATGTGGAAATAACACGTAGACAGAGAAATTTCAGGTTTGTCCTTCTCTCGTGGGTCAGGCAATATTGGCAAGGCTTTATTGGGTTTGTTGGTCTATAAATACTCCCTAATCTATATGTCCTGCTGGCATCACTGTGCCTGTGTCACCTTTCCATCCCAACGTGAGTTCATGGCTGCTAAATTTAGTGTTTGCAACACGGGAGCAGAGCTGCTGCGTGGGGTAAGGGAAAAGCTATTTTTAAATGCTCCGAACACAAACAGTGACTTCTGGAGATTATGGAAACCAGGGGTTTTCAGAAGAGAAAAAGCCCCAAACAAACAGTTCCAAGTCAACTTTAGTTCTTCAAATCCAGGTTTCTACTGCTGCTGCGGGATGTTTGTGGGGATGCTCATAACGGTGGTGGTCAAATTGGTAAAAGACATTTTATTTCTGGCAGCAACAACTAACCAGGGGTGTAAAATATCTTGGGTAGCAAATCTGTGAATTCTCTGGGTTCTGTTCTGTGTGCTCGTGGCTCTGGCCTGTACAGAACAATAAAGCTGAAACACATCTCCTATGGGGGAATGTCCAGTTCCCCCACTGTAGGAGAGTGGCCCCAGTGCCAAAAAAGGAAATGAATAAAATGCAGATTTTCCCTGAAATTTTACCAAAAAATAAGGAATAACTTCCTTTTGTCCATTGGAAATTTTAAGAGTGATTGTGCTAGTAGGGGCAACATCTACAAGCTCTTCATGAATTCAAGTTATAATAATTGTAGTTTTAAGTGTGGTCAGGATTTTGGAGACAGGAGTTTGTTCCTGACAGTATAATTAAATAAGGGAGATAATATGAAGTAGAAACAAAGGCCTTTTAGCTCCCCAACCTGAATTTGTGTTTTCCTGCCAATGTCAGCTGTGGTAATTTTAAAGGTAACAGTTCACTTTTTGAAATAATAGATCAGCTTAGAATGATTGAGAGAAGAGAGTAACCCTTTCCATAAATCCTTAAGCTTTGACAAGTTAATAAATTCCTTACATTACTGGAAAAATAAATGTAATATTGTGCAGCAACTGTCTTCAGCTTCTGTCTGCAGGAAGACCATAGCTTTGTATGCCTTTTGTTTGGGAATATGGAGTTGTTTGTGGGGTTGAAACCAGGAGCTCCTATTCTGAAGAATCTCCAGTGTTTCACTTGGGTTTTTTTTTATTGCTTTCAATTAGAAGAAAAATATGAATACCTTGTACAAGAAAATATTTAAACTACTTAAAAAAAAAAAATTAGAATCTTCATGCCAAACATACTGTAGCACATTTTGAAACACGCTGCATTGAACTATTGTGTTTTCTGCATAGAAATGTTGACAAATTTGCTAATAAAAATGATTATAATGCATAATGTGGCTGACCTGGGAGAGGAGGGGAGCAGCACTGGGCAGGGACACGCTGGGCAGGCAGCCTGCCTCTCCCTGCCAGCCTGGCTCCCAGGCAGCCTTCCAAGCCAAGCTGCCAGCCCGCCTGCTTGTCGCAAGTTTTTGTGGAATAAACATTCCCAGAGAACGTTTTGATCCAGAAAATCAGCAGTTTTTGATGGCAAATTGTTCATCAGAAGAGTTTTAACCTGCTCTATTAAGAACATAAGTCTCTGAAATTGTTAGTCTTGAATAGAAGTGTTGCCAAACAATTGAATGTAATAGCCTTCACTGCCTGGAAGGCTCGCTCGCTCTGTCTCTGTAATAGCTCTTGGTTCTCTTTTAACACCCCCTGGAAAGGAGTAAAAGTTAATTAAAGCGGGTATTTTTCTGTGTTTGCAGTCTGTTGCCGTTAGAACAAGTGTGGACAGGGTTCAATGACGTGGAGTTCAGAGTTAGCTGAACTTGGAGGTGTCAGGAAAACAGCTGTATTTTGCAGCATGGATTATCAGCCTAATTAGTTTGGAGGAGGAAAAAAGGTATGTTTCTTAAAAATAAAAAATTGGAATATGTTTCATTGATAGTCCTAACATTTTCAGTAGTAATTTATAGATGAAGCCATTGAACTAATTAAAATTTTGTTCAGATCTGGGTGCAGCTCCCTCTGTTAGAACCTTTCTCTGTTGGCACGAGTGCAGAATGTGTCAGTGGGAATCAGGGAGCATCACTTTTTAGGATACATCCAGACACATGTGCCAGATGATCCAAACCCGGCTCCTGTGTGCTTATCTTTGGAGAGAAGGGGCCTTTGCCAGTGTGGGCTGTGGTGTCCTATGCAGCTCTGCAGATCTGGGGGTGTTCCCTATGTGAGGCACTGCCCTGTGGTCCCACAGTCCAGCCCTGGAGCAGGGGTGGAGGAGAGGTGGGTAAGGGATGTTCTGGGAGCAGCTCAAGGTGTGCCAGGTGTGTGTGGGAGCTCCTGTGCAGTCCCAGCCCTGGGGCTGTGCTGCAGCACAAATTCCCTGCTTTCCCATGCCTTGGCCTCAAACACCAAGCACTGTTTGCCAAGCGCTTCTGCCTGTCTTTGAATCACCAGTTTTCCACCCAAATCTCTTTTGTTGTCTTGTTGTTTTCCTTTCTTCTCCATTCCCATCCATGCCATTGTGGTGCCATCTGTTTTCTAGGTGGGGAGGATCCACTTCAGGCCACTTACCCTGGTGGCAGTGCCAAACTTACATTCATTGAAAACTCTTTCATGCAGAGGAAATTTGCATAAGAATACTTGAAACCAAATTTTTTTGTCTAATCAGCAGCAGTGAGGGCTGGACTCACACCAGTGTGCTGTGTTCTGATGAATTTTTCTGTTGTGACTTTTCCTGTTATGAGTCCCACTCAGAGAAGAGAAATTCAGCAATACAAACATATCTACCAGTGTGATCTTTGTGTTATGGCATTGCAGACATGCATGTTTAAATGCCATTCTGAAATTTTGATCAGGACATCAGCCACGTGAGATCTCAGTCTTAAAACCATCTGACAGGTTTTGATGCATAAAAAGACTTAGGAGAGTTTTATACTCTATTAAATAATAAACACTCTTTCCCCTCCTTATGTATTCTTCTCCTTCACAAACTTTGATGTTCAACTTTGATTATGTATCAAAAAAATACAGGGTGCTTCATTTTGGCATATTTTGAAAAATCTCATCAGTTTCAGGGAGCAAGATGCCCTTATCTGCTCAGCATGTCTGAGACTGAAGAAGACTTCAATCAGACCTGGTTTTCATAGCAAGAACTCTCACTGCCTTTCCTTCAGGATGTCCTCTGACTCATCAGCACCTGAGAGGTTTGGATCTGGGAGAAAGGGGAGAAAAATAGGAATTCATAAACTCTTCAAGAGGAACACACAGAACTTTGGGTCAGTTGGGCAAGGAGGAGGAGCTGAGGAGGATGAAGGTCAATGTGTCTACCATAAAAACCCTCACCATTCACCTGGGAGCAGAGGACACTGATGGGAGAGCAGGGCAGCTTGGTGTATGGGATTAAACTTCTCTCCTTTCCTACTATCTCAGATTTGCTGTGGAAAATTCCATCCCAGAATTTTTCCTCATCTCTGTGTCTCTGACACGAAACAATCACCATTCCAGTTCCATAGAGAGTAAGATTCCATCACGTGTCCAAGGGGCTCTGAAGGAGAACGAGCTCGATGAAAACGAGAAGGTGCAGCAGTGAAACAGCCAGAGACGGCAGCATCTGAAAGCTCTGCTTTGCCTCCACAATGTCAGCTCCTAAATTGTTCGTGGAAAATCCCGTTGTGTAACTGAAAACTCTTTGTAGGGAAAGATTTCAGCATAATGAAGAGCCTGCTCACAACAATAGAGGTGATGGACCAGACACTTCATCATTTCTTATTATGCTGTTGGAGCAGCTTCTGCCTGAGTTATGCTTTGTCTTGTTTGTTCCCCCATTCTTCAATTGCCCCTGATCCAAAATGAAAAAGGGAAGAGAAATCAGGCAAAAGGGCCATAAGGCTCTGTGTGTGTCTTTAAAGAGATTGTATTTACGTGAGCGAGTGGGAAACAGGTTTTCTTTTTCCTTACATGTGGTTTTATTTAATATTGGAGAGACAGTTGAGTGGGAATGGCAAGAATTGCTTTGCTCTGCTGTTCAAACCATGAAGCAGGAGCATGAGGTGGGAATTCCACGTTTTTCCTACAGGTGGGAATTCCATGTTTTTCCTACAGGAAGCCAGATGCTGCTTTCAGAAGTAGAAACTTTCACAAGGAAGATATATTGACATTTCAATTATTACCCAGCTATGCTCTCCTAAGGCAGCAAACAGCAGATATTATTTATAAACCTTTTAATGGAAGTAACTGGAGCCACTTCATTATTTCAATGAGCTCTTAAAATGCTGATGAGTAGTGTGATGTTTTTACATAATAATGCCATTAAAAATTACTGCTTTTGTGTATGTTTTTCATGAGAATGCATTTATTTGGCATTGTTAAAGCCCTTTAACGTTTTTCAGAAGTTCAGTGTCGGAACACCAGATAATGGGAAAGTTTTAAGCCTCATTGACATAAGAACATGACATATGACCTTTAACAAGTCATCAAGGTAACAAACCCAAACATATTTTGTCCAGGTGCCATTTGAAGGAAATCAAATTCCTATTATCAAAATAATTAAAATTCCTATTAACAAAATAATTACAATTCCTATGATATGAAGAATTGCACTGAAAGATTTCTTACCAAAAGAAATACTGAGTGAATCCACCCTGAGGCATCTTGAAGAGCACCTCTGGCTGGAAGGATTTGTGTGTCAATAATTAACATTTGATAAGGAGAGCAAGAAAGGGCTCAGTGTTTTAATGACATGGGCTTGAGAAAGATATTGATTAATTTCTGCTCATGTGCAGGTTTCAGGCCACTTGATAAAGGCCAGTCAAAGGGGTTTTTTCCTATAGTCATTTCAGAGGTCAGTGAGGTCAAGTGAGAAGGTTTAGTGGTGACAGCAGAAGTCAGGAATTAGTTGTGTCTTCTGTTTGAGCCATCTGCTATTGAAAGGAAGAGACCAGCAAAGCATGAGTGGAAGAAGAAGAGTTAAAAATCAAAATTTATAGCCAAATGAGATGCTTGAATATTCTTGGAACTTTTGAGTTGAGGATCAGCATTTGTTGTTTCTGTATTTGTGTATTTCTGTTTATCCATGCCCTTATCAGCTGGTCCAAGCTTTTGTAGGGCCTAACCTAATTTCAGATTTTTAACAGAGCTAAGACTCTCCCAAACCAGCCAGCATCAGTTTAAGGAACAAAAGTCTCCTTATGTTTTGTGTGATATAAATTTTTGATCCCCAATGTTTGAAGTCGGGGTTAGGATGACTTTAACATAAAGAAATGATGCAGTTTAGGATATGTTTTCAGGAAAGGAGCATGTTCTTAACAGATATTGCTTTCATTTATTGCTTCATTTATTATTAGTCATTGGTAATAGGAAAAAATAGAGCATTAGAATTTAAAGGATGCATGATAACCTCGTGTACCAGCCTGTGCTGGTGTGGTCATGCATACAGGGATCTCACTCCTGCTGATCCAGGCATTCCCCATTGCCTCTTTCCTGGTTTTTGTCGTGCTTGTGTTGGAGGTACAATAGGCAGTTCTCTTTCACAAGTATTGGCACATGATTTGTTTGGTACATGGCTGCTCTGCTTTTGCCAACATGGAGTAAAAATGCAATAATTCACCTATGAAACCACTCTGTGTTGCACTGAAACAAGGGGGTAAGGAAGGATAACGCTCCCCAGTCCTTTCCCTCTGTGCTGGAATATGGATTTCCACAAAGAACAGTGGAAAAATCCTGGAATTTACCACATTTTTAACAAATGTGAATAGGCGCAAATAGAAGTCCATTCTATTCTGCAGGGCACAGTCCTTGAAAAAGCTCAGCGAGGATACAGTGGCATCAAATAAAGCATTTTGGGTCTTTTGGGCTGTAACTGAGGATTAGCAAAATTAAAACTCACACGTATAGGTTGCTGTTCCTCCTTTGTAGAGCATTTAATGCCAGACTCTTAGGAGCACAGGGAAATACAAGGTGAGAGGTGTGGAAAATAAGGCTGGCTTGTATTTGATCCCCAAAGAATGCTAAGGAGTTTCTCTAGAAAAGTGAATTTCAATCAAATCTCCTGAGACAATCCCCAGGGCTCCAGTTTTGCTCCAAGTTGAGTTAGATGATGTTGTAAGTTTGGAATGGATCCCAAGGAAAGGATTATCCACTGCTGTCCTTTCCTGCTGAGATGCACCCACAGTGCTGAGGCTCCATGTAGACCATGGGATGTTTCCACAGTATCCCCTCTCACCAAAATTTATCACGGCCTTTTCCTCAGCTTTTAAATTCCTTGTTCCTGAGTGTCTGAACTTACCACAGCACTGTGACAGAAGAGAAAATATCATCAAGAAAGCAAATAATTGTACCTATGGTGGTGTTATGCTTCAAGATTAGGTGATAAAAATGGAATTTACCTCTCATCCTAATAATATTTAGAAAATTTTCAGGGGCTGCTAAGATAAAATATCACTTATTATTTATTTTGTCAAATGATCCAGGTCTTAGATAAGCATAGTCTTCAACTGAGGTTATTCAAGTTAGAAATGAATAAAAGCCTCAAGATAAATAAAAGCAGAATGCTGGCCTGGTAACTTGTCACTGAGTAGAATAGAATTAATTCAGGTTTACCTGGTTAGTATGAAAATGCGAATTAAAATTCAGATCAGTATTAAGAACAGTATTTAGCAATGTTCAGGTACTGCAAAGCTTCTATCTGTTCCAAGAGCTGCCTGAAGTTTCTTAGCAGTACCAAGTTATTCCCACTTAAGTGCTTATTAAAAATAAAGGCAGTTGGATATTTGCACGCGAGCCAAAGGAATAAATGCCTCTTTGTTCCAACATTTTCTTTCAAAAGTAAACTTTTAGCTATGCTTGTGCAGAGTTGTAGAGAGCTGGGTGTGTTGTGAAGCCCAGTCAATGAGCAGTTGGAGAAATAACACTTAATTATCTTTAATATATTTAACAAGGACTTTTGTATAGCGTGCAGGGCTTGTGTTCATGACTAAACTTTTGCACTCAGCCAGAGTAGTGAATAGGCTGTTATTCTTTACATTATTATCCTTATTATGCTGCTTTAATCACATGATGCTGTCAGGTCTGTTGCAGGGTTTCCAGTGTGAGGTGTGACCTTAGAATGCACAAGCTGCTGCTGTGCAGTCATTACAGAACTGCACACAAATAGACTTTCCTGCTTTAATCCCTGTTTGAAGGTGGCTTTGGTGAAATCCCTCTTATACCAGGTATTAGTCTGAAAAAAAATCTTTAAATAAAGTATCTGCTCACTATCTAAGAATTACTGCTCTTTTTTTTTGTGCTTGTTACTTATTATGTGTACGTATAACAATGTCACATATCAAAGTGATGCTGAGCTTCACACAGCTCTGTGGAAGGCAGTGAGATCATTATTTCTGCTTTGCAGCTGGGGTTTGGAACTTGCAGACTAAAGCAGCCCCTTGCTTCTCTTTCCACCTGATCTTTGATGCATTCCCATGCAGTAGCAGTCCTCACCAAAGGGGACTTGGATTAACAAACTCAGGACAAAACATGTTTGGCACTACAAACTATGCAGAGAAGAAAATGAAACTAATGAAAGATTTTTTTTGCAAGTCAGAGTTGGAACTGTTTGTGCTACCGGTTCCACTCTGCCCTCAATCTAAAGCAAAATGTGTTGCTAAAATCTAGTTTTTGGTTTATGTAAAACACAGCATCCTTCACACAGCGAAGCCACCACGAGCACATTTCCTCTCACTGGTGATCCCTCGCATCATTTCTTCCCCTGTGGCTTTTTTCTATTCACACCTTTCCCCTGTTCCTTCTTCTCAGTTGCCTTTCTCACTTGGTGGCTGAATTGGCCCCACCAGGCTTTAGCAAGCTCCTCTGTTTAATAAAACAACTGTCACCATCTCCCACCCAAAGCCCCTCCTACCCCAACACCAAAAGCTCCACTTGACTCGTCTGTGAAGGAGGAAAATTTGCAAGGAATAAAAGATTGAGGCTGCCTGCTTGGTGGGACTTTACTTAATTAACCTAATTGAAATTACAAGTGTTGCTAATGAGACAAAAATAGGCCAACAAATAAATTATTTCCATTACATGTCATTTGAAAATAATTAGCAAAAGATAAACATTGGGTTCAGTGACCAGATTTGGCCTCTAGTTCTCTGTGCTGCTCTTTAGCACGGGGGACTTTGTGATGTGTAAATGAAATTAGAAACTGCAGCTCTGTAGCGGTGTAATGTGGCTTCTATAAATCCCTGGTAAGCTCTGACAGCAATACTCAGGTTAGTACACAGACCTTGAATGAAAGGGAGGGATTTGCAGTACAGCCACGGGAGGGTAAGAATTTATTGAGCACTAACTTAAAAAAAAAAAAAAAAGGGATGTTTATCAAAAAATCAGGACAAATATGTACATTATTTTGCAAATGTTGCTTTGATCTCTATAGCAAAAGTACTCCTATAGCTGCACGTGTGCCAATTTGCCTCTTCTCGAGAAATGAAATCTAAATATTTTTAAATTAATGGATTCCAAAAGCATCAGGTGAAAACATCTGCAGCAGAACAGGGGCTCTGTGTTTGGAGCTCGCAGTCAGGTTTCTGTGCCATTAAATCAGGGCTGTTTAGAGAGGAAAGTTTCAAATTGACACCCTGGAGTTTGGGCCATGAGGGAAGTTCTGCACAGAAGATTTGTATGAAAAATGACTGCAGGATTCAGCCTGAGTTTCTTTGGTTAATTTTGTAGCAGAGGGGAAGTTTAGGCCCTGTACAGTAGAATGCCTTGCCAGGAAGAGAACTAACGAAAATATGAATTTTTAAATTTTCTTTGAAATGTTCTATGTAGAACATGAGATCTTCAGGCAAATGAACTTTACATTTGCCTAAACTGCTTCAAAAGCCACTTTTAACACTTGAAACCCCACCAAATTAATGTATTTTGTTACAGTGCAAGGTGTTTTTCAGATTGGTCATCAAAAGCTGAATTTTTCTACTAGATAGCAAAGAACGTTCCTTCCTAATCTACCCTTTCAAAGTTCATAATTTGTGGTAGTCTCCATTTTTGGCTGTAAGTCTTAAGCCACGTGGTATGTTTATTTTGGGGCAATCAGTTTTAAGTCTTACAGTGGGAGGGGATAAAACCCCCCAACCCCACCCACCCTCCCATGGCCTGAGGGCACTGAAGGGGTTTCTGGGCTTGCTGGTGTCACCACAATTTTCTCGCTGGAATTTGACTGAACTTTCATCTTATTCCAAAGATCTTCTTGTCTTCCTGGGGAATTTGGGTTATCCCAGGTCTGTGGGCAGACTACTTTGATAGTGCCAGGAATAACTTCTATTGTTGTTGTAGTTGTTGTTGTTGTTGTTGATTTTGCTTCTTTGCTACTTTGGGGCCGGATGGGTGATGAAGGTGGCCACAACCACAGCTCTCTGATGCCTTTGCATCCTTTCTTTGAGAGCTCAGGACTCCGATGGGAGATTGCTGTACCTCCCTACCTGGAGCTGAAGTCATTGTGCTGCTCGATTTGGTACCACTGTGTGGGACAGCAGCCTTTAGAGCATCCAGCTGAGGGCATCATTTGCTCAATCTATATTTGCAACCTATGCATTTCTGCAGAGGTATTTACTTCCTGGGAAAGGAAACTGTCCTGTGGTCCTTAAACACAGGCAGGGATTGCTGTGCACGCAGTGTGTCTCAGAGGAACTCCTGGGAATGTTCCTGCCAGAGCTGCTGAGCTGCCCTTGTGCTGTGGGAGCTGTCAGTGGATACCTGTGGGCAAAGGACTTGTTCTTTGCTGCTTGTGTGGTTAAACTCCCCTGAAATCTGGGGACAGGCTGTGTACATTGAAATCGCCCCTGGTGTTGGGAATCCCAGGCAAATCTGCCAGCCTGAAATGAAAGCCTCTGTCTGTCTGGGATCAGGGATCTTGGGCTCTCAGAGGGAAGGCAGCCAGGCACTCCAAGTTTTGGAAACAAAATCAGCATGACAATAGAAATCTAAAGTTCTCATTTCTGACTGCAGCCTGATGGTTCTGCTCCAGACAAAACCCAACACCTTCCTTGGACCACTTTGCCAACGAGTTCATGACTTACTAGGACGTAAAATAATACTTTATTCAAAATAACTGAGTTCTCCTTTTGCATAAAACTTTTGTGTTATTTACTATCAGTAAAATTGGTAAAAATCTGAATATTTTCTGCAAGTGGTTTTCAAATATGTCTGTCAGGGCCATCACACCTGCCTAGCTCTGATAGGCCATATTTATCCCCGCAGACTCTCTCACACGTTTGACTGATGTCCCATGTGATGCTCTGGTCTGGCTGTCAGGAAGTCAGTGTTGGTTTTCTGCCCAGCCTGAGCTGCTTTGCTGGAGAAGGGGAGTCACAGGAATCATCAACTGGCTTTTACTCTTGTCTCAAACTGTACTTGCAAACTGGTTCCTGGCACATTGCTCTGAACACCCATTTATTGAGTCCTTTGCAGCACCCAGACCTATTAGATAAACAAGCCTTTCAAAGCTAATCGGTCAATAAATAGTCAGCAAGCGAATTCTTTATTTATTCCAAGGTTAAATGCTTGTCTTAGTGCGTCTCAGAGGAAAGCAGAGCCTCTTCAAACAAAAAAAAATCACTCATAAAAGGACAGATAATCATACTGTGGTGCCACAGGGAAATCCAGACTTGTTTGTGTGTGGGATGGAGCTGAGGTGCTGGATGGGAAGATAAGAGTGGGAACTGGCACTGCCACGAGGTGGGAATTGTGCAGGGAATGGTGGAGGGAGCAGTACCCAGCACCAAACCAGCACTGGAACCCCTTCCTCCCCTCAAAACACACAAGCAAAGAGAGCAGATTGAGTGACTGAATGTTAACAAAACAAAGCCCTTAAAAATAATTGCATTTTATATTGTGATTCATTTCAATTTCATGAGTCTCAAAACACCACTTCTCAAGTGATTAATGTTTTCTCCATTGATTGCAACTGCGCTTGAGTGAAGGTCTTTCTTCATAGCTTTAAACAAAGAAATATTTTAAGGGTCACCAGATTAATGGCCTGACATTGAGGAGCCTTTCCACAGCTATACAGCAGAGCAGGTGGGCTGTAAAAGCAAGCTCAACCCTTAGGTGATGTAAAATCCAAAATTATAATCCACCTTTGGATATAAAACTTACCTCACATGATACCATTTTTAGGTATTTTTTTCCATTCTGACTGCCCTGCAATCTTTTTAATCTCCTAGATTTTTCCTCCCTCTTTTGTACTCTTTATTTGTGATTTTTTTTTTTTTGCCTCATCACTGTATTTGAGATAATAAAGCTTAAAAAAAGTGTGAAGGCCTTCCCTCATTAACACTGAATTTGGCTCACATTGTCTAAATGTAAGGAAATTATGTAGTTTGCAACATAAAAAACCCAACAACCCCACTCAAAACCACCCAGCATAGCTGAAGAGTCCCTATGTTAATTACCAGCCCTGTATATACTCATTTATTGGGCTTTTTTAGCTGTAATTTCTTTTTGTCCCCTGGAAGTGGTAGCTGGGGTCAGTGTGTGTGGAGGTTTGGCTGCCTGAGTGCACAGGGGACAAGGAACAATTTGTGGGCTGGAATGGGCTTTGGAACTGGAGAGACCTCCACCCTCAGGCAGAGCTTTCCGTCTTGATCCACCCAAATCCCTCCAGGCATTCTGTGCCTCAGTTTACCCACTTTTACTGACTCACAGGATATCTTTGTGAGATAATGTAAGAGTTCTTCCCCTGTGCTCTGGTGAGCTGGTGAGAAATTAACATGTCTTAAATATGTTTAAATGCTGTTTGTTTTGTAGTTTGCAGTCTGTTCACCTGTAATTTGATTTAAAAATGGACTAAGAGTCCATTTAGGGGACTGCAGTTGCCTGAAGGTTTATGTTTGCACCAGTTCTGAGAGGCAGACTGGATTCTCTGGGAAGCTGGGCAGGGACCACAGGCCTTGCTCACCCGTGGTAGGTGTTGCTATTATATTTTAGGCCTAAACGTTGTCACTTTTTTCCTTGATTGTCTGATAGAAGACAAAATTCCAAGCTGCCTCACTTGTACCTGTAGCCCATGAAGGAATTTAGCTGGGCTACCATGGAAATATTATTTTTTGGTTTTAGTAAGATATTTGAATTGGGGTGGCTGCCTTTCTTCTGGGCTCCAGCCGTGAGCAGAGAGCATTCCATCAGAATTTGTGATCCCTCAAATGCAGTCTTTCTTCCCAGGATGACATCTGGTTTGCAGCTGCTTCCACACCAGTGTCACTGCTCCCTGCTGTAATTTATGAACCAAAGGATGGGTTTAGGCAGGCTTGGCAAAACCTCAGAGAGGGATGGAACAACCCTGAAGTTCCTCATGGTCCAGAGATGCTTCTGGCCTGGGTGAAATGTAGGGTGACAAGGAGCTGGAATCTGTAGAGAATATAGATATTTTTATAGGTGCTTGAAATTCTTTAATACCAAGACAAAATAAATGATTCGTGATCACGGGCACAAACTGTGAGAGGTGCAGTAGGCAGCTATTAAAAGGCTTTTAACAAAGAAAAGTATGTTGTGGAATATTCTTCATCAGTAGGATGCTCGTTAATTCTGGGCTTGCAGTAGATTAGATTTTTAAGCCTATTATTTGTAGATAAAATTCATTCAGGTACTCAACTTTGAAATATTGCTTTGTGCAGTGTCTTTATTCTCTACACATTTTATGGAAGAGTTTTTAAGACATTGGCTATTGAAGTCTTTTGCTTTCATGAGAAAAAATAAATGAGTCTGATAAATGTGGGGTAAACAAAACCAAGAATAGCAAATCTTTACATTTCCAGAACAAAAGTAAAATCAAAATATTAATCTGAGAAGTCATGTTGGTGTTTGAATTTGGGGTTTTTGCAGTGATTCTGGTTTGGGCTGCAGCACTCTGAGATCTCTGGCTGTGTCTGGAACTCAAAGCTTTTGGAAACAATTGTTTCACTGCAATTAGCAGCTGCACTCAGCTGAGATGGCAACACGCTGAAAAATTAATTGAGAATTTAACCTTCAAATGGGAAATGCATAGGACACACTTTATTATAATCACCTTACACAGTCATCGATGCCTTTAGAGATAATTTGAGTTTCTTACTGTTCTACTTCTGACCAATTAAAACAAAAGCCACTTTTGCCAAGCAGCACTGATTCAGTGTCTGTTCTCCTGAGCGAGGGGCAGGTTCTGAGGCTCCTGCCTCCATCTGCTGAGGGGATGAGTAACGAGATAAACAGCAAAGGCTCTTTGCAGCTTTTAGAACAAAAGCTAATCAGAGCTCCCATAAAAGTTTAGAATTGTTATATTCTTTAATTTTGCATATTGTTAGCTGCAAGCTGATCCCTATTGTTTGTTTTATTTTCATCTGTCAGGAGCAATGCCAAAACATATTTTGTCTGCCTTGAGTCAGTGCAATTAATCCTTTGCTGGAGCAACTTCTGAGGTTTGTGTTTGATTAAAAGATCTGATGTGGTGGGGCATATTCCACAGCCATTGCCAACCAAAAACCATCAGCTGTTTTACCTACATATTGTAGTAACTCTCTTCAAGTAAAATCCACTGACTTAATTTTTCAAGTGTGCGTGGAAGGGAGGAATGAGCAATAGAATATTTAAACATGGAAATAAAAGTCCTGGTGTATTTTGGGATGTTTTCGTACATTTTTTCATATGTTTGTGGACTTAAACTCTTTTAAAAAAATCAAACCCAAAAAAACTCCAAACATCTACCAAGACCCCCAAATTGCAGTTGTTTTAGGAGGATTTTTTTATATTTTATACAAAGGGATCACTAATATTCAAATTTATTGACTTAAATTGCAAAAATAACACACTGACATCTCTTGACTGCTGAATCAGGATGTCATCAAAATCCTTGACACAGCACTAAAACCCTCATAGAAACTGTGGTAATTTCCATTGTTCTTGTTCATAGAATTAGAACTATTTTGAAGGGATAAACCCACAGCATTTAGAGAATTTTCCCCACATTTATAAGCTGTTCACACCTTGTATTTTTCTCACAGCTGTGAAATTTGCATTCTTTGTTAATGTCCACTTTTGATCTGAAATCTTTAGGTGCTTATAAACTGTAAGAAAAATTACATTAAACAAACGTTAGTCTTCTTCTACTTTCTTTTACAAATGTGAGGAGGCATTTTACAAAACCTGTTTTGTATTTCTGAACTTTCTATCAGAGCTGGCTCCAAACCAGAATTTCCACCCATTTTGATTCCAGTCCTAATATTTTTGGAATGCACATTGAAGCTTCAAGGAGGGCTCTAGGTGGAGTCCTAGAGAGAGACAAAGGCCTGATAAGCACAACTTCAGTCCCTGGGGAGGTGGAGGGGTTCATCTAAAGAATAAAATCACTGAGCACAGGAATAAATGTGGTCTGTTTGTTTCTCTTGGGGGAAATTCTCTCCTACAGCTGCTGCAGTTGCATGAAGGCATCAGTAAAGGATGAGAAGAAAAAGGATTCGGTGGGCGTATAACATATTTGCATTTTTTAAAAGGTTGTGAGTTTATGCACTAGAGGCTGAATAAAAGTCAAAAAATCTGTTGCTCTCAACTTAGATGAAACAACAACTGTGATGGTAACTGCTTGGTGTGGGGAGAGTCCGTGTCCTGCTGCCAGAGATCGTCTTATGCAAAATGATGATTAAAGAAGTGTTTGGGCTGGAAGGGACCTTAAATCCCATGCAGTGCCACCCCTGCCATGGGCAGGGACACCTTCCACTGTCCCAGGCTGCTCCAAGCCCCAATGTCCAGCCTGGCCTTGGACACTGCCAGGGATCCAGGGGCAGCCACAGCTGCTCTGGGCACCCTGTGCCAGGGCCTGCCCACCCTCCCAGGGAACAATTCCTTCCCGATATCCCATCCAGCCCTGCCCTCTGGCACTGGGAAAAGATGGATTTTTTTCCCTGATGATCTGGAGACTGAAGTGAACTCCAGATTTGCAGGTGACACAAAACTCCTTTGAGCTATCAAATACTTTCTAAGTGACAAGAAAAACCAGAGGAGCTCAGGGAAGTGAGCAGGAATACGGGAGCAGATGAACTGCAGTGAACACGAGCTTGGGTGATGCAGTGAGAAGAGAATAGTCCAACTTAGGCTTGTTTGGAATAATCACAGCTTAGAAGGAGCTACATTGGAGTCACCGCCCATTTTCCAAAATCAGTCAGTACTGAGTGGCAGCCAAAACTCCCAGCTGAGTGTCAGGGATCCCCAGGAAGGGGAGGGATAGGACAGAGGGCTCCGTTCTGCCACGAAGATTTGGTGTGCTCACATCTCATGTATGATGTGTTTCCCCTTTTCCTAACCCTGCATTGCCATGGAAATCCCAACATTCAGGAGTGCAGTGTCCTTCCTATGGGTGCTCTGCTCATAATTTGTCACTGTTTGATTCCTCCTGTGGGGCACTGCCACCCACATGTTCCTCCTTCCGAATCCCAATGCATCTGCGTTCCCTTTTCTACATTCCAGGCAGCACTTCCACAGTGTGCCTGGATATTTTCGCAGGCTCCAGAGGTCTTTGGAATATGCATGCAATCTCTGGTTTGTTTGTTTGGGGTTTTATTTTAGAATTAATTTAAATTATTAGGAATTCTGTGCATGACAAATTAGGCAATTGCAGCTACGTTAATAAACTGTGTTTCAAGGTATTTTGTACAATCTGTTTCAGAGTGACGAAGAAGTAAATAAAATGTCCCCATAGTGAATAAACCCATATATTTTTCCAAATCTCCGCTAAGTTACACTGATCTCCACCCAGGTATCTGGGAGCCCAGGGCTAAATATTCCCAATGTCAGGGCACTGGGAGAACCCCAGTCCTAATTCGAAATAATGCTGTGGGGTGCCGTGAGGTTGCAAAGATAAAAGTGACTTTGGAATTTATCCCGTTCCACAGATATCCTTTATTTTCTCCTGCACACTTCCCCTATCACAGAAACCCTGGCAGTGCTGGTTTGCACTGATTTAATTCACCTTTCTTCAAATGAAACTGGGCTCTTTTTTCATCTTTTGCAGGAGTGATTGTTAACTAGAGGGAAATTGTCACAAGCAGTAGGTCAATTAATTACTCCATTTTTAAGCTCCCCGTTTTAAAACAGCAATTAATTTAACTGCATTTTGGTGGATTTTGTTCTCCAGACTTATCCATTTGAAATCACTGTAATTCTGGGCAGATAATACTGCTTTATTGTATGTGACAGCTTTTCAGAAGTTCATATTTTCTTCTTTAATGAATGCTGGGACTGAGTTTGTTTTTAATTGTGTGGCACCTTTTTACTATTAGCAGAATGAGAAAGCAGTAAACCTGGAGTTTGTGAAGTGAATGGGGACTATCAACCTCCTAAAAGAGGATGTTAAATAGAATGGATTGCAAAGTCCAGGTTTTATAGGATGACATAAAAATTATAAATATTTGCAGTTCAGACACAGTGCAGCTCCAAGGACTTTCACAGTTTTCTTATCCCTCCTTCCTTAAAGCTTCCATTTTTTTTCATTTTCATCCCAAATGAGGAAGGGCTGTGGATTTTTCAGTGAAGCCCCTGTGTACGAGGCCTCCTTGTTAAACAAGACAGAATTTACAGCACTCTGGGAAGGTTTTTGAGTGGGAAAATGAAAAAAAAATATTGTTAATCTTTAATAGTTCAGTGACTTTTGTCCTTAGGCGACTTTATTTCGAATTACAGGTAACAGAGTTGGTACATGTGGAACTAGATTAATTTAACCAGTTGTAAGTTACTATGAAGTTGCTGCATGGTGGGGAGTAAAGATCTTTAAGGTGACACTGGTGAATTCTGCCTTTTAAGCAGAGAGGGAGATTCCAGCGGCTCAGTCTCGGATGGATTGGTTCAAATAACTTGCACAAGGTAATTTCCATCCTGAGAGCTTAAGCAGCACATCACATCCAAAGTGTTCATGGCAGTGGCTGGAAGGTTTGGAGAAAGGATGAAGAATGGGGGGATAAGTTGAGGAGTGTGTTATATTTGGAGTATTTACTCTTGTAAAAGGCTGTTTGACTCATTAGCATCTCGAATGATCTATCAAAGAGTGGTTCAGACTGGAAAGGGGATAAATGCAACATTATCCTTTTGTGTTGCCAAATGTAGGGCACCAAATGTTTGCTTCTGTGGCCTGCTCTGATCAGTGGAGTGGCTCTTTTGACTTCAGTGGAATTATGCTTGGGATGAGCCTGGCCCCATGACCCTAATCAAACTGAATAAGATGAAAGGTTAGGGGGAAAAAAGAGCTCAATCTCCACATAAGATCTTTATAAAGTATTATGGGATTAGGCCCTTAAGAAAGAGGGAAAAAATATATAGTGGCATTTTAATCAGGAACATCATGGTAAAGGAGACACAGAGCATTAATTTAATGGAAAGGTTTTTATAGGCTCATGATATGGCTAAGGACTGAAATAAGTCACATAAATGTAAAATACAATGTGGTTTCTAGTACAAGAGGATCTGATTCTTTGTGCATAGCAATTTGCATTTTTCTGTGTTTGCTGTGATTTACAGATTATTAATTGCACTGAAATCTGCACTAGACCACTGCGAGGCAACTTTGTGCTTCAGAGGTCACCCTAAACACTTTAAGTACAGGTTGGCTTTGTGTTTATTAGAAGGCCATGTCTGCTACATCAGCGATTCTGCACCCCCTCAGCTGGCTCATACAGAGCTGCTTTGTTTGCCCTGGATTAGGGAAGGGATGCTGCATGTCCATCCAGTGAGATTAGTGGAGAACACCCTGTTTTACACTTGGGAGATTCCCACCAATCTAATCCCCATGTCGGAGGGTGGAGGTGTTTTTCTGAGTATGGGAGAGTTACAGGAATAACCGAAGGGCAGGGATTGTTTGTTCTCTGGATTTGTGTGCCTTCATTTTCCCCTTTGTTTTTAGATGTTTATTGTTAGGAGTCCCCGCAGCAGTGTCTGGTTTCTGTTTCTTCAGCCCCCGTGGCTGCCACACCAGACCTTTCCCCTGGTTCTGTGCATGGCTGCCCAAAGAAACAGCAATATTGGGAACAAGAGATGATTCCTTTTGATGAGTCTCACAAAATTAAACCAGGGATTCAGTTTGGATGCTCGTTACTCCTTTCCATGTTGTCATCGTTCTTTTATGATGATCCTTTTATTCTTATTCCCTTGGAAATGCCACAAGAAAAATTAATGATTTTCTGATGATCACAGAAGAATGAAGAGCAAACAGCTCATGGTGTGGCAGGTTGAGGTGTGGCATTAAATGCTTCCCATTGGTTATTTTTGTTAGAATATTAGTGAAAAAAGAAGACTTTTCCATCTGCCTGACCCTGCAGGAGGTTTGCAGAGGAGGCTTTTTCAGGTCACTGTTTCCTGGCACCAGTTGACAAAGCAGGTGCCAACACAGTTCAGCCCTACAGCTATTGTAGTATTGCTGTGTGAGGAGTGGCTTCGTGGCCTCAAGCTACTTAGAAATGCCACAAGTCAAATACTGAAGGACAAAAAAGAAGAAAAAGGGGACCTTGGATTAGAGAAATGGGATGCATGGTGGCCAGACTGATGTTTGTGCTACTGATTTTCATGGAAAAACATTGCCTGCAGAGGTTTTGGTAATAGAGAGGTCCCAAAGGAGAGGTAAACATGCATTTTGAGTCCTCGGGTTCCCTGGGGGGATTTCTCATGCTGTGCAAGGGTAGCAGAAGGGAGAAAGTCTGTTTACAGTGCACTTTTGGCTGTCATTCAGCCCTGTGTGTGCAGCATGGGCGACGGAGGGCTTCTCTGTCCGTCAGCCTCTGTGCAGCAGCTCCCTTGGCTTGTTACCTGCTTGCTCAGAGCACCTGGGAACTGAAATCAGTTATGCTCAGCCCAAAGTTCTAGGAACTCAGGATATGGAGAAGAAGGAGGTGGCAGTGCAT
Source organism: Oreocharis arfaki (assembly GCA_013398015.1). Lineage (NCBI taxonomy): Eukaryota > Metazoa > Chordata > Aves > Passeriformes > Paramythiidae > Oreocharis > Oreocharis arfaki. The sequence continues at coordinate 75,576 of VZRR01007757.1, read as the reverse complement.
GCTGGTCTGCTGGAGAGCAGGGAGGAAGGAAAGGAAAGGGAGGGAATAGGGCATAGCCAAAGGAAAGCTGATGCTGGAGGATGGTTCTCACCCCCAGCGAGTGGCAACTGCTGTTGTTCAGGACACGGAAGGAAGGACCTCTGCTCCCAGCAGCAGGAACACTGAGGGGTCCCCTCTATATCATATCCATCATTCATGTAATTTATTATCATAATCATCACCTGCTGCAAGGTTCATTACTAACCATGCTAGGAGTCAACAAAGAGTTGGGATGGGACCTCCTGTATTTCTAGTGGATAACAAAGGGCTCTAAGAGGGGAGTAAAGCACTGCTGAAGGTGTTTTGAGATTATTTCACTCATTGGCAGGCAGACACAAACATAAGCACTTAAGGGAGTCTTATATCTTATCCCTTTTCCTAAAGGAAACTGAAGAATTTAATCTGTCCTGTAAGAATTTAGCTGACAAGACAATGGACAGAGAAAATGATATCATCCCAAAAAGACTCTGCCTTTTGCATCATTGTGATGAGCTGAGCTAAAAACCACTTTAGGTGGTCTTTAGGAAGGCAAGATTTGATGAGAGTTTCCAAATGATAGCAACACTTTGGTTGGGGCAAAACCATGAATGAAAGAGATGAGAGGGAAATTAATATAAATCAAGCACTCTAGGTTCATCCTAATCAGGCCACAGCTGGGAATGACTAGCAGAAAATGTGGGGAGTGGGCCAGAATGAGGGAAGGAATGGGAAGTTGTCCATTAAGCTGAACACATGGATGCCACACAGTGCAGTTTTAGTAAATCATTAAGTGGCTGAATTTGCTGTTCTATCAGCTGCCCATGCACTTTGGGTCCAGAACATGGTGTTATGTCTACAGAAGTGTTATTAAAGCATAGGTTGTGAGTTTCCTGATCCCACGTTTCCCTGCTTTATTGACTATGCTATCACTACAAACATCCTTGGCTTCTTGTGCCTGGAAGAAAGTCCTTTCAAGTGACAGTGCATGGATTTGACTAAAGCATATGCTGTGGGGGAGTGAAACAGCAGCCAGAGCCCCTTTAGCTTCCCTCATCTCCATCCCCCCCTGCAGCATTCCTGAACAACCAGTAGGACTGTGACACTGGAGCTGCAAGAGCTGTGTTTGTCTGGGTGGCCTTGCATGGGTGTAAATAAAGTAAATAAAATCCAGGGCACTGGGCTGTGTGAGACACGGATGGTGTGTGTGAGACAGACAGGGATGGGGTGTGTGGCAGGGGACAGAGATGGGGTGTGTGGCAGGGACAGACAGGGATGGGGTGTGTGGCAGGGACAGACAGGGATGGGGTGTGTGGCAGGGACAGACAGGGATGGGGTGTGCGGCGGGGACAGGGATGTTTTGGGGCTGTGTAGGTGAAGGTGTTGGGAAGAGAGCCAAGCTGCAGCCCGTGCTGGTGCAGTGGGTGTCGCCAGGCTGGGTGGGTGTCCCCAGGCTGGGTGGGTGTCCCCAGGCCGTGGCTGTGATGGGGCTCTGCATGAACCCATGGGGCAGGGCACTCAGCTGGGGGCAGGGGCATCAGTGTCCATCCTCCTGAGGCCCTGGCGGCACTGGGGTTGGGGCCGTGCGTCAGCCAGGGCCGAGCAGTCCCCGTGGGAGCTGGAGGCCTGAGCTCAGCGTGGCCGCCCCGAGGTGTCCCGTCACTGCTGGTGGGGGTCGGGCAGAGCCCGGGGGTGCCAGGCTCCTGCAGGGGCTGTGGCAGGGCAAGGCTGATGGGGCTCCGGGAGCTCCCCAAGGCCGGAGCGCGGCGCGGAGCCCTCCCGGCAGGAAAAGGTGCCCAGGGCCTGCCGGGGCCGTCAGGAGCTGGAAGGAGCTGTGACTGAGCACAGATTGTCCCGAGCTGCCTCGGGCACAGCCCCTGGCAGTGTTTGCTGCCCTGGGACGCTCCTGCCAGAGCAGCCATGGCCTTGTGGGAGAGCGGATGGGGATTTACAGCCATGGGCATCGCGTGCTGGGAGTTTCTGGTCACCTCACACTTCCAGGGCCACCAAAGGTCAGCAGAGCAGTTAGGGACACGCTGCAGTCAGTTCAGTGAATGGCAAATAGGATCGCTCTGTAGTTTTATGGGATTGGATGTGGGTATGGGACACGAGGTGGGATGGGAAAGGCCGTGCCATACCTGGGCAGAGGGCAGTGACTGGGAAATTTTAAGGCTGAGGACGATTAGAAGATAAGGGTTAGATTACTGAAAATACCCAAATGCTTCACCCTTGGGAAGGTCATTCTTATTGTTGCTTCACAGTTGTGAGAAATTGTAAGAGGATTTTATTTAGCAATGAACAAAAGAGATTAAACTGAAATATTTTTATGCTGTCTATATCTAAATAATTGTATTTAAATAAGTACCTGAATTTAATTTTGATTAAATATTAGTTGCAGGGAGCTGCAAAACTTTGCCTATTTTTTTTTTTTTAAGACTAGTGAATTGAGACATTTTCTTATGTTTTTTCCCCAAGCTGGTTTTGTTGAAAAAACTTCATCTACTCTGCCAACACTCATAATACTTAGAGGCCATTCATTCTTAGCAGCAAGTTCTTATCTGTAAAATTACCAAGCAGTATTTCAACATTTTATAAGGTAATGGAGATGCTAGTTTTATTTTAGTCCCTCAGCTCAGTAAACAGCGTGGCAAGGCTGCATTTGAGGAGAGGGAAAAGAGAGCTACGATGTGGGATCTTTGCAAAGAGAAAAGCTCCTCGGGGATGGTGGCTTTTGAATCCTATTCCCAGTTTAAGCATAAGTGTTGAAAGGCAGCCATGTGTTCAGATATGTTATATGAATTGTTCTTACGGCTAGTAATTTTTCCGTGGGTAAGGCTTCCCAGATTTCTTCGAAGCCATCTGTCGAGGAAAGAGAGCATTAGATCGTCAGACATTGTTTTCAAAGCTCACTAAAATATTATCTGTTTAACCCTTGCATTGCTTAATTTGAGAGAGGGCTTTAAGAGAGGGTTGCTTGTTTTACTGTTCTATTTTATTTTTGTTTTTACAAATGGAGAAGCAGAGAGGAAATGTTGGGTATCTCACTTGGTCTGGAGCAAAGCTAAGGCTGGGGTATGGCACTTCTGGGCTTGTAACTGGGAATTCCTTTTGCATGTAGAGGTAACGTGCTGCTGTGATAATCTTGGATAAAATAAATTTTAGATGATCATTCAAAACCCTTCATCTTTCCTTCCTTGAGCCAAGAAAAGCAGTGAACAGAAAGAATTGTTGCTTCACCTGGTGAGGTTGAGGGTGTGACCTTTAGCTCCTGGGGCAGCTGTGATTATTTCCACTGCCAAATTTGTTTGCTGAAAACTCAACCTTATTGAGGTCCTGTGATGAGCTCAGTTCTCAAAGCACAGGCTTGTCACTGGCTCTATAAACTATATTAATTATTTGTAATGGTTTTGTGGTGTCTGAAATGAAATCCTTTAAAAAAGTTCCACTTATGGAGTTTAAATGCAGCATCTTCTTCACCAGGTTGGAAGTAGCTGCTTGGAGGAAAGAGTGGGGTCCTGAAGACATTGGGGCAGGCACAGCCAATAATAAATGATGGCAGGTAGGAACTGTATGTATGAACAGGGGGTGAAAATGGTTTGCCTAAGGTAGGACAGGTCATTCCTCCAGATGTTACCCTGTCGAGCTGCCCTGATCCACTGGGATCCCTCAGAAATGAGGAGGAACTCCCTGCAGCTCCCTCCTTTTGCCATTATGGGCACCCAGATTCTCAAAAACTTTGAAAAAGGTGGTGCTGCTTTGTTCCTCTTTCCCAGCTACACAGCATGGAAAGAGGAGGACACAGTCTCTGGTTGGATCAGCCTCTCTTGCTCCTGGTAGCTGGGGGAAATGCCTGGAAAGTGGAGTTAATGTCTGCACAGCTCTGCAGGCAACATCATGGAAGGGTGAAAAGAGAGTTTATTCCCCTGGTTGTGTAAATAAGGTGAGGGTGCTCCATTGTGAGAGTTTGGATCTAATAAAAGCTGAGTAATTGCTGTCCATGAGTCCCTGTGCCCTCACAAAAACTATTTCTGCAGGAGAAGAGCAGGCACTTTATTCTCAGGACAGGAAAGAAATCCAGCTTGGAGGAGGTAGTAGGTGTAGGGATTTTCCAATCCCCTGTGACATGGATGGGAGTATGTGGGATTGTTCCTTCTCCTAACAGGGTCCCTTGTCCTGGGGAATTGGGATTTACCACTACCAGCATGAGGGTGATCTCAGGAAAACCCTCACACTTCAGCTTCAGCCCAGCTGTGTGAGTCCTTGTGTTGGTGCTCAGAAGGACAGAGGGAGCAGGAGGTGAATCCTTGACTTGTGCAAAGCCCGCCAGCTCCCCGGGGCTGTGCGGAGCTGGGAAAGGAATAACTACGGAGATTATACCACATCCCTGCCTCCCAGGGACGGCTCCCACAGCCACAGGGGTGCTGGGAGGGCTTGATTCCCTTTCTGGGAGCACTTGCAGCATTTTTTACGGGCTGTGGTATGAGAGCAGCGTGCCACGGGTGTCCTTGGCTGTCGCCAGCCATTGCAGAGTGCTGTAAATCATCCTTATTTTACTTTATGAATTGTAAAAACTATCAAACATTTCATAGGTACCTCAGGACAGGATAGTAAATTTCAAGGGTTTTTTCCATGAATTTATAGCCAAGCCTCAAAAAATAGCTTCTTATGCAGCTGGAAAAAACCCCACTGAAGATCTGAGGAGCAATAGATTGTCCTCAGTTTGGTACACAACTCCCTCCGACATCAAGGGCAACAGGTGGCCCACGGGGTGATTATTTAGTGCAAGATGAAGGAAAATATGAATCCAGGTATACTAAGAGAGGCTGACTGTTGGAAAGGCTGTGAATAAAATTGTTTTCCAGTGGCATTTTGTTCTTGGCTCATTGTTTCCAGGAACACAGCAAATCACATTTCCCATCTTCTGTCCCAGTTAAACCATCTCTTGTTTTGGTGGTGGGTTCTTTTATCTGTTTCAGAACAATAGTGCATCACTGTCCATTTTCAAGGAGAATTTCTTGTTTGGCACATGCAAAGAAGACATTTCCAAAGAAAACTTTGCACGTTAAAGGGATTTTTTTTTTAACCTGTTAAAGGATAAGTAAAAAAATCATTATCTTGGTCAAAATAGCTGCCAAATTCTTCTGGGGACAGTTTTGGTGTGTACCAAAAGAGCAAATAATGTCAATGTGGAGAAGCTGAACTTTTCAGGTGGTGCCCAAGTTCTTTCAGATATTTCTCACGCCCTTGAGGATGAAATTTGGCCACAAGGGTAGAAGAAGGTAGCAAGTGAGATGTTACACTGTGAGCACGTCAGAGCACTGCAAATCTGTTCCTTGCCTTCCATTCACATTCAGATCCTACATAATTGATAAAATTCCTGGCTGGAGTTCTGTGGAACTGTTATTTCTGAACAGGACCAGATGCACTGTTAACTGCTCATTGACATTAACATGTTCTCATCCCTGAAATGAAAATGAACCCTGTTTTTAGCCCTCTTCACATGATCTCTTTCAATCTCCTGTTCTTAGGTTTATCAAATCAAAATGCTTTTCTAGGAATCATCTTGTATTTCTGAGAGGTTGGGCAAATAGAAATATCTGTGAAGACTAAATAAAATTTAGCATTCTACCTTGTTGTAGAGAGGGGAGCAGAAGGATCAAGGAAAGCAAATGTTAGCCTTATTTCTTGTGGCAACTCAAATCATTTTTGTATTTATTTTTTTCCCACCTTTTGTCTCTTATAGGAGCCATGAGCTTTGCATTTCATGCACAGTCATGGAATGTAATGGGATGATTTTCATGCAAGGACATAGTGTTGCCAGCTGAAAGTAGTTAGCAGTTTGTACTACAAATATACCTCCTAATTTTCTTTCCTGTAATTATAAAGCGTTCTGTGATGACATTGAATTAAATATCTGCATTCTGTGAGTAGTCACTTGCAAAAAAAGGGAAGTTTTGTGGTGTGGTTCTCAGGAGCAATCCAGGTAGTCTGTAGATTTAAAGGACAACCTCAAACTGCTTCTAGGGTTTAAAAAACACCCCTGCATGAAATTCCTGAATTTGGAGGGGTGCTTCAATATGAAAATACCATTTAAGAAAAACGTACGTATCCACATATTTCTAGCTTTAGAAGTCTATTGTATGGCCACTACCTTCTGCTTATTAGATAAGAGCATTTAGCAGGTGAAGGCTGTGAGTCAACAAGTCAGTTAAAAATAAAACTAAAGATACTTTTGTTAAGAATAAGAAAATTTTCAGGCCTTTTTAGATGGCTTTACTTGAGGTTACATTTCATCTACCTGGCCAGTGGGTTTATTCAGCAGTGGACACTCTAATGGCTTTAATCTTGTGATCTTTTTGCAGCCTTGTCTTGTCTTGCACTTACAGACAGAGAAGGCACCACAGCGAGAGGTGGGCAGCTCGTTCTCTGTGAATGGGGGTTCTGTTCAGACTTACAGCTCAATTAGGGAGGATTAATCTGTGAAACAATGAGATCAGCAGATGTTAGTGGAGGAGAATCCAGAACCACTTCCTCTGCCGACGCTTCTAAACTCATGCTGAGCGTTTCCAAGCAGCTTTCAGTTAAAAAATGGGGGGCGGGGGCGAGTGGGGTGGTGAGAAGGGAAGGAAGGATTCAGTAAAAAATGCTTTCTTTTCCTTTAAAGTGGCCAAGCACTAACATAATTATAAAAGGAAACAATGAGATTCTTAATATTCAGTGGCAACGTAAAAGGAAAAATGCAGACGAGAACAGCTGAGAGATTCTTCAATCAGGGTTCCTTACAAAGTCCCAGAAAAAGACACAAGAGGTCTGATGAGACACAGCTGCACTAATCCTTGCATTATAAAAAACCCCCCAACATTCAGGAAAAAGGGAATATGTTAATGAAAGATTGATAATGCCAGACACAGTTGGCTGGAGAAGATTAATGCATTGGAACAGCCACCACAACAAAGGGCCCAGCAAGAGACTTGAGCCACATCCTGCCACAGGGTAACACACGGCATCGCCCGGGCCCTCAGCCCCAGCAGGAGCTGGTGTGTGGGCACGGGGACACGCCTGGAGCTGGCCTGGCTGTGGGGACAGCACTGGCCAGGAGGCTCCTCCTGCTCCTGGGATGGAGCTTCATGTCTGGGACGTGTCTTCCTGGAAAATCCAGTGTGCAGCAGGAAAGCACGTTTGATAGAAATGGAATCCAAGCCATTATATTCTTCTGAAACATCTTGACTGAAGCAACCCAACAGAATTCCTTTCCTGGGGAATGCGCAACCCGCTTTACCCTGGACATGCTTCTTTGGGTCATGAGTGATCCCCACCAAGCAGCTGAAATATTAAAGAAGTAAATCCACGTTCCTCCTCACACAGAAGTTTTATGTGCTGTTTTAGAGGGATTTTTTTCCTTCCTGGTGCTAAGCAATGCAGGGAGATCTATGGCACATCACATCACACATGAGCCGAACTGTCCCGTGGTTCTGTCACGCTGTAAAATACCTTGGATGGGTTCCCAGCTGGAAGCACGAGAAAGAGAGAGAGACGTTCTGTCTGCCCGTGGTCCTCAGGGCTGGCTCTGTGCCTAGGCCCTGGCAGGGGCTGCTCCTGGGCCATGGCCGAGGTGCTGCGCTGGAGAGGATTCCTGGGCTGGGCTCAGCAGTCTGAGGGGATGGATGGATGGATGGATGGATGGATGGATGGATGGATGGATGGATGGATGGATGGATGGATGGATGGATGGAGCTGCAGTGTTTCCTCATGGGGTCGTTGGGACCTTGTGCTTCCCTTCCTCCTCCTCATCCAACTCCTGCTTCAGGAGACCTGGGGGCAGGCTGGGACCCATCTGCGAACCTGGGCAAGCCTGGAGCCCCACCAAAACAGTGCAAACTTTGACTTCTTTAAGTGATATATCAACACAAGCTGAGCAACTGCTTCCTTCTGCACTGCTGACTTTGTTTTATTTTTGCTCTAATTTACAGTTTAATTTGCCTTTGACACCTTCCTTTTCCAACAGCACATTTTTGTTCACTGAATAGCCACTACCTTCTGGCAGCATTCCGCTGGGCCCTTGAATTAGTGTTGTTTCCTCTGTTGTTTCATCATTTACAGGGCACAAATCACAGGCAATTGCAAAGAGCTGGATCCTCTTTCAAGGAAAACTCAGTCTCTGAGTTCCTATCTGTCTAGCTTTGTAAATAAAACTGACTTTTGGAATTCCCATATGCTTCATGGGACATTTTCCGTGCTCGCCAAGGAATAGCTCAATGGAGAAAGGAGAGAATTTTAGGCACTGGGATTGCTACAGCCATAACTGACCTAAGCCTTCCTGGCAAATATCAGGTGGTGACATTTGTTCCAAGCACGCAGCAGGGAAGATGTGATATTGGCACTGAGTGCATTTTTAACACTCTTCACATTTCCTGAGCAGTTAGAAGCTGTCTGGAGAATTTCTGGCAAACTTTCCTTGAAAACTACCCATGTGGAGCAGCACTTTCCTAACTGGTCATAATAACCCCCCCAGATTAACTTCTCAGGGATACACAAAAGGAGTAATTCCAGAATATCCTTCAGCCAGACTGGGAGGATTTTGCCTGGGGTGCATTAACCCTTCCTCACAGTCTTTTAAAATTTACTGTCTAACCAGGAGACATTTAGAATTCTCTGTACCTCTTCCAATGCAGTAATTGTAAATATAAAGTTATTTGTGTTGCTTTCACAAACAATGAATTTATTTTGCAAAATATGCTTTTAAATTCACTTTGACCTGGACATCAGGATGTTTAATTATGTTGTCTGTGGAGTAATTTCTCTTAAAATAAAAGTTTTAAATGTTGTCGTTCTAAATATTTAGAACTCTGTGGTATTAAAGTCCATTCATGCTGCTGTCAATTGTCCATTTCCAACATTAAGAATTAATTTTAACTCAGCTTGTTTCTAACCTAGTGAAAGTAATTTCCAAATTTCAGTGATGGAGGGCACTGCTTCTGCCAAAAGTGTCTTTGCTGTCTCTGCTGTGTTTGTGCCTGTAGACATGCATTGAAATCACAGTCATCCCTGCAAGGTTGACCACCCCAAGAAATGGTTTTACAAGGGTTTGTTTTGGAACCCACTCAAGGCATGGGCTCTGGTGGATTTTCTTAATTCTGTGCTCACGTCTTTGCCTGCTCTGTGTTGTGCTGGCTCTGCTGTTCGCCTTTCTGCACTGTCTCACTGGTGTCTCTTGGAAACAAATAAAAGAATCAGGGCATTCCTGGAGCATCCTCTGAAGCTGGTTTGCATTACTGCACGTGTGAAAATCTGTTTGTAGCTGAAGTGGCACTGGATGACTGCTGTGGCTTCAGTGTTGTCACAGCAGGGACCTCTGAGTGCTCTGGTCCAGCCTCCTGCTTGAAGGGGCCCTGTCACAGCCACTCCATGAGGTCAAGCACAGCTTTATCCAGCCTTCAGCTCTCAAACAACCATCCGGGAATATTCAGCCTCTGAACAACCTGTTGCAGTGCTGTTCACTCACATCCTTCAGGAGAAAGGGTCTGGTGTTCATTACACAACTCATTTCCAGAACGAGAACGTTGCTCAGACCAACTCTCAGGACATCTGAGAAAAACTTAGGGAATTTCAAAATTTCAGAAAGCAAAGTACTTTTTTAGGTCTAAATTTCCTTCCTTAGGAGCTGAAAGTGTCATTTCTGAAGTCCTGCCTATGAGCAGAGCACTGGAATTTTACAAGTCGGAGCACAAATATTTGATCGCCAAATGTTATGCGTGAGCATGTGTTTGTGGGGACACACACTCAGTGCATATATTGGTGTGCTGAGGCTGGTTTGCAACATTTAGGGTTTAATCAGAAACATATTACCAGGCTTGTACTTGTTTTGAGCTTTAATAAACAGAAATTAATGGAAACTCATGGGAATTCTTTCAGGGAGATACAAAAATAGGAATCCAAATGAGTTTCTTTGTGTGCACTGATGAACCTTTGGGAGTGACAGGAACATTCAAGGTCAGGCTGCTGGTGTAAGGTGTGGAAACTCAAATTTGTTGATCCGCAGTAGTAACCTTAGAATAAGGAGTTCAGGAGAACAGAAAGAGCTGGATTTATGGTGTGACAGCCGTGCTTCCAACAGACTCACCCAGGCCTGAAAGAAAAGCCCTTCACTCCCTGTTAATGAACGCAGCTACATCTAATGGAGCCACGGTGGACAGCAGTGGTGTTTAAAAAGCAATCAAATCAACTAATGCTTTCATTAGAATAATGATAACTGCATCAAAGGGACACAGTGCTCAGCACAACACCTCCTGCAGTGCATAAACACCACCACCACAGGAGATGTTTATTGCTTTAGACATGCTCCCTTTGATGTATTTATCAGTTAAATGTATTAGTTCTGCTCCGCAGCTGTGTGCAGAAATAGCACGGAGGAAGACCATATTTCATGTGTGCTATACATAGCATCATAACCTCTGAGCACCAGGATCAATAAATAACATTAAGTCAAAAGAGTTGAGTACATTTAGAGTCAACAGTGTGGATGTTGACAACTCATGGCAGCGCTGAAACTCCAGCTGCCTTCATGGGACACTTTTGTTTCAGCTAAAAGGAACATAAATTCCAACAACATCTCATTATGCAAAGAAGTTTTTTCTTAGAGGAAATATTTCCTATCATTAGGGTGGAATTCATTAGGTCATGTCCTTATGCTAAGAGAGAAAGCTAAGCCCTACTTTGTGCATGTTGTGATGTGTGTGTATTTATTTTGCCTAAAAGTTACTGTCTCTTCTCCCTGGGTTTTGATCCTGCGATTTAGATAATTACGTGGTGAATTATTGTGCATTAGGTTCAGCTGAGATCAGTTCTGTTGGAGGCTCTTAGTACATAGTGTTCATTTCTCTGCATCCATAATTGCAGATGTTGATGGCTGAATTTATTTCAGCTACTGAGGGAAAAGGCTTTCTTCCTCAAAAGAGCCATATTTGTTTATAAAAAATAGTTTAAGTATTATTCCAGCCCACAGACCATCTAACTTGAAGGTCTTCTGTTCTGTGGCTGATGCTCCTGCCTTTTCCTCATGCTGTGCAATTTCCATGTGGAGCATGGGAGGCCAACTGCTGAATTATCACCATGCCTGACACCATGTGCTGGGTTTTTGCAGCTCTTTGGGGCTTTTTTTCCTTTGATTGCAGAAGTGTGGAAGGATAGAGAGTGATAACTATGTGTGTGTGTGTAATTTTGTGTGAATTCGCATGACACAAGCAGATAGATCCAAAGAGCCTCGTTTAGGTTAAGGTTTGTTAATATGGGATAATAATAAGAGTTAAAGTTTAGTTGCTTGGTTTTTTTTAGTAGATGAACAAGTATGTTATGAACATACTTAATTAATAATTTCATTTGTTTTCTTGCAAACTAAAATGCACACTTTGGTTTGCTGGGGTTTCCCACCCAACACTTGCAGATTTTGGAGTTCATGGATGCTGGAACTTGGCTTTCCAGAACCACCAAGCACAAACTGCTGTGGAATACAACAATTAACTCATCTCCAGCAGTGGAGAGTTCTCCATGTGCTCTCTCTTTGAAATAAACACTACATCTGGACCTTGCTGGTGTGGATCCCTAGGAACACAAAACCAGCAGTGACTTGCAGCTCTCTGTGCCTTTGTGCCCAAGAGGGAGGGAATATTTGAAACATCTCTGTCTGTCGAGCAGAGTTTACTCAGGAAGACGCCTCAGTGCTGTTGGTGGTGTTGTGACAGCACCAATTAATAAGAAATGAACCATTTGCATTATTGAAAAATATTTGTAAGTGCTGAAACATTGCCTTCTCTAAAGTGCCTTCTTTGTGGCAGGGTTTGGGATGTGGATAACCTGACACTGTGTGTCATTCCTGACAAGCAAACAAATGCTCACCTAGGAAAGGAGTACATGAGATATAAGACACAGATTGCATAAGATGTGAGAAATTCCTTCATCATACCCTTTCCAAATTTTTTTTTCTGTTTGAACTTTTAGTTCAATTTTTTAAAATGTGTTAATCTCTTAGTAATTGCTAGTTAATACAGATAATTGATTGAGTGTGGCTCTTAAAATATTATATTGTTGATCTTTTATTTATAACTAATCAGAGACTTAATTATTTATTGGTTACATTTCATGTCACATTTAATAAGGTGATGGCTGAGCATAGGAGACTTCCCTTAATTACACAGGAAATCTTCTTTAAAGGCAAGCAGCTTGATCAGTCCATTTCTTGTAAGCTGTTATTCTAGTCATAGATTAAACAAAAAGAATCCAGAAAAGAAATTATTTTCTGAAATCTCTGTGATTTTTATAAGGTCAGGAAAATGGAGCTCTCAGTTATTTGCCTGTCATTTTCCTAAGCCAACAAGTGTGACTGTTTGTATACAAATATTCCCTATTTGCACATTGATTTGGGTTTCCTTAATGCCAATATACACAATGTTCCATGCATATCAACTGCTAATTTCCATCGTATCTGTCACAAATAAATCTGGGCTTATATGAAGACATCCTCCCTGTTTGCCTGTTGCTGTTCCATAGTGTTGATTTCAGTATTTTTTTGTACTAAAGTATATTATGCTTTAATATTTAGTACTTTAAAAAACTCACTTCCAAATCAAACTGAAAGTTGTGCAGCTGAAAATACGGACTTTGAAACACTGGAACACTCAGGAATTAAATTCAAATTTCCAGAGTTTACTTGGACATCAGAAAAAAAAAATAAAAAAAAAAACAAATTGAAAGCTTTGGATTCCTCAAGAAATCCACTTTTCCTTTGAACTGAGGAACCTCATGGGTTGTTTTGTTGGATTTTTTTCCCTTGCTGGCCTGATTCCACAGCACACCTGTGTTTCTGCATTGCGCCCAAGCCGCTGTAGTGTTATTTAGGCGACTGCCTGCATTAGATCAGTTCTGTGTGCTGCTGTAAGTGTGGCTGGATTTCATCTGCCAGGACAGAAGCCTGGTTTGCTTTTTCTATTCAGCTCGTCTGCTTTTCCAGGTGTCTGGTCTCGTGTCCTGCACTACAAAGCTGTGAAGTGAAACCCTGGACAAACACCAGGCTCCCTCCCCAGAGGTGGTGGCTTTAACATTTCATGAGCTTCTAGAGGCAAAAGGCAGGTGTGAAAAGGGGAGGTTTTCACAGGAGACAGTGCCCTATTCCTCCAGGATGGAGATGGCATTGGGATGTTCTCTTGTTCTGAGAAACACAGGGCTGGCCTCCTGGCCATGGAGCAAGAGCCACTGGTGGGACATTGGGATGGGCAGCAGGGGAGTGACCAGGGAGAGATTTGTGGGGTCACTGCACTCCTGAAAGGGGGAATTTCTTCCTGACATGAGCACAGTGATGGAGCCTTCACAATGTCTGAGGGGGGAAAATCTGCAGGAGTTACCAGAGAGCTCCCAAATCTGAGACAGGAGCCTGGCCAAGGGCTCGTGGTTGATCCCAGAGGTTACGGGAGAGGCCTCAGGAAAGCAGCCACAGCTCTGTGAGAGTGACAGTGAAGGGAGTCTGCTGGGCCAGGGCATTTCTGACAGGGCCTGGGGGAATACAGGGAGAGGCGGAAAAACTGAAACTTGGAGGAAGTACATTAGAAAACAGATCTAAATGGAGCTTTCTGCTCGAAAAGCTTGATGTTGGAGGGTCAGGACCTGTGCATAGCTCCCAGTTACCTGGGAAAAGTGGCCTATTCCCTTGTTTTAATTGGAAAGTGGCCCTAGCTTTGAATTCACATCACTTCTGAAAGTAAGATCTGATCCAGATTAGTATCAGAGTGTGCTAAAGCTGCCTAAGAGCTCAAATCTCATTTAGAGATTGCCTTCATGTTCTCCCAAAAATGTTGTATCACTCAATTGTTATGTTTTTTTCCCAGGTGCTGGAGACTATAAAACACACTAGATGTCTTTTCAGTAATGTGAAAAGTGATTTTTTCCCCCTCAAGATTACACTGCACAGGGAAAATATTGGAGTTGAAAAGAATTTTTAGTAGCAGTACATGAGTCTGCCACAAATAGGACGAAGCAAAATAAAACAAAATGGATTTATAAACCGTGAAAGCACTGTCAGGTTTTTAAAATGCTGTTACTTGCTGCTGGGTTTAAAGCTGTACGTGGCTTTTTCTGAGTTCTTCTTGGTCCGAGTGCTCTGTGTTCCTGACAGTGTCCCAATAAACAGGAGGGCTGGTGATCTGCCCCGCACCCCTGTGGTGCTCCTTGGGCATAAACTGGAGTGACTCACACAGGTTTGTGTGGAGGAACTCGGCTTGCCGTGGCTGCAAAAAGGAGCAGCAATATCCAGGCTCAGCTGAGGGTGTGGAAGGTACTGCAATGGCATGGACAAGATGGAAAGAGCTGGCCAAATGCATTTCCTGTGGGCAGGTCTCCTAAGCTGCCCAGCTCTGGAGGGTGTGAGGGGTGAACAAAGCCAGGACCTGAGCTGCAAACTTCTGTCAGTGATAATAAAAATAAAAATAATAACAATTATTATTATTATTATTATTATTATTATTACTATTGTTATTGTTGTTATTATTACTATTATTATAGTAGTAGTAATAAAGCCGGTGGTGGGAGATTGGTAAGAACACAAAACCTCTCTGCTCAGTGCATTTGCCTTTTCGCCACGGTTGTTTCTGCCGTGGAGCAGGATGAGGAGAGCCGTGCCCAGCGGGAATTGCTGTGCCCTGTCAGCAGAAGGGCCTGTGGTGGGAGCACCCTCTGCAGCTTGCCGAGCTGCCCAGGGCAGAGGGAGCAGGGCTGGCTGCAGCCAGCGGCGTTGGCAGCTCCAGGTCACCCAGCAGCTGTGCCTGGGGAGGGCTGGGAGCAGGACAGACCCGTCTCTGCCACTGAAATACAGGTCGAGAGGGTTTAGTTCTGGTTTTAGGGCTGAAACTTTAAGGACATCCATCTAGTTGTAGTGTGACAGCCTCTCTCACAGGGTGGGCATGCAGCACTGACCCTGGGTGTGCCACAGTCCCCGGGGATGTCACAGCCCTCTGGAGCAGCCCTCGGCCAAGCTGCTCTAGCTCTGCTGTGTTCCCTGGCTAAGGCACCCCGGGAGCAGCTCATGGAGCTGTCTGCAGGCCTCGAAAAGAGCTGGGTTTGGGTCTTTTCTCAAGCAGAGCTGCCCCCTCTGTCCCTGCCCGGCCAGCCCTGCAGAGGGGACGAGACTCAGCCCTGGCCAGGTTGTGCCTGCCCTCCCAGCCCAGACTCCTCGGGCTTCACTCATCCCTTGCCTGTGTATAAAGCCCTTCGAGGGCATAGAGGCTCCTCTGGCATCAGCTCTGATACAGCGAGAGCACTCTGCAGAAGCTGCTCCAGAGGTTTTGTTTCCCTTCCCTTCAGCCAGCAACTTTCTTCTCTGCATTTTGCAGTGTAACCTCTGCCTTCCCTGCACAGTTTTGTCTCCGTTCACACTGCTGGTGACACCTGAAGCTCTCAGCAGCATATGGAAATTAAGAACAATCCGGGAGTGCAGCATTTCCTACCTTTCAGTCCCCTAAGGCTGCTGGGGGCCGCGTTGCTCATTGCCTCAGCTGTGTGCAAGTGGTAGAATTCAAATTGCTAATCAAAGGCAATCGTTAAGGACAATGATGGATTAAAACTGGTTTAATAAATAACATTATGCTGTCCTCTTTAGCAGAGCAACCAAGTCATCACATTAATCTTTGAAGGCTGGAGGGGGGCAGCACCATTCATTAGAAGTGCACTTCTGGTGGGGATTCTTGTGGTTTTTCTTGGTTTTTTTTTGTTTGTTTGTTTCATTGATTTTTTGTTTTTTGGGGGTTTTTTTGGCTGGGTTTTCTTATAAATCCAGCCAGAAAGCCGTGTGCTTTTAAACCAGGTTAGCACTAACAGTTATTCCACAGAGCAGATGCTCTGGTTTGCAGTAAGTGAAATGTTTCTGAGCTTATAAAATGTCCTGTCTCCTGAAAAACTCTCTTGCTGCTTCCCAGCTTGTCAGCAAGGGCTGTGTCAAATCTGTTTGGGTTCAATGTGTGCTTGCACAAAGTGCTTTTCCATTCGAATTTCAGAAGGTGTCTGGAATTCCCCCGTTCTGGGTTGGTGCTTTATTAGTGCAGAGTGAGGCCCCAGCCCTGTGTGTCCCTGGGCTGGGGCTGTGTACATTTCTCTTGTGCTTTACTCGGGGTAGGTGCTCCCGAGCCACTCCATAACCACGCAGGAGGCTAATCACCCCCTCATTAGCCTCAAAGAGAACCACAGATCATTTTTTTCTCCCTGCTCTGGCTGGAGATTTAGTTTTAGCTTAAAGGGAATGGAGCCAATGTTAATGAGAATACATTGTCTTGATTTGCATATTAGATGAGATAAATATTGAGTTAATTTATACCTATGATGGTTTTTCTCCAGTCTACATGTTCCACACTTCTATTCGATGTATTTAACACACTGCCTGTGTGTAGTTTAGATGAATAATGTGAAAATATATTATTTTCATGACAAAAACAAAAGGGGGACTGGTTCTGTTAGTTAGATTGGGTTTGAAAACATTAATAATTTGAAAGACTTTATACTCCTACCCTCCTACTCTGTGAACACACGAGCAGCTGTGAGTAAGGGCTTACACCCAGTGTGCAAGCTGGGAGTGCAGGACCTTCCTCCCAGCTGCATCCCTGGCAGCTGTGGAGGTTCCTGCTCCCCTCAGCTCCCATCAAGTGTAAGGAAATTCAGAGATTTTCTGGTGGCTTGTGCTCCTCCTTTTGCCTGGGAGGGATTGCAGGAGCAAAATGTGGCCTTGGAAATAAACCCACAAAACTTTAAGTAGTGTGAAGTGTTTCTTGAAAGATAAATCAGAGGGATGTTCAACATCTGAACCACCAGAACTGGGCTTTTTGGATTGCACGGGGTGACTCATGAGGGTAGAACACATTGTACTAAAAACATCCGTTTGGGAAGACAAAATACTCCTCTAGATCCACTTAATTTATTTCAAATAGTGCAGACATAGAGGGTTTGAAAGGACCCAAAGAGTTTGCAAAAAGGAACAAAAGGTGCTCTGGGTGTTTTAGAATTTCTGCTTCCTCTGTCTTCCCTCTCCAGCTGTATTTCCTCATCATAGATGTGAGAGGAATCTGAAAATCCTACTGACATTAATTTCCTTCTCTGATTACCTTCTGATTATAACCCTTTTACTTTGGAGAAGGGGAATGTGGGGTTTTTGTTGAGCACAGAGGATTGCAATCAAACTTTGTATCACATAATTGAGCATATTGTGAAATAACATTTTATTGAATAACTGAAATTTTCAGCTGGTTTGCAGAATGCTGGGCATTTTGTTACACTCTTTGACTTTTCTACCTGTCCACTATATTTGAAAGGCCAAGCCTGTTGTCCAAAGCCTGTCATTATTAAAAATGTTGTGTTCTGAAGCACAGCAGCACTGGGCATTCTTTTCTATATTTTATAGTAACAGTTCAGTGTGCTGTGGGAAAGAGCCTTAGTGGCAATTTGGGATTAGAATTGTGAAAAACACATTTATCTCTTTGAGTCACCCTCATTGTATTTCCTCTGTTTGGTTATTGGTGCCCAAATCTGAGCTGAGGGTCACCACGGCTGGTGGAGACCTTCAAGGTCCCCCAGTCCAAGATCAGCCCAGCAGGGCCATGGTCACCCCTAATCTGTGTCCCCATGGCCACACCCAGACCCCTCCTGGGCACTGCCAGGGATGGTGACCCCAGTACCTCCCTGGGCAGCTTATCTTCATGGAATTCCCAGAATATTCCCAGTTGGGAGGGTCCCACAAGGATCATCGAGTCCAGCTCTAGTGAAGGGCACACGCAGGGATCAAAACCCCAGCCTTGGCTTTGTCAGCACCAGCTGAGCTCGTCCCAGGGCCTGAGCATTCCTTCAGGGAGAAAACAGCTGAAACCCGGTGAGTGCAGGGCAAGGGCAGCACTGGGATGGCTGCTCCTGCTTTTTGTGTCACTTTTTGTCGCGTGCCCCTGGGAGCTGCTCTAGCCCTGCATCCTCTGCTGAACCTCAGCTCACTCTATTCGTGCATTAACTGGTGCCAGAGCGCAGCATTTTGAGCTTCTCCTGAATTGTCTTACACTTTTTCTGGCTGTTTCTCCCTTTCTTAGGATATTTATGTGTGAGCCTGCCCACAGTGGGCCCCTCACCTGCTCTCCTGATTAGGTGTGCAAATGTAAACTGAATTAATGTTCCTGGCTGTCCTGAGGGCTGCTGGTCCACCTGGGAACAGCATCTCTAGGAAAACTCAAACTGGAAGAGATTTACACACTCTGAGAACCTTGCTCTGAACGAAGGGAATATTTTACTGCTCAGGTAAAGGTTGTGTCTTATCACAAAGTTGGTGTTGGTGTCACCTATGTGCCACTGAGGGGTATTTCTTGGGGATTTTGGGACTGGATGAGCCAGAAAAATAACGGTATATTTTCTGTGTTCATCTCCAGCTAGTACAACTACAATAAGCTGGGCTGTAACTATGCATTCTGATATTCCTGCTGGAAAATGGAGAAATTGTACAAAACTAATTTGAAAAGCATTATTTCTTTAGCAAGAAGCTCTCAAGAAGACAACCTGTCTCCCCTGAAACATCAAACTGACACAAAAAGTGCTTCCTCATCTTAAAGCTGCTGAGACAGTGCTGGGCCAAGGATATTTTTAATATTTCCCATTATTTAATTTTCTCTATGGGAAATTTTTCTACATTTTCTTTACATGAACAACCACAGAGAAATACAACAAAACCTTCATCAAGGGTGAAAGTTTAACTTTGAAATTAATGGAACATTAGTCTTGGTGCTCTTTTCCCCTCCATCTTCCACTGAAAAAATACCTGCCATTTTTTCAGAATTGCCACTGGAACAAAGCAATCAGTTATTCATAAACACCCACTGAACTAAGCTTTAGGAGAGGTGATTGGGAACTTACAGAACTGACAGATATTGCAAAAATATTATCTTTTCCCAATTCAGCTGAAGGATAAGATGCTACCACATCACCTCGGAGACCCCTCTGTCCTTGGTGCTCTCCCCAGGGATCATTTTCCAGCTCCACAGGAATGCTGAAGCAGTTTCTGTGCTCTCCCAGCCTTTGCAAGAGGAGGAGGAGATGCTGGTTTGTACTTTCTCCTTTTACTACCACATGAGCAGATAAAAATTAACCTGTCTGAACTCTGTAATAGCAGAAGCTGTCATTGTATGCTGGTGCAAAGAATAATTTAAGAGGATGCTTATGGAGCCTTTACAAAAAGGGAAAAATATTTCCAAGTCTCAGCAAAATCTTTAAAAACAAATACATCTGCATTTGGGATGATTCAGAGGATAGAACAGGAAATAAATCAGGTGCAAAGGCTATAACAAGCATCATAAAAGATTCAGAAAGGTATTGAATTGGTCTGGATGAAAAGAAAACAAACATAAATCACCAGGCTTCAATTAATGTTGTGTCAGCTTTGTTTCGGGGTTGTTTTTTTCCCGGTTAATAATGTTCCCTGAAAAGAGCATCCGGTTAAAAGGGGACAGGGGGATCTTTGCTGGCTGCACCGCAGATGTCACAGATGTCACAGGCTGTCAGGGACAGCTGGGAGCGCTGACACACAGCCTGCTGATATCTTTGTGCTGCTTTTATGGAGCTCCCTGCTCCCTAATGCACTTCCTCTTCTCGAGCACAACTGGCCCACGCTTTAAAGCCCTCCTTGCAGCCCTCCACTCGTGCTGCAGCTCAGTCCAGCAAGTGGGGATTTAGCCTGGAAAATGTAAATGTTGCTGGAGTTGTGTCTGTGTTATCATTGGACCTGTAGGAGCAGTTCAGATATATTTTTAGTTTTTAAATCAAATTGTAAATCTCACTGGCCAGATTGTTGCCCTGCTGTTGGTTCTTTTTGCACCAAATGGAAAAACAATAACTTAACTTTTATGCTTTTGAACTTTGTGATTATCAGTACAAGCACTTTGCTGTGATTTGGCTGAAGTCTCCTAAAATGGATTTTAACTGGAAATTGAAACAATTGATAAAATAGGTTTTTTTTAATACTTATTTCCAGAGTGGATTTCCATAAAGAATGTTACCTCTTTATAGCTTTGAGTGATGTATTGCTTTAAGAGAATGATGTATGCCAATGTATTCCTCAAAAACAATAATAGAAAAGGCACCTTTCAATTTGATGAAACCTGATTGTAAAATTAAAAGCTCTTGAATACAAAAAGAATAGCAAGAGAATCAGAGTGGTGGCAGGTTATAAAGTGAAGCAGTCATTGAGTAAGGCTCATTTTAAATGATTTTATTAAATTTTAAAGGAATTAAATGATCATATGTTAATTATCTCCATAAATTGAAAATATGAGCTAAGAGCACGGAAAATGGCAGTGGACTAGTGATTGCCTTTGCTTTCTGTCTCTAACAAAGCAAAGCTTAAAAAAACTTCCATAGATTTTCACTTAAAAATTAATTCCTAGAAGATTAAAGAAAGTTGCAGTGATGCAGAGCCACCTAATCTTGTGTAATTTTCTGTGAGCAGCCCAGCTTGGCTGGGTGCAGAGCAATGAATCCAACCACGGCACAGGCAGGGCCAGAACAGCTCCCTTTGTTTATTGCCTGTTCCATGTGAAGGTTAATAATTGCAGTGTTTACACTGAACTTTTAATTAAGATGTCTCTGATTCCCTAGATTTCTGTTCAGCTAAGATTCAATGTCTTTGTGCCTCCTGAACCGTGCCCGTTATAGAAATAGTTCTTAGGCTTTGTCACTGCTCTCTTGAAACTTAATATTTCCACTTTTGTTTCTTTGTAAGCATCTGAGTGCCTGAGGCAGCAGAGAAGGGAAGGCTGGCACAGTAATCTCCCTCAAAGTTCTCTCATGGTTGTGTTTTTTTCACATTTTCAAAATTCAGAGATGAAAAGACCCCTCTCAGCCAGGAGAATAAAAACCTCTCCTTCTTTATTAACCTCTTAAATGAAGAGATAATATTCTAGGGAACGCAAGGAAACAAATATGAGCATCTCTCTCAGTCCCATGCTTTAAGAGAGGAGGGAAGAGCAGGAATAGTCCTTTGGTTCTGGACAGGTGTTCACAAAATATCTCTTTATCAGTGCGAGGGACTGGATCATGAAATGCATTTTCTCCTGGCTGTAATTGGGCAGGAGTTTGCTTTGGCAAGAGACAAGGACAGAAAAAAGGCAAAAGAAAACAAATTGAGTGTTCTTCTGGGCTTTGAGGAAGGAGGATGATGCATAATACAGCACCTAGACAGGAGAGTGAAAGGTTTATTTCAGTGTATATAAAGATATGGCTATCACTCGATATGACGTAAAAGCAGAAAGTGGAGAAATAGTATTTTATATTAAAAAGGAGGGAGGGATTGGCTGGCCAGCTGTTGTTAAGGAACAAACCGTGAAGGAAATGGAGGGGAAGACAGTGGTGTACAAAGAAATGAAGAGCAGTTCAGAGTAGATAGATCTGATGTCTAAAGTGAGGCAGAAACTTTCTGGATGTGAACTTCTGGTGTGCCTGTGTCTGAGCAGCTGATTTGGCTGCACTGGGGGAAAATATTCCTTAAGCTGATCAAATCTAAATGGTGAATTCAGAGACAGCTGAGAGTGTGAGCTGGGGAGAGCTCTGGATGAAGGGAGAGTGACACAGAGTTCTTGAAATAAAGGGCTCAGGATCACAGAAGTCCCTTCTTCAGTGGTGTGAAACCAAGGTGGGAACATAGCACAGAAGTTTGCTGATGATAAAGTTGAAATCAGCAGCAGGGAGGAGAATGGGAGAACTGTGTGGGAGGAATGAGCTGTCTGCGGAGTAAAAGAGCTGCTGGGATCACATTAATGATGTAAAGTGCAGGGCTGTGCTGTGTGGTGTAACAGAGGAATTCCTACCCTGTGTTGGAGGGCTTGGGGGCAGCAAGGAAAGGAAGCAGCCGGGTGTGTTTGTGGGGCACAGGGCGGCTGTGGCTGGGAGAAAGGAATGTCAAATCCTCCCTTGTACGGGGTAGGGGTGGCCAGGAGAGAGGACTGGTGCTCTTAGAAAAGGCATTGATGAGATGGCTCTTGGAGTGATCCATAAAATACCATGTTTCATATTCAGAAGGTGCATTGATCCAGGGAAAGCAATGCTATTGTAAAGAGGAAACGTGACCCAGGCAATCCCTTAGCTTAGGCAAAGGACTGCTCTTTGGGCTCTGCAGAACACATGAGAGCCAGCTGTGATTTCAGTTGAATGGGTCTTGGAGGAAAAGTTCCTGGAGGTTCCTGGGTGGGGCTGGGTTCCTGCTGGAGCCCTGCAGGACAGGGACTGGGCTGGTGGAGCTGGCCTGTGATACCCGAGCCTGGGCGGGGGGGAGGATGTTCTACACCTGCTGAAATCAAAATAAAAAGGGGGAGAAAATAAAACAATACCAAATCTTACAGTTATGCCAGGCATTGGAGGGATAGGAGGGATATTTCCATTTTCTAGGGAAATATAATGTTCCTGGTTACAGCAATCTTGGCAAATTTATGGGCAGGGAAGTTCACAAATTCCACTGTGGTCATGCATGGCTCAGGCAGGGACCAAAGCTGGAAAGTTTCCAGTGCTGCTCCTTTCTCCAGAACTGCTACCCCCACAAAAGATCAAAGCTATCTCAGCTATTTGACAACCACCTCTGAATTTAAATGGGTTCTCTGCTCTATTTGTCTTGTTATTTTTCTTTTCTTCTAATGGAGAAGTTGGTATTTTTTAAAGATTTTGCGTTCCTTAATTGTCACTGAATTTGTCAGGCTGCCAGTTGCAACCAGAGAAAAAAATGTTTGGATGAAGGAAATACAATGAAAAGTGTAAGTGTGCATACTGAAGGCAGTTAAATAAGAGTTCTGCCTAAAGAGAAAATATTCCCTTTGTTTGCCAGGCTTACTAAGCTCCATGAGCTTTTACCTAAATTTTAAAATCATTATTATTATTGCTGTCATTGTTAGCATTATTACTGTAAACAATTCCAGGGTCCTGTATTGAAACTTCAGTTTCCTTGCCATAGGCCAGTTCTGGCTATAAAACACAGTCCCTCTCATGTGCTCCCCAGTGCCTTGTGCCACGGCTTTCCAATGCAGCAGGGGGAGAGCAGCCTGGGGATTCACTCATCATGTTCAATGTCAGAAGCATTTCCTTCAGGTCTCCTGTCACTGGCAGCAACAAAGCAGCCAGGAAGGAGCTCTGTAGCTGCTCTCCTCTCTGCGACATCTGCAGCAGACAAAACTCTAAAGCCCTCAATTCCCAGGCATGAATGAGCTATAAAAACAATGTGTCAGAAATGAAAATTGTTCCATCATAATTTTTCACAGTTCTTTTTGACAAAAGCCAAACAAGTCTCATGAATACACATTTCCTATAACCTTATACATTATGTATCAGGCCATAGTGGCAGTGTTGGGAATTACTTGTCCCTAGCAAGGGCCTTTGAAAGTGCTCAGCTGGTAAATAAACCAAGCCCTAGGAGTGGTAGGTACTTTTTCTTACATATTATATTATCTGTGAGTAAGGGCAGACACGCACTCCAGCACTTCATCTTTGGATAAATCTTCAGATCCAACAATATCTGAGGACTTTGGATCTTCTACCATGAGCTATAATTTCACCCTACCCAAAATTATACTGAGGCGTCAGAAACTCCCAGCAGAGACTGTGCCACCAACTGGTGCCAGAAATGTGATAAGGACGAGCGCTAAGCTGTGCTAAGTGTGGCAAGTTGCTCCTCATGTCCCATGGAGCTTTCAGGTGGCAGGGGGCCAAACCTGGATTTACAGTATTTTACTGCCTTATTGCTGGGCCAGAGCTACCGAGGCTCTGAACCTTTGCAAACCTCTGTGTTCATCAGCACCATGTTGGCATTTCTTGGGAAGAATTCCTAATTATCTTTTGTGCAAAAGTTGGGTTCTGCCTGTAAACAGAGATACCGAGGGGGTGATGGATTTCCAGGAGCAGGAAATGGGCCAGGACAGCGTGTGGCTCCCAGACGTTGCAGTGCTGTGCTTCCCATCCAGAGGGTATAAAATTCAGGGTAAGGATCAATTAGGGGACGTTGCAGGAAATTCCTCATCATTGTTAGTCGATGAAGATTTATGGTGTTTGCCTCAGCAAAAATTTACGGGTTGGTGCTGCCTGACTAACAGAGACACGAGGCAGCTGAGGGCTCCAGTTAATCGAAATGATAAGGCAGTTTGCAACTTCTTTTAGGTGTCACTGAGAATTTACTCATGTGATTATGATTTAACTTTTCCCTGGCTGTTCCTCCCCCAGTGGGAACTCGGAACATTGCAGAAGTGAGAGGATAAATTAGCTGCAGACAAACAACATATGTTTGTGTGAGCTCTATAGCCAGACAAGTATTTTTGGTGAAACCCTATCCAACTTGTTGATCCCTGTTTGGCTGAGGAAAATGCTTAAGCCCCTTAAATCAGGAGCTCCTTTTGCCTATGCAGCTGTTGGATATGAACTGTGATGGGGCTGTAAAGTGTCTGGGAGTCCCAAGACGCTTCCATAACTGCTAAAAATGGTTAATGAAATACAAGTGCAATGCTTCAAATGCAGGGAAAGCCTTGCTCAAATGAGTATGGACAGAGCTGCTCTGCCTGAGAGGCAGTGCCCAAAGCAGAGCAGTGATAAACAGATTTTGGCTCCAAGTAACTGCAGCCATTTCCCTAAGAGTGAACTGAGCTATCACAGCAAGTGCTGCCAGCTTTAAATGTGAGCAAAGTGCTGTATTTATTTTTTTCCCTTCACATTTATATAGCTTTAAAGCAGAAATGTAACCTGTGCACCAAAGAAAATCAGAGTCAAGATGAATGTCCACCTTTGTTGCTTGTGAGGCAGCGCTGCAGCTTTCCAGAAAGCTGCTCTGCTGGCTGTGCAGTGCCAGAGCTGTCAAAAGCATCCAGGAAAACTCACAGGGTAACTCCTTAGCTTGCTGTGGTAGGGGAGGCTGCGGAGATTTAACTGAGGGTGTGAAAAGGGGAGCAGTGGTGTCTTTTCCAGCAGCTCTCTGACGTGGCAGGAGCATAACCAGCTCCTTTATTTATCCTTGGCAAAGGTACTTGGCCTGCCACTGCAGATTTTTTATCCTGGCAGAGCATGCATATGTCAGATAGAGAAAGTTCATTCTTTTATCCACTGAGGACAAGGAAACGAGAGGTGCAGCAGGTTCATGTTCTGCAGGCAAACCACAAGAAGCAATAAATGGGGCATTTGAGTGCGGTCAGGTTCGTTCCCCTGCCCACAGGAACAGGCAGTGCTAATAAAAGTGATTGCAGGAGACAGGATGATCTGAGCTTCTGTCAGGCAAAGCCTCTGGTTGATTTATGTGGAGTGAGGAGCAATGTCACAGCAGGGCAGCATTTTGTACTGAAACAACGCAAAAACTGGGCAGTTTTTGAGGCCTTGCAGCAACCCAGGTGATGAATGCAGGTAGGGGAGGTACCAGTGCAGGTACAGACCTGTGCAGGTGCCAACCTGAGATTAAAAGTGTGTGATTTTAAATTATTTTTACCAGAGTCTGGAAGTGCCTGGTGATATCGCTTGTCTTGTATAAAATTAGAGGTCACCATTTTTAAATGGCAGGCATTTAACTTATTTGTATAGGTGGCTTGACTCAAAACAGCTTTAAAATGCTTTGATTTTATGGGAATGTGCCTCTTGCAGTATGATAAATCACTGAGCACTAAAATGTGCCTCGCAAAACAGCTGAGTCTTACATGGTATGGTGAAATTTCTTTTAAACTGTGGTTTTAGTCTCTAAAACCTGGTGACTTTAGTTGTCAGTAGCAGTAATGATAATTTCAGCCAACCCCATTAACTCACTGAGTGCATCTATGGGGTATAGTAGCATGCATCTGTACCATAAGTTAATATTTATATGAAATTACCATTTTTCTCAATTTCAGATGGAATGATTGCTTCCTATATGAAGCAGAAAGGCTGCAGCTTCACAAATTCGTTTGTGCGCTTCTCTGTGGTTTTCTTTTTATTAAGAGTATTGAGTAAAATTTGGAAAATTTCTTCAAATTATTTACAGAACTATCTGGCTTCTTAAACCTCTTCATCAGGCTATTTACAAGGACATTGCATGGACTTCAGTCCTTAAATTGAAGCGTTTCTGAGAAAGGATCTCTGTGTTCTATGCAAACTTAACCTCTGTATTGAGCAGTGTCATATTGGAGATCCAGAAAAACTAATTTTTTCTGCTTTATTTCAACAATCTTTCAAAATGCAGAGAAAGTTGTCACATTTATGGCTTCATTCTGTAGGAAATTGCTGGTTTCATTAAGAGGCTACTGGAGTCAAACGTTTTATTTAAAGCTGTAAGACTGAGCTTATGATGGCAACAAGAACTTAATCACTTTTCAGTTAAGCCTGAGTGGTGCTAAAGCTGAACGTGAGTGCTCACAGTCCAGTGCATAAGGTTTTCTATTTTGTTTTCTAATGTTTTTAAATGCTTTCAACTTGATTGCAGCAAAGTAAAGCAAATCAAGTAACTCTGGGTAGGAACTGGTCTTTCCTGTACTGTGTCCTTGCTTTTGCATTGGAGAAATTCCTGATCACAGGACAGCAACAGATCTGCAAACACGCACGGGGCTCACTGCAGATGTGGGGCTCCTAAAATCCTGAAATTTTCCTGTCTGAACCCACAGCTGTTACTGCAGTCAGTGCTGTAGGTCTTTCCCTAATTACTCTCGACCTGGACCTTGTTTGGTGGCTCTGTGAAGATTCTTGGGGTTGGAAGGGACCTTAAACCCCACCCAGTGCCACCCCTGCCATGGGCAGGGACACCTTCCACTGTCCCAGGCTGCTCCAAGCCCCAATGTCCAGCCTGGCCTTGGGCACTGCCAGGGATCCAGGGGCAGCCACAGCTGCTCTGGGCACCCTGTGCCAGGGCCTGCCCACCCTCCCAGGGAACAATTCCTTCCCAATATCCCATCCAGCCCTGCCCTCTGGCAGTTTGAACCCATTTCCCCTTGTCCTGTCCCTCCATCCCTTGTAAACAGCCTGAAACTCTTTTGTTATAACACAAAATTACAACTCTCCCTATAGAAGCAGCCAGACGATTTTAGTGTAATTAATTATTTTTAGTGTCTTTGAAAGAAACAAAGTTGCCATCCCTTGGTAATTTGGTAACATAAAGGATTTATGCTTTGTTTTCTTTCAGTCTGTTTCCTGCTTCTGTATATTTTGGAAGTCAAACCAAGCTGCTGGCAGAGTGGCACCAAATGAATGGATGTGGATTATTAAAATATGTTCTTCCCATGAAAGGACCAAAGCACGCTGGGCTGCCTGGGGAAGCAGAATTCCCAGTGTCTCCCCACACTGCTAAGTACAGGCATTATCTTCAGCACCCCTTTCATCTGCTGTCACTGTGGGGCTGTTGGTGAGGTGGCAGCACTGACACTGCTGTGGCAGCTGTCACACGGGCAGGACATGCCACCTGTGCTGAAATGCAGCTTCCACAGAGCTCACCATGCATCGGGGAGCCCCTCAGGTTTGTGCCTGGGATTAGCAGGAAACCCACGTCACCCTGTAGAACTGACATATTTTGGGGTCACACCTCATGTAAATAATGCAGGACTTTCTGGGTGCGTCATTCTGGCTGTTCTGAAGAGTTTCTGTGGGAGAGATTTTTCACTGGGAAATCCTGGGCAAATGGCTGGAATCCTGAGCATTCTGACAGGACAAAAACTCCAGCTAGGACAGACCACCTGTCTCAGCTGTGTGTGATGCTGAAGCTGCCACCAGGCAGCATTTTATTGTGCAGAGCCCCATCACGGGTGTAACTAGTGGGAAAAACCAGCTATGGCATGGTGTGGGTATTAGACAGACTGGTCAGTGGTGCCTATGAAGAAACAACAAGGAGCTGAGATCGCTCAGCTAGTGCTGCTCACACAGGACCCACACAGTTATAATTTATCTCTGCTGCTGATCTGGGTGAGAGATGCTGCAGCAGGTACCAGAGAAGTGTTGCAGTATGAACGTGCCACATTAACTGCAGCCCTTTTCAGCCACCTTAGTGCTGGGAGCACATGTGGGGTTGCTGAGAGGCAGCTCTGTGCCTGCAGCTCGTGCTGAGCAGCTCCTCAGCAGCCTCATGACCCTGAAAGCCTCGTGCAGGACAGACTCAGGCTTTGGAAACTGGGGAGGAGCCTGGCAAAAGCAGCTTGGGTCTGGAGAAGCTTTAATGGATTTGCTCATCACTAAGATGTTGAGGGGAGTTGCCCTGAACACCTGCAGTGACGTCTTTGCCTTTAGTTTTTTCCAAAGTCAGTTTGCGGGCACCAGGAATGCCAGAAAGAAATAAAAATCACCATGATAAGCTCAGTGAGACTTGAACTGAATTCAGTTTCAAACCGAGGAAACACAACTGCCATCATCTTCCTTTGCCACTCTTGGGTGAGTAAATTTGTCAGGAGGGTACAGGATTTCTCTTAGGAAATGTAAAATTATTATACAGCAGCACACAAACTCCTGCTGCTTGGTTTTTAAGTTTTATTTAGGAGTTCAGCACCTTTGCTTGCTTGATTTTCTTTGAAGGGACAATTGGACACCACATCTGGGTTGAAGGTCTTTTCTAACAATGCAATGATTTTTTTTGCATAATTTATTGCTTGGAACAAGTAATTATTTGGTGTGTGGTTGCACATATCTAAAGTAATTCTTCCCAATAGTGCAGAAGAATAATTTTTGAGCACTGCTTAGGGGTTTGTAGAAAATTTCTGATTTCTTAACTTGCTTCTCAAACTTAGATGATATATGGTGGAACTGATGTCAGCTCCTGTCCCAGCCACTGTGGGCACGCTGCTCTGTTGGGATTTCCCTGATTCCTCAGCCAGTGCCTGCTCTCAAAGCCCAGGCAGGATTTTTCAGTGGGCTGAAGTGGTGGTCTGTAATTTCGGAGTGATTAAATTAATTGTGATTTCTTGGAGAACAAGAGCTCTGGGGCACTCTGACCATGAGAATGTGGAACATGAATTACAAAACACTCTACTAATGTTACTAATTAGAGTTGTGATGGCTTTTTCTTGTAAAGGTTCATGAAAAGAACAGAAATTAATTGTGATTTCTTGGAGAACAAGAACTCTGGTGCATTCTGGTCATGAGAATGTGGAACATGAATTACAAAACACACCCTAATACTAATATTGCTAATTAGAATTTGATGGCTTTTTCTTGCAAAGGTTTGTGGAAAGAACAGAAAGTGTGGTGGATTAAAAACAGTTTAATGAGGATAGAAAGTAGTACAAAATGAATCCATTCTCACTATACTCTTAATACTGTAATCTTTGCAAAAGCTTTTGAACTCTTCCTATTGTGCCAAACCTGTGCTGTGATTCTGAGCTGGCAGTACAGTCACAGCACTGCAGCAGCCTTAGTTCTGTTGGGGTTTTTTCACAGAAAAAGATTAAAATTTTGTATGAGAAATTTACTGAAAACAAACTGGTTAAACAATATGTAACTTCTATTATTTGTACTTTATTATTTTATTTTACGTACTTTGAGACCTGCGAGTTGGTGATTTGTTGACTGTACTCCCAAAAGCTCTGGATGTGTGAATTACACACACACTCCAAGTCTGGAGAATCCCGGAGTCATTCAGGTTGCAAAAGACCTCCAAGCCCATCGAGTCCAGCCTGCCACTGAGCACCACCAAAGCCACTAAACCTTGTAGTGAAAAGGGTGAAGCCATATCATTATATAGCAATATAATCATTCCTTTGCAACAATTAAAGTCTTGATCCAGTGAGGGATTTGTCTTTAGCTTCTCTCATTTTGGGAGGAAGTGGCTTTGTCTCATGCCCAGAGGAGTCCCCAGGAAAAAGGGGGTGCAGAGAGGGAACCAAAAGCTGCTCTTGGCTCCTGGCAGGGTCTGGGGTGGAAGTTCCAGCTCCATCCCAAACATAGAGAACACTCAGCTGCTTTAGATACAAATGAAGAACAGGAAGAAATTACACATTACACTTCCCTAACTTAAAATTGGTTTGCTTTCCAAAGGCAGTGTTAGGATATGAGGCTGCTTCTGCACTCTGGGCTGCTTTATTTGCTTTTACCAGATTTTAAAAAAAAATTTTTTTCTTTCCTCTCTCCCCTTTATCAGACAATAATCTTCTGTGTCATCACATGCTGGTTTTTTTTCTCTACCCGCTTCATTTAGTGACAGGTTGTCTGTTAAACTTCTCTTTTGTTATAAGCAATAAAATCATGCATGAGATGTCCTTGGTACCTTCATCTAATTTAACTGATGACTGTGTCTGTCATTAGGATCCTCTCAAACAGGTAAGATGTTGTCAGGCCATTCACAGTGGTTCTAACTCTACGTTTTCCATCTTCATCCGTTCAGTGAAATTATCTAAGGCTGCAGAACATCCTCATCTCTTCTGTACAAATACACTCTGATTCCTGGCTGCTGTTTGAAATCTTCAGTGAACAGGTTTGCTGGGAGACACAACAAACTCGGTTTTAGCTAGAGATGTTTAATTTCTGTCTGTTTTATGATCCAGAATTGTGCCCACTGGCAGAAGAAAACTCTGTTATATTTCAGTGTGATATTTGCTTCTAGAGAAATTTTGCTATAAAAGGATTGCCCGTTTTTCTGTTCTTCTGACTGCACTGACATATTTTCACCTGTTTGACAATACAGGAGATATTTTCTTAAACAAACTGTATCAGATACAATCACCTGGAACACATTTGATCACACCTCAGTGGAGTTATCCCCAAGCCTTCCCTTGGCTCAGGCTGGCGATGTCAGAGTTCCCTTGCAATGCAGGAATTATTAAATTATCCACGTTCAACATTAATATTCTGGGATTGCATTGTGTTGGCTCGAGGCCTGTGACCTGTGGGACAGCACTGACGAGGTACAAAGGTAGATTTTCATTTTAGTGGGCCGTGGGAGGTGATAACACACCAGCTTTGCTGGTTTGCTGTACAATGGGTGGCTGTGCTTGAGGAGGGCCCTCAGTAGTTCATCAAAAGTCTCTTGTGTGGTCCCAAGAGAGACCTTTTGGTGCTGGTGGGGGTTAAACCCAGCTCAGTGCTGGAGGGGAATGCAAACACCTTTAAAGCATTCTCAGAGTTGAGTGCTGCAAGGCAGCTCCTGTCTCAGTTGTTAGAGCGTGTTCACTGCTTGTTCAGCTCGAGGTTACCTCCCTGCACAGCAAAGGGCACAGGATCTCCCAGCAGAGGGATGTTTGCTTCCTGCACCAAGGGTGCTCGGGTTTCTGCAGGCTCTTAGTGAGTTGTTCCTAAGGCTGAGATGGAGAGAACAGTGGGAAGTGCTGGCTGCCTCTTTGCAAAGGGCATTAATTTAAAAAAACTTTTGGAGCTACACTAATCTAAAGGGCTGTTGTGTGCGTCTTGGGGTTTGCTCGTTTGGGGCTTTTTGTCACAAGTCTCTTGAAAGAGCTGTAGCCCTGTTCCAGTCTCCTGACAAGGATGGGAACTGGAAATGGGTGGTCATTGGAAAAATAACTAACAACCTAACAAAAAAAAAAAAAATAGTATCAGTGCGTTAGTCCACTGTGAAAGTAAATTTTTTTCCTAACAAATGGAAGAACAAAAGGAAGAAACTTTGCCTCTTTTATTTCCATGTACTTCACATTTTTCCATGTGCTCTACACTGGCTCTGTCTTCCTGGTGAACATCCTTAAATTATCATTATTAACTGTGCTCTCATTCCTTTTTTTAGGATGGCAGTAACAACTACAATCTTAACTCCTCTTGGTAAAACCATCTTCAGTCTATAGTAGTAGGTTTTTCCTGCCTAACAAGAGCTGGTTTCAGAGAGATGACGAAAGATCTTGTGAGGTCTTCTGTGATTTGGCTTTGAGATATCCTACAAAATTAAATGTAGATAAGTCCAGTGTGGTCAACAAGGGTAAAACCTTCATATATGAAGCGAGAATACTGCCTAATACCTCTCAGTAACAAGGTAAATTTATGAAAATTCAGAACACATCAATAAAGTTCTATAAAATGTTAATTTAGAGTAATAGATTAAAAGGAGGTCAGATATTAGATATTAAGGAAGGAATAGGGAACAGAGCAGAGGAGTCTCATGATACAACTGTATAAATCTGGGATTCATCAGCATCTTGAATCCTGTGTGTGGCTCTGCCACATCAAAAAAGATCCCATGCAGCAATGATCAGGAAAAGGAAACAAGGAAGATCAAAAGCAGGAGATGGCTCGTGGGCTGTGAACAATTAAGTTGGCTGGGGCACTTCAGCCTAGAGAAGAGATAACTGAGAGCTGGGGACGGAGATAGGGATATGTCCCACGGACTGATCACTGTAGAGATTGACTGTTCAGATCTTTTTATGAGCAGGAGAGAGGAACAAAGTAGTTAATAACACATCAGAGCAAACCAGCAATTTGTTCACACCACGTGTGATTGAGCTGTGCAGAGCTTCTACCACGGGATGCTCTGGGTGCTGAAAGCTTGGGTTCAGGAGAGGCTCATGGCTGGTACACCCACAGAGACTCACCAATACAGAGAAAACTGATGTTTTCAGGGGAAAATGCAAATCATTGGATACTGAGAAAATACCATAGGGTGCTCGTCTTGCTCCTATGCTCATCTCTAGGTGCTTGTGTTTGCTGCTGCCGCAGACAGGTGAATGGAGCAGGTGGTCCTTTGTTTGGAGCCTCTGTCCTTACATCCTGTCCCCTTCCAAGTTCAGCTCTTGCACTGCTAAGTGACTTTGGAATTTGAGAACTAAAACCCCTTCTGCTGAGAATTTATATACCAAAATCTTTCACACACAATTTTTTCCCTGTGTTTACCTGCCCTTGATGTTTCTGTAGATCCGCTCAGTGTGCTGATGCTGCTGTTCTTTGTGGTGTGCAAGCATTGATTAAGTGTGCATGTCAATATATACATATATATATAAAATAAGGGGTTATTTTCCCTGCTTTTAATACCACTGAAAGAGCATGATGTCATCAGAAAGGCGCTTCTGACCATCCAGAATATGATTTAAAACTTGGAGGCAGGACATCTCTTTATGGTATCATAAAAATAATAGATCCAACTCTCTTTTTTACTGTGTGTTGTTAGGTGTGACTCTCTTTGTGTGTTGTTAGGTGTGACTCCAGCACTGAGGTGGAGCTGACATTCAAACAACTGATGTTCCCATGGACCTCAGAATTTGTCCTGTCTCAGCACTGAGTCACACACTGGGAATTTCTCCTCTTCAGAAGTTTTTATGACAACCAGGAAGTTTCTGTGCAAAGTTTTGGTTTTGATGAGTTAATATTTTCCTACTATTTCCATGAGCAGCCCTATGAAGGAAGTAATTAATAGTAATTAATAGTTCAGGACTGATTGTTCTGCTTTCTGTTGGAGAAAGTGTGTTTAAGTCTGCACAACACCAACTCATTGGGGTTTCTCATTAATCTATTTAATAACTGGGTCATAGGCAGGACAATTAGCAATGCCAGTGGCAGGATGCTGTGTAACACCATCATCACTAAAGTATTGGTTATGGAGCATTTACAGGTCTGCTCTCTCAGAGTCCTGTGTGATCTCTGAGCCACTTCAGAATTCCCGAGGAGATAAAGGTTTGTGCAGGTAAGTGCTCTATATCTTGAGGCAGCCAATTCTGTGATTTTGGTTTAAATAATACTCCTGGTTATGATCATTTGAATGTTTCCTTTATATATCAGACCAGAGGCAGATTTATCATCCAGTGACTGCAATTATTTTGATAGTCCTAGCTGATTTTCTTGCGTTGTGTCTTATTCTAATGCTGAAAGTATCTGGTATCAAACAAAACAACAAAAAAAGCATTGCATTCTTTGTACCCAAATGTTTTTCCAGGACAAAAAAATACTAACTATTTACAAGAAAAATAAACCACACATTAATATCACTGACAAACTTTGCGGCTCCATTTGGAAAGCTGCAAGGCCTGGGCTTTGTAAGCTGTTTAGAAACCAACACAAACATCTCTCAAATGTTTGGTTCTGGGAAATGAAACTGCAAAACAAACAGAATTGTTATATATGTGTCTGCAGAAGGAATGTCTGCCCTGTGCTCCTCTGCTGGGGGGTTATGTGATTTCATCCACCAGCAGCTGTCAACTCCTGCAGTGAGAAGTACCCGAGTGTGTTTTACCTTCCTGCTCTGGGAAAAAATGCACAAATGTTCTATGTCTGCTATGTGCCATAGCAGAGGTTTGAGCTCTGGCTTTTAAACCTGAATTTCATTTAGAATTGTCACAGATGGAATTGTTTGGTTTAGGAGGGACTTTAAACCCCATCCAGTGCCACCCCTGCCATGGGCAGGGACACCTTCCACTGTCCCAGGCTGCTCCAAGCCCCAATGTCCAACCTGGCCTTGGGCACTGCCACACTTGGAGAAATCCTTGGGAAAATTTATGCTTCATATGAGGCTTTTTCAGGATTTTTCATTCCTTTTCCTACTACTCCAAAACATTCAAGCATCCATTTGGAAACACCAAAAATCCCCTTCGACTTTTGCGACAAATTTCACATTTATATAGTGACAATTCCATTAAAAAAACTTGGTTGAAATAAGTTTTTCTCAATTACTGAAAGAACAATATGAATAATTATTTAAATATTTTTAATAGTTTAAGGAAAAGGGGCAAAATTCACTGGATTTAGATTGTCTGTTTCTTGTTTCATAATGAATTTTGTTTTTCTTTTTTCATTTTAGAGTGTAGCTCATACCCTTTCAAGTTTAATTACTGGAACATCAATAATAAAAAATAACAGCTTCCATAAGGTACGTCTATGTTTTGCAGATTCTCAAAAGTCACCTGGCATTTTGGGTGCTTTTGATTTTCAGAAAAACTTTAAAAATTCTTTCAGCTGCCTGATTTTCAGTGCCTGGATAATGAATGTTTGGAGAAAATTGGGCTTTGTGATGAGTCACAAATTCAGTTCCCTGAATCACAATAAATTTTTAAGAGACTTTGGCCTTTTCTAGGGATCATCAATTTTAGTTTTGATATCCCAGCATGGATTTTGCAGAATATCATCAGAAATTATTGTCCTGAGACCTCTCAAGGAAAAATTAATTGTTATACTTGAATTTTCTCTTTGCATTTATGCCTTTTTTGTACATCTTGTAGCAGTTTTAAATAACCAGCTCACCCATAATTTAAAGGAGTTTTACACAACACAATTGCTTTTGTGAAGAAACTGGGACAAATATAGGAAAATGGTTGAGAATGTAAAATGTCTTTAATATTCATCTAATTTGCTTCTCAAAGTCTTTCCTTCACCAGCCTGGGCCCACGTTAAGGACGGAGGTGGTTTCACTCCTTGCTCAAGAATCTGAAAGGAAGTATCTCCGATAACAGAACAATCCTTGTCATCTCCCTAATTTCTTGGCTGCTAATACAAATTTGCATTCCTGCACTGAAGCTATTGGAGATTTGCATAAACTAACATTTTTGTGGGACTCAGAGTAGCTGAGGCCTTGGCTATTGTCCAGATTGCCATTTTAATACCAATGTGTCGCTCTCTGAAGAACAGTATTTGGAAAATTGACTTCTGAAACTTGATCCCTGACCCAGCCACTTTGATTTTCAGTCACTCACTGAGGGCCAGGGGCCTACTAATGAAGTCTGAAGTTAAATACACTTTCAAGCTTTAAATACCTAAATGAGGACTTCAAATTCTATCGCCTTTGAATATTTCCAGTGGGAAAATAATGGCCATATGTTGTAGATGGTGACTGGCTGCTGAAGGGAAAATTAACACAAGCAATGTTATATTAATGCTGTGGTGCTCCTTAAATGAGATTAAGATTCTCAGAATGGGGCAGGAAGTTGGAATAATGGAGCTCAGCACTTTGCAAGCGATAGCTGAAACCATGGTCAAGCAAAGAAAGAATTAAACAGACTAAACCATCAAATGTTGGAATAATTTAATTTGCTTTTCCGTCTTCAAGGCTTTTCCTAAGGAATTTCATAAGGAAATCCACAATCCTTTCATAAGGAAAGCCACTAGCCTTAAGGATTCTGTTTAGTCCTGTTATGTAGGAAGCAATAATAAAAGAAAAGAAATAATGAAAGACAACAAAGAGCCTCTAAATGCTGTGGGTTGTTGCTGTTCTGAGCCAGCCATGCAGGAGATGCAGCACAAGGTGAAGCCAGCAAAGGGCTGCAAAGCTGGGGAAGTGTTTGGAGTGCAGCAGAAACCCAGGATGAGACCAGCTACAATGAAACCCCTGGAAATGTCCATCCTGTCACTTCAGAATTCCGTACAGTGGGGTGTTAAATGACTTACTGAGGTGCAGTAGAGTTTGCTGTGAGCAAAATGAGTTATTGCCACAGACTATTGTTTATAATAATTCTTCAAAGTCTGTAATGCTGCAGTCAGATGTCTTCAATTTTCCAGCATGTTCTATGTGCCCATGACAGTCTTGGCTGTTTACTGTTGTCAGACAAGGCACCCCCACATCCCCGATGTTCTTGCGTGGCCTCTGGCACGGGTCACACTGGCAATGCCCAGGGAATGGGGTTACATCCCCCGGTGCTGCACAGCAGGTGTGGTGGAGCCCTGGGAATTGCCTCCCAGGAAAACACCCTTGGCTTGCATAGGCACAGTCCTCCTCCTTACACTATTTGCCCTAATTCTGCACAGTAACAAATCTTGGAGAGCTCTTCCAGTGGAGAAACCACTGCTGCAGTAGGAAAGAGAATTAAATTGCCAGCCAAGTGCCTTTCCTTCCAGTATCCTAACTCTAAAAACAGCTCAAATGAGCTACAGAATGCACTAAAAGAGAGACAGGACATGCAGTGTGAAACTGGACAGGAAATGTGTGACCAGCATCTTCTTCTGGGAGGAGGATGGTGCTTTCCTCTCCAGGCTCTCCTAAATCCTTTGGGCTCATTCTGAGAGAGGAATAAGTAAAAAATGTAAAGCGAATTACATGGCCAGTCCAAATATTTGCTTGAGATACTTTTAAACCTCCACCTTAAAATCACTGGTGAATTTGAAAGAATTTAGTCCCACTGAATCCTTTTCAAATTGCA
The DNA here is from genome assembly GCA_013398015.1 of Oreocharis arfaki. Classification (NCBI taxonomy): domain Eukaryota; kingdom Metazoa; phylum Chordata; class Aves; order Passeriformes; family Paramythiidae; genus Oreocharis; species Oreocharis arfaki. Next base: position 38,554 of record VZRR01007757.1, on the reverse strand, counting down.
GATGTGCAGTTCTCAGGGGGACTCTGGCAGTGTCAGGACCAGGGGCAGGAATGGATCCCAGCTGCTTCCTGGTGGGATCCTTACCCCTCATTGACCCCAGAATTCAGCTGAAATGATTTTTTTTCTATGAGACCCATGTTAAATTGTGACATGGCACCGCAGAGCAAAGAAGAAAAAAAACACAAAAAGCCCCAATCTTTTCGATGTAAAGCAGAATCATTTTCCCAACTCTTTTAAAATCATATTTTTTCAGGAACAGAATAGACTCTTTGCCTCTGTTTATATACATCTGTGTGCCACCCTCTTAAAGTGTTTTTACAATGTGTGGAGTGAATGCCCCAGTGTCCTTGGCTGCCTTTAAAATAACAAAAACCAGGTGTCATGAATTAAGAGAGGAAACTTGAAGGATCCTGTTGCAAATGACATACAGCACTAAATTAGAAACAACTTGGTCCAGACAAAAGACTTTAAAAAAAGAAGATGAAAAAAAAGTAGAATATTGAGTGGATTTGATACCAAATTATAGCAGAGGCAACTGATAAACTGGTTTCCCGGGGTAAGTATCACAACAAAGCAATTAATAAAAGGAATTCAAATATGCAGCCTGCTTATGGCTCCAGATTGAGTGCTCCAGACTTTGCATCCTTTCTCATTCATATGTGAGAAAAGCCACGGCTGATTAATTGTTTCAGTAGGCAGAGAGATTTGTGTAAGCAGATTTAACAAGTAATTTCCTTGGTTTCCCTCAGTCTATCTTCCACAGAAATGTAACCATGTATCAGTATCTAAAGCCTGTAAAGGAGTTTCCTCTGATCACGGATGCCAAATTTCATAAAAATTAATTATTTCCAAAGCAGAGAAATCCTCCCTAAATGCTAATGGAGGACACATTAAAAAGCAGAAAGTCTGTACAAAGCGTGTCTGTCTGACCTCTTTGCCCTGTAAACACAAGATTTTCCTGCCAAGGTGTTTTCTGTGTCCATGGGACATCTTGCCCATCTATAGGGATGCTCCTTGTGCCATTCCCTGGGGAAATACTGGAATTCTGGATCCCAGATCCTGTCCGTCTCTATTGGTGCCTGTTGCTCTATTTTTTAAAAACAAAAATTTGTGATTTTTACTTTTATAAAAAACTGTTTCCTGGTTTCACCTGCCTGCTGGTGTGCACGTTTGAGCCACTGATTATGGTTTTATTTGAAAAAAAGAAAAAAAATTTCCCCCTCTACACACTGTGGGGAGAAGGGCAAGTGCTTTGTGGTAATGTTCTCAAAGGAGCTGCTCTGGGGTATTTGATAATTATCAGGGGCAAGTTTTTTATTATTTATCATGTGCTGGTGAATTTTATCACCAAGATATTCGTTTTTTGAAACAATTTGCAGGAACAGAGCTGATGTGCATTTTTCTTTATTTTCACCCAGCCTTATTTTTTTTTTTTAGAAAAGGCTGCAGCTCCACAAAATTAAGAGGCTCAGGAGGCTCTTTCATGTATATTTTTATAAAAGCTCTGACCTGGGAGCTCAGACCCCTCCTATTTTGCTGATTGATGTGTTTTTGGGAAGGGATCACTGCAACAGGCATGGAAAGTTCTCAGGCTGGCAGCGACATCGAGATCTTCAACCAAAGCTGCTGTCAGGGAAACAGGAGCATGATTTACAGATGTTAATAACTTCCCTGAGATATTTTGGGAGCACTTCTAGCCCGTCCCTTCCTGAGTGCCTCCCCACGGCGGGGCTGCCTGCTGGATCCATCTGCACGGGGACGTGGCTTTTTCTGGCTGACACACAGACAGCAGAATGAGTTGGAAATCCTGCTCTGTCTGTGCCATACTTAATAATGGAAAACCATATAAATTGGAGCAAGCTTATTTCAGCTCTTCACTCATGGGTCATGTTTCTCAGGAACCGGCCAGAAATAGTGAAATAAATTACACCAGGGCCTTCAAAGGAGAAGTGTTTTCCTTCCACTGGAATCCAGGCAGTGTCTTCCAGGGCTAAACAAATACCAGGTGTGAGCTGCAATGAGAAACAGTTCAAGAGTTTGCCTCTGGTTCACACACCAGTGCTGAGGCTGAAATTGGAGGCTTGGGCTGATTAGAGCCATCTAAGGAGTTTCCTGGTCCCGGCTTCAGACGGGAGCGCCGCGGAGGAGGCGGCTCTGGAGGCCAGGAATGCGCCGGGATTAGAGCCCGCTTTAATGGGAACCAGATTTCCAGCAGCTGGGGGATGGGGCTGGGCAAGAACTGCAATATTCCCCCTCCCTGACCACTTCAGCATCCAGCAGCGCTGTAGGAAGCGGAGAAATGCCGAGCCTGAGAGGCTCTGGCAGTGCTGATCCCCGGGAACGGGCCTGGAGGCAGCCCAGGGAGCCGGGTTCAGAGACGAGCCAGGAGTTCATAAAACAGCCATAAAAGCAGCCATGCTCCATCATCCCGCCTTTCTCACTTCCCACTTGTTCCCTGAAAGCCACCAAAGATTCCCAGCACCTCATTTCCCAGTGCTGGAAGACAAAAAGCCAAGGGGAGGGCAAAGGAAAGGCCCTAATTCCATGTGGAGGTTCCTGCCTGTCCTCCCGTCCCTGGGAGCTGCTGCAGCAAGGGAGGCTCCTGGCACAACCTGGCAGTGGCAATGCCTCCATGGGGCATTTGCCTGGAAAAATACATGGGTTTAGTGCTTGTTTACATGAACTTGCTGGGAAAAGCAGGTTTTGTTATGTTAACATCAGTATGCTGTTAGGAGACAGAATTTTTCACCTATCTTAAGGCTTTTTATTGCTCCCTCTCTGGAGTTTCTGAATACATTCCCTACATGATGGATTGGCAGGAGATTTTTGTGGAGTTTCTGACTCTATTATCCAGCAGTGAACTCTCACAGAAAGTAATTTGAAATTCATGATGCTGACTATCATATCAGGATGAGGCTCTGTGAGCTATGTTTCTTCAGATCACATTTCTTCTGCTATAAATAAAAAAACTTACCAGGGGAAAGAAAATGTTTGTAGGAATAAATATGCTTTGAATAGACTAAATTAATGACTGAGAATGAACAATGCACTTCAACTCTAAGCTGCTCACAAACAAATTGCCACAAAATGAAATAGGCTATTGTTTGTAAGAAAATATATCTAATTAGGCTCTTATTAGAATAGAAATGCCTGAATTATGTAGCTCAGTGGAATGAAATCCAAATCCAATCTTAATCACATTCTGCATTACCTTGTAGTTCGTATGCTATATATCTTTACTACAAAACCATCTAAATATTCAAAAGAGTTAATAATAAAGCAAAAACCTTTTCATTTCAAAACGGGCCACTGTAAATCCTCACCTCACAAATATTTGCTCATGTTCTGTCTCATAAGCAATGCCATTTATTTTAAATCCTTGTGGTAAGTGCTGAAAGCTGAGTGGATCTGTGCAATCCATTTGCAAACTTGAGCCCTAAAGAGCGAAGCACAGAAGCAGAGAACTTTTTACTAATCAACTTTAGATTTCTCTGAACCCACTTCAGAACCCTTTTGTTCATGTAAATGAAAATTTCAGTTGTTTTATTGTATTGTACATGGAGCATTATAAAATATCCAGGTAGGTTTTGGTGTCAAGAAACTACAAAATGGTACAGAAAAATACATCAAAACTATCTGAAGCATGAGAGATTGTGGAACACCTTTGAAATACCCAAAAGATAGGGGCTGCTCCAGCTTCTTTCCAGACTCTTGCTCTCTCACTGCTGGAATTGCTCAGTGAATAATCTGATTGGGTGTTCCATTGAATTCCACTTCCTTGCTTAGCTGGCTCAGAAGGTTGGGCAGCAAGGGGCGATTCATGCCAAGGCACAGGAATGCCACTGAATGCAAGTGAGATCATCCTTATCACCATCCAAATCCTTGGAACAAACTCTTGAGGCATTGAATAACAAAATGCCAGTGTAAAACTGTGGGACAGAAGAGCTGCTTTTAAATGTGGGAGGTGGCTGATGAAGAGCACACGTGCAGAAGTGCCTGGATTTGGAGCTGCGGAGTCTGAAATGAGCTGCTGTGCGCTGGGAAGCAGGACTGGAGCTGTTGTATCCATGGGATTGTTCTGGCAGCTCCTCTGGATCGGGCACTGCCCATGCAGTGTGTCCTTTGTGCCCATCTCTGCCACAGTAAATGAGATTTAATCTGTGCACACCGAGGGGTGCTGTGTCCATGGGTACTGAAGGAGTTGCACGGCATTGCAAACATTCCCTAATGTTTCCCATCCCTCTTTGGAGCCCGTGGGATCAGCCCATGCAGAGCAGACAACAGAAAGGAACGCACCTTTCCCTCAACTCTCCCTCTGTGTGCTCACTCTCAGTTTGTGTGTTCATCACAACACATGCAAAGGAGAACATGAAGTGCTTTTTACCTGGTTATAAAGTTTTCTTTATGAACATGGAGCTATTTTTATCCATGGACATGCAGCAAGGTTTAAAGGCTCAGTTTATTATCCCCGATTTTCCTCAGTCCTGCCCAGGGCCCAGACCAGAGTGACAACTCTGCAGCTCCTTAATTACAGTGGCATGGAGAATCTGTCCTTATCAATCTTCTGAGATTTCAGCATTTATTTTCACTTCTTCACTCAGAATCTGCCTGCTCTGAAGTTCCAGAATAACTGGAGTTCAGTCCTCTGAAAAGGAGTAGATTCCATCCTATCGATTTCAGTTCTTTGTGGCAACTGGACTTGTAACATTGATTTCTGACAAAGTACTGAGCTGAATGACGGATGTTGACATCCCCAGTTCTGGCTGAACTCTTGGGCTTGCTGGTAGAAATCTCTTCAAGACAGAAGACTCTTTTTGCTTCCCAAACCATGGATATGTGTAGCTAGGGACTCCAAATATTTAATCCAAATAGGCTGTGTAGAACTAACCAGGAGGAGTCACTGAACTCATGCCAGGCTCAGAACATGCAGATCTGAACTAGGCAACGTTTAAGATGAATCTAAGGGAGATTCAGGCACCAGAGGGGATGATGAAAATAAATATCTATAGTTCTTTAGAAGGGCCATGTCTTTTAAAAAATCCTCCAGCAACCCAACAAGTGATGCCATCTTTGAAAACAGTGCTGCAGCCAGATAATATGTCAAATCCTACTGGTTACAATCTTCACTCTGTGGAATGGGACATCTGCATTTAATTCTCTTTCCTACTGCAGCAGTGGTTTTTCCATGGGAAGAGCTCTCCAAGATTTGTTACTGTGCAGAATTAGGGTAAATAGTGTAAGGTGGAGGACTGTGCCTATGCAAGCCAAGGGTGTTTTCCTGGGAGGCAATTCCCAGGGCTCCACCACACCTGATTGCCATAAAACCCTGGATGTGCCCTGTGGTAGAGGTCACTGAGCACAAAAAAATCTCTTTATGATACAGCTGGAAACTCAGATTTCACAGAACACAGTAACCACAAGGCTACCAAGCCACGCTTCTTTTAGTCTCATAAATGTGTGTAGCTTTCTTTTTCTTTACAAGTTAATTAGGTTGAAGAGATGGTGTGTCTGCCCCTTCCAGTACATCCAGGGATGGAGCAGTGACTGTGATGACAGTGGAAGACACAGTTAACTTTCCACATAAAGAGGGCATATGTGGTTCTCTGCTGGTTTGGGAAATTCGAGTATTGCACAAGAACTAAGAAATTCCTTGCACAATCTGGGCTGGCAACAGCCCTGCAGAGAACTTGCAGTTTGACTCTCCTGAATATTGGAAGGCTTCTAGGTAGAAGTGTTTTGGCACGAGAAGTTTATCTTGGGTTTTGAGTTTAGTCCAGGTGAGATCAGTAAAGATGGATAACCCTGTTCCTATCTCCTGCCCCTCACCATGGAAAGCAGAGTGGGAGCAGCTACTGGTGTTTGGAGGGTCACCTGTGTGGCACAAGGCTCAGGTTTTCCCTTTGGAATGCTGAGGGAAGAAGGGGTGTAGGCTTTTATGGAGGTCTGTCCATGAAAGAAGGAGCTCCCTCAGGTAAGTTGGTCAAAGAGTTTTTATCTCTTAAGTGAAACAGTCTGTCCTTGCTCATTGATACAGTCATGTGCATTTATATGTATCTTTTATTTATGTATACATTCCTTTATGTTTCTCTTTCGGAGGGTGTCCCAGGGATAGATAAGGGGTTCTGGGGAATGGAGAGAAACTCAAAGAGAATTTTCTTGGCCGTAGAGCTTGAGATACTTGCACTTACTTCTTTGAGGGCTGGATAGTAAAATTCAAGATCTTTATTCCCTAATATAGACCCAATACATGGGGAAAAAAGAGCTGAATGATATTTTCCTGAAGTTAAGATTTTTGTTTGTGCTGTTGGTGGCAATTAGGGTGGAAACATGCCCGCCTTGGTCCCGAAAAATGTGCCTGTTATTTGTATCCTCGGAGCTGTAGGACTATTAGCGCAATGTGTGCTTTCTTCCTCAAAACCTCAGCCTTAAAAACTGTGCTGGAAATTGGACCATTGGGGGTGATGTAAATGAGTCTTTTTATTTTCAAAGCAGAAGGGAAAGATTACTTAACACAGTTCCAGTAAACAAGCTCACGGTGCTCTGTAATGAGCAAGTTTAATTGTTCCTTGGTCCCACTACTCATATACCATTGTTCATAAAATACTATTAATTGAAAGCATTAAATGGCAGCTAATTGTTGTGCTTTTAATCTTAAAATAATGGAATGAGTTGGTGTGGAAAGGATATGGCAATAAAGATGGGAATGGTGTGACTTGGTGGGTTGTTAATTGAAGGTGTGGCTGCTGCTGGTTTGTGATGAGGGTTTTAAGTCAGAATTTGCTGATGAGGGTGACTTGGAGCATCTTGAGCTCTCTTTTCTTACCTTTGCAACATGGAGCAATGAGGTGTCTGAAAGTGAGGAGTTCCGTGAGGAAGGGTGGGGTGACTGGGGAGTTGCGGGGCCGGAGCTTAGGGCTCTGAACTCTGCTGTGGTGGCAGCTGTAAAGAAACTATGTCTGTATATCCTGTATAAACACAGAAACTTAATGTGCAATGAAACCAGATAAAATCCCCACTCCTGAAGGTCACTGAGGCACTGCCTGTGGTTTAACAGCCAGCCCTGACAGCTGAGCTGTTCCCTGCAGCACCCTCAGTACTGGGGGGAAACTGCTGTTTTGGGCTGAACTTTTGATGAATTCTCTATTTCCCCTATTTTCCATGTTCAAAAGATGCCTGTTCTTGTCTTATACTCTGTTCCTGGGAACATACCCAAGCCTAGCCGGACACTGGGAAGTGTCTGGGATGATCAGTGGGGCCGTGGCTGTAGCCAGCCTGGTGCTGGGTTTCCACTGCCATCAGCAACGGGAGGCGCTGACTCCTGACCTCCCCGAGTCATCCATCTGCAAAACAGGGTTAAAAAGAGTGCTTGAAGAGTGAATATTGAGATTATTTTGAGGGGTAGAGGTGAGAAGATGATGATTTATGACCAGGATGGCCATCATCACCAGCCTGGTGTTAGCGCTGCAGCTTTTTATGGAGTTGCAGTTCCCAGCTGGAACTTGCTCTGGGGGTTTCTTTTCCTTTGCTTTTTGAGCTGCTGAAGTATTTCTGGGATGCTGAGCTATGTTGCACCTCTGGCAGGGACAGATGTGGCAGGATCACTGACTCTTTTGCTGACTTCTGCATGATATAAATGGAAATCTGCTAGAGCAGGCCCTGGAATGGAACCAGTAACAGAGCCTAGAGCCAATGTTACCACTCCAGCTTGAGGTTAGCTCGTCCCTGTAGGTGAGGGAGTTCCTACAAAGCACATAAAATATGAATTATGTAGCACAGATATTTGTGTAAGGGAAAAATTGGTGTTTTCAGAAAGTTTATCTGGACTTTTGGAGTTCAAGAGAAGTTTACATGTCTGGCTCATAGTCCATAAATTTCAAAGCAGGAAAACCACGCTTTCTCCTTTTTTCAGTGTAATGAAGATATTCTCTTCTCTTTGGTATAATTGTATTGTCAAATGGAGGACTGCTCAAGTAATCAGCAACATAATTAGGAAAGCTTTTTTACTCACTCTGTCTTCAGTTGAAATACAATCTTTATTTCTAATGCCCTTTGCAGCAAGGCAGTTTTCTTAAAGGAAGGGGAGGAGAAAAATCCCAGCATTTAATGAACAAGAGAGCCCAGGGAAGCTGATACATTATATTTTTATAACTGTCTCAGAGGCAGCTTCAGCTTTCCATTTTTAGCAAATAGAAACCAGGTTATGAGACTTTGAAGACGTGTTGGATGAAACTGATCTTTTCTTTCCCTTCTCATCCCCTGCTTTATTCTTCCCTTGGGAGTTGCAGATTCCCGTGCTCTAGGACATCTTATTTATTAAGAGAAGTTAAACTGAGTAGCTGGAGAAAAGTCTGCCTTGGAATGAAGCTGGCACGAGTGGCAGGGCTGGGACTGAGCAGACACGCTCTGAAGACTGTTTGATTCCCCCCCCGCCAGGGATTTCTGCTGCATTTTAGGGAGAATTTCTCAGCTTTAGCATGCCATGATTTATTTATTTCCAGACACTGTTAGGGCTGTTTTTCTGCATCTCAGATGCACTCGGAGCTGTTGGTGAATGCATGGAAGCAGGAGTTTAAAGAGAACAGGCAATTCTGGAGAGCGGGGCGTTGCTAACGGAATGGGTTTCCAGTTCTGCATCCCGTGGGAAAAAAGTGGGGATGGAAACCGAGCCATTTACCCCCCAGCAAGGTGTGCAAAACCCTGCCTGCCCTGGAGCCTGTGGCTGTCCAGAGGTGCTGTGCAGAAGTGCACACCTTTAGTTTTCCTAAAAAGGGCAGTAGATTTTTTTTTCTACTTCCCTCCTGATCACTTTGACCTACAACTTTTATTTTTTATATATTTCAACAGCTGATAACTTTTTGTCTTGCTTCTGCCCATCACCTCATCTAATCTACTCAAAATATATTAAATATATTCATGTGCAGAAAAAGGTAGCTGCTACAAAAATGAAAAGCAGCGCCCCTCATTGTACTTTTTATAATATCCTGCATAATGCTTCATTTAATAGCTCACCATAAATTTTCATTGTAGCCTTTCTTTATCAGGTAAAACCAGTTTCTTCTCTTCCTGGTTGCTTTTATTTTTTAAAAAATTTATTTCGTTTTGCCATAATCTGTTGCAGGCACACAGGGTGGGTGGCAATCCGTGGCTGGCTGTGCCAATGTTGCAACTTCATCTTGTTCAGAAATTACATGGAATTTTATTTGAAAGAAGACCTATTTGACCAAAAAATACACATTATTGTAATGAATTTCAGTGTAGGACCTGTTGAATATAGCTGAGAAAGATGCTGAAAATCCTTCTTTGGAAGGATGAACGCTGCTTATATTTTGGCTAGAATGAAAAAGGACATATTTCAGAATTCATGCAAATTTTATTTTAAAACTTTTCTTTAAAATTATATAAAGCCACAAAATATTACAATTAATTCAGTTTTAGAATAATTTTCATACAATTTCTATCATATTGTCACATTGAAATGTGCACTTAGAATAACTGGAAATCTTGCTTTGTGTTTAGCCAGAAGAAATTAAAAATAATTTTTGGTCAAAGCCAATTTTATTAAATCTGGATTAAAACAAAGCCAGTTTCGTGGTTTTGGTCTTTCACCTTTATACCTGTTGTGTTCAGTGTTAGGGTGTTCAGGGCTTTTTGTTGCACTTAGTCTTGAGCTCCTATTATTGATATTTCACATTTTTCTTCAAATCAAGATAATTTTACTTTGAAAATTTCTGGAAAAATGAGCACAAATATATTTTTAATCTATTATAACATTTGGCTTTAGTTTTTACAAACATTTTAATGAAATAAAATGCAAATATGTAAAATGCAGATTAATAAATGCTGAGTATTTTCTATTACAAGATTGTTTTTCTGCAGTGTAGGTAGTAAAATGTTTTTTCTGTTTTTTTTTTTAAACTGGATTTTTCCATTATAGGGAAATAAATAACAAACCAGGGAGTTAAAGTCCCATAACAAAGGGAAGAAATCTCTTGTGCAATCTTTATGGAGATCAGACACAGTCTGAAAGAAGGTCAGATTTTACACACACTTCAGCACAATTTGGACACTCAGATGCTGGAGTTATCCCCAAAAATAAATTGAAATACCTAAAGAGATCTGAGATTTTCTGGAAGTGTGAAATATAATGATTCCTAAAGCATTGATTCTCTGCACATCAGTACAGGTAATTTACAGTGTTTTATCTGAAAAAGATCTCATTTTCTCTACTAAGGTCCAAAACCCCAACTTGCTTCTGGTGTCACATTAATGACAGGAGCCAGGGAATGGCTTCCCAGTGCCAGAGGGCAGGGCTGGATGGGATCTTGGGAAGGAATTGTTCCCTGGGAGGGTGGGCAGGCCCTGGCACAGGGTGCCCAGAGCAGCTGTGGCTGCCCCTGGATCCCTGGCAGTGCCCAAGGCCAGGCTGGAATGGGATGATCTCTGTTTCTTGCAACCCAAACCATTCTGGGATTGAAGGAGAGTGTTTCCAGGATTTGCCAGGGCCACTTTCCTGTGTGTCCCTGGGAGGCACCTGTGATCCCCAGGGGAGGATGAACACAGCTCCTCCCATGTGTCCCTGCCCCTCTCTGATCACTGCTCCTGAGTTCTAGTGCCAAACCCTTCCTGACCAGTTATTGGAATGAAATTCCTTTTTGGGGTGTTTTAGGTGGACTAGTGATGTCTGAATATTGACAGCAATATACTTGGGTGGGAATTTGAACCACAGGTTGTGTTGGTAGTGGGTGCTCAGTCATCTTTCATCCTCTATTGGAAATTTTCTCTCTTTCCGGTCTAAATATGAGCGTAACCCCAGGAAAATCTGTTTTCACTAGTTCTACCCATTGTAAATTCCTGTGTGTGGTCCCAGACAATGCCTTGAACAGATAGAGGAGCTGTGGAACACAAGCTGGCTTGGCACACGTGATGTTTCTGGAAGCTGCAGCACCACCAGGAGAGACGGAAGCAGAAGTGCCCAGGCTGCAGCTCCATCCTGGGTATGGTTGGGGTGGATCCCTGTGGCAAAGTGTCCTAGGTCAGTGGGCAAACCAGACTACACCAAGTTGAGGTCATAGTGTCCTGAGGAAGAGCTCTGGGCATGACAAGGAAATGTCAAAATGTGTAAATCCTCCTCTGAGAGGGCCCAGTGTGGCAGCAGGAATGCTGGCTTGGGAGATTTGGCATCTTTAGCAGCTCTTCCCTTGAGTGCTGTGAGTTTTAGAAAATAATTATAAGCCAGCTTTGATCTGTGCATTCTTAATGACTAAAGAACAGAAAAGATACCAAACAACATTACTTGATTCACAAAACAGGGAAGATTTTCCTGTAGCTGAAGCTGGGTTACATGGAGAGATCTTTGTTTTCAACAGTAGCAGCAGCAATTGATTTAAGCTGCTTACTGTGCTTCTGGTGTTGTGCCTGCACGTGTAGGGGGGGAGAATGTGTTATACATGGAAAAGTGTTGCAGAAGGATCAGCAGGAGAGGAGTCCCGAGGGGTTTGAAGCCTTCCTCGCCTGTTGCACACTCAGAGCACACGTTGCTATGGTGTTTCCAGCCTGAACACACTTTCCAGGCATGGAGTACTGGAAATGCTGCAGTGCACTTCCTGCTCTCAAACATACCTCAATAAAGTTGGCTCGAGATGTTTTGGCAGGGTTGCTTTAACCTCAGAGAAGTTTTGGATTTGGCTTTCAACGATGAAAGGCACCAAAAAATGGAAAGGTTTCAGAAAATGGTGAGGGCTTCTTATGTTCTTAATCAGCTGAATGCTGCATGTGGTGGCTAATGCTTCTCATTTCTGGCTTTCCCCTTTTGTCCTGTTTCTTACAGAATGACAGACAAGTGAAGGAAAAGAAAATTTTTGAAAATCACTGTTCTGTATAATTTTAGCCACTGTTTGAAAACTACCTTCTGAAAATTGTAAAAGTTCTTTTACAGACTTTCATTTCCTGAACTGTGCTTTTTAACAATTAAGAAATGTTGTAGCAAAGAATTCCTTGGAATGCAATAGCTTTGGAGTAGGCAGAAGATGAAAACATTTGAAGCATTTTCAGATTAAATTCTCTACTGATGGCTGCAAATATTTTCTTGTGTGTTTAAACCAGAATATTTTAGATATTATTTGATTGTGATTTTGTTGGTTTTGCTTATGGCACCTAATAGTGATTAAAAAACCCCATTTTTTTCCTTAGTTTTTCTTTAAACCACCTAAGATAAAGGTGATTTAAGTATACTCTACTGTCTAAGTCATGTTTAAATGCAACCTGATGAATGTCTCTCAAGAGTGTGTGCAGCTCATTAGTAGTAATGGTTTGAAATCTGTTCCAACTCACAGAACACAACCTGTCTTGTTCCCCACCTTATCTGACACCCCACCTCCTGCCACAGGTTAGAAACTCTGTATTAACAAAGAATAGGTCCTGCCAGCTCAGAAATTCCTTTTACTCGTTGTATTTCCTAATTGGTTTCATTCACATTTATGTGATTTTTCCATTTAGGAACTTCAGTTCTGTTTCCTTCCATGGCTGCATCCCTGGAGGGCTTTGGTGGAACTCCTGTAGTGCTGAGTACACAAGTGAGCACATGTGGGCAGCACAGCAAGGAAAGGAAAATGTAAATATGGTTGTAGCCAGAGGTTTAGTCTCTCCTAAAGAATTGCAGCAAGGTTGAGGGAGAGACTGTAAATATCCCAAAGTTCTTTATCCCAGTCTTGTCCTTTTTCTCAAACTCCTTTGCCTTGCTCCAGCTCACGTCTCAGCCTCACTAAAACAAACTTCCTTGTAAATCAAACCCACAACAGGAGTTAATTCCTCTGTCCAAGTTTCCTGCCTGAGGGTAGTGGCACCAAACATGATCTGCAAAATACATCAGCTTTTAACTCCACGGTAGGTCCATGAGATCATCCTGAGGAGAAGCCAAGGAGTATCTGTGAAGTGTCAGGGATGTACTAACGAGTGAAAGAACACCAAGACGTGACAGAACTGCAATATGTGAACCTGAATTCCTCCTCCTTGGCTCGTGGATGACTCCAAGCTGACAGAAGTTTCATGACAAAAGCTTCCAAGGAGAAACCAACACGAAGAGACAGCTCAGCTGCTGCAGGGCTGAAAGGGCAACCGATGCAAAGGACAGAGAATGGTCCTAACATAAGGATCTGGTAAATTTTCAAAATATTTTCATAATGTCTCCAGGCTCATTAACTGTCAAGCATTGTAAACAAGAGCTGTTGACTGCTGAGTATTTTCAAAATCTGTCCAGCTTGGTTTAGGTGCTCCAAGAAAGTCCTTTGAAAATCCACTCCTGTCTGTGGGATTTAAAGAACCACCTATGGCTTACAAATGGGAAAAGGTGTGCCACTCACAGGAGTAAGGACTGGCATGGCTCTTGTTAATATGTCACTGGGCTTGCACGTGAGGAAGTCGAGGGAGAATGTTTCTTCTTTGCTTAAAAAAGGAAATTAAAGATAATGAAAAATATAGCCAAGCACAGCTGTGAGCGCTCTGAAAAACAAATGCTCTCTTCTGTCACATTTCAGGGGAGCAATGGAGATGTACTCCAATATTTGCATTTTAAATTGCCACCTTTCACAACAATTAGTGTGAGACAAAAATGGTTCTTGTTTCCAGGAATTATGAAAGTCTTTTTCCCTTTTTAAAGTAAGGAATTTCTAGGAATTCACATTTTTCCAGCTGAGCTCAGAAGTCCTTGTTTTGCACAGTGTTTCATGGGTGTTCCAGGTGTGACACACCTGCTGTGTGGAGGTTCGGGTTAGATTTGCATTTGTGGAACTGAGGGGCTGAGCTGCAGCTGAATTCTCAGAAATGTCATGAATCACTGCAGAAAATCACGCGTCACTGCATTGCTGTTCTACCTCTGCCCAATGCTCCACTGCTATTTCCAGAAAGAAACAATTTATTGTATTTTACAACAGTATAGGAATATCTTTTTTTCCTCTGAATAGCTCTTTCTTTTATTTGACTTGGAGGCCTTCCAGTGGGGTTCCAGCTCTTTGCTTTCCCTTTGAGCTTTGAAATAGAAATGTTTTAATTATTTATTGCATTGTTCAAATTCTGAGATACTGGGCTGTGTAAATGGAATTTCAAAAGCTCAGCAATTATTGGGTTTATTTTCTCTTTTCAGACCACAGACACAAACCCAAAAGTGAGTCTGAAATACAAGAGTTAAGTTGCTTCAGTGACTGTGTTTTTTTGATGTAAACCCTTGTCCCAAACCTCCTGCCACGCTGGGGTAAGGCTAAACAGAGCACAGAAAAATCATAATATGGCTGATTTAAGAGTTTAAAATACACCAAGAAGGACGAGTATCTCAAAGAAGGGAGGGCATGGATAACTTTGAAGAAGTGATGGGAGGGCTGAATTGAGCCTGAAGTGGCTGAGAGCCATCAGGGAGGTGACAGTCGTGTCCACAGCTTGGAGGGTGCTGCCAAAATGCTGTTCTTGCTGCAAGTCTGTGAGCTCCCCGGAGGCTACCAGCTGTCTATCACTTCTTCTAGGACTTCAAAATAATATTGTCACTTGTTCTGTAAACAAGTGGCAGAATCATTTTATCTGGCTCAGTGTGTGTCAAAACACACTCGAGGTTTCCCCGGAACATTTTCCAACGTCTAAAGTGCCCATTGCTAAAACGGAGCAGTCTTGTGGTACTTTAAGGATGCTTAAATGTTAAGCAGCTAATAAGGAAAAGAGAGATTGGAGCAGAATGTTAAAGGAAATAATCAAATTGGGTTTTTTCCATACCCCTCATGCTGCTGTTTGGTGTTGTTTGTTGGGGGGGTGTTGGTGAGGTTTGGTTTGTTTTAAGTATCTGTTTTAGGAATACTTCCCTCAGAGGGGAACAATTATCAAATAAATTATGCCTTGTGTGCATTTGTTAGAGGTGGAGAGGCATTTAAATCGATTGCTCTCTCTATGGAAGTAGGAGAAGATGAAGCTCAATCCAGCTGGGATTGGATTGGCTCTTCAGTGTCTTAATATACTCCAGATCATTATTTTCTTTCTTTCATTTCCAGGAGAATTAAAGAACTAGAGGACAACAGAGAAAAATTCGGGTGTTTCGTTAGGCTTTGGGATTTCTTTCATACCCACTGGTGTGAAACTGTGGTTGAAGATGGGTCTGGTTTACTTCATTTTGAGATGGTTGGTGGATTTTTTTCTCTGTGTAGCACGATGCATGCAGTCCTTGGCTGTTCAGTGTTATTTTGTTTAGTTACATCCCACATCATCACCCAGCCCACAAATGAGTCCCTGACCTGCCTTCCCTGGAGGGGATTGGCCCTTTGCTGTTGTCCCCCACAGTCCCCTGTGCTTGCACACCTTTCCTGACGTTCCTGTAGCAGGGTCTGGAGCGTGTTGGATACGAGAGTGATTGCAAAGGACACAGCTACAAGGGATTGCAAATGAGGTGATAAAATGTGCACCCCAAAGAAAATAAAGGGGCAGAGCTGGCAGAGTGCACCTTCCTTACATGGCCCAAGGGGGTTATACCTGGGCATTCCTCAGAAAGCAGAAATCTCCAGCCTTGCGGTCATCTGTGGAGTGAGGGGTAGGAGCCCTCCAGCCTCAGCTCTGGTCACACTCAATTAATTCTTGGCTAACCATCTGTAGCTTGTTGTTTGCTTTGTTTTCATCTCAGAAGGTTTGCTCTCAGCAAACATTTAATTTGTGCCATCCACCACCCTTTGCAGCTGGGGAAGCCATTATAAATAATGACAGCGGCTTTTCAGGACACCACTTAAAATTTCCAGCAGCATGCTCGGATTTTAACCTTTAGATGTAGCACTGTAATGATATGTCATCCCTAAAGAATGAAATGCTCCCTACTGAAAGTAACATAAACTTATTTTCAGCCTGAAAATTGTAATTAGTCCTCAAAGTAGCTGAACTTTCTGTGCAGAAGCGTGGTCCAGCCTAATGTTCTGGTGGCGGGCAGGACAGCAGTGCTGGGAGGAACAGTGTCCTTATAATCAAACTAAAACAACAAACAAACCAACAAGCAAAACAAAAAACACCCTGAACCTGCCTCATTAAGGATTTCTTAATTGAAAACAAGACTTGGTTACAGACACTTGAAAAGTTTGTTGTTGCTAATTGTTAGCTTCCAAACGCTCTGTGGCTCCCAAGTGGCTTTTAGTTTCAGGCAGAAAATGCAGAGTAAAGATGTTTTAATTGAGCAATGAGTCAACAATAAAATAATTTTAAAATCTTCTTCATCAGTAGTAGCAACTTCTGGATGTTTGAAGTCCCTGCATGTAATCAATCCATCTTCTATAAACTATTAGCACAGTTTTAATCTGTTCTAAAGTTCCTGTAAGGGATTTTCTTTAGGGAAAATAGGTTTTAAACACCAGTTTCTTGCCACTATGGGCTTAATCTTGAAGTATGTTTTTAGACTTGAACAACAGCTGCCTCTTGCTACTCTGTGAAATTTCTCATTTTCAAGTCTCTCTAATACTTGTTTTACTCCTGGTAGATGCAATAATCAGATGATGAACTAACAGGATGTGTGTTTAGGTTCCACTGGGGCCGTGCAGCACTGGCAGGATAATTAGCACATCCAGAGTCCTCATGGTTTCAGTCAGTGCTTCACATGTAAATAAAGTCTGACTTTGGTGTGCCCTGTCACTGGCTCCTGTAAGAAATGAGAAGTTATTGATCTTGTTTACCACAGTGTGTCTTTAAGGAGAGGCCTGCATTTCCCTGCAAAATGCTGCTGGCTGCCAAGGCTGCTGGATAAAGTGGGATTAAGTGCATATATCTGGGAGTCACTGCTGTAGCCAGGAGTTATTAGGGAGATAGTAGTTGAATGGTGTTAACTTAAAAAGGGTAAAGTCTTTATCCCCTAACTGGCTGGGCTCTGTTTGCTTCAAGGAAAAATCATTATATTGACTTTTTCTGGGGGGGAAAAAAGTAGGTAGAAAATTTGGATTTATGTAGCAGTCTTTTCAGCGTTTTAGTTTCTCAAAGCAGTGTGTTAAATTTTTCACCCCCTTTTGGGGGTGAGGATAAGCAGATGCAGATACTTCCTGCAACCCCTCGATGTGCTCAGCTGAAGAGTGACGCTACAGGAGAATTAAAAACTGAGGAAGGACTGCACAAGGGGAGCAAAATGAGCCAGTGTGTGATAACCTATCCTGAACTCCATTCCAGGGCCTGAAGGAGCCTGCAGGAAAGATGGAGAGAAACTTTTTATAAGGGCCTGGAGTGACAGGGCAAGGGGGAATGGGTTCAAACTGACAGAGAATGTTTAGATTGGATATTTGGGAGAAATTGTTCCCTGGGAGCGTGGGCAGGCCCTGGCACAAGGTGCCCAGAGCAGCTGTGGCTGCCCCTGGATCCCTGGCAGTGTCCAAGGCCAGGCTGGACACTGGGGCTTGGAGCAGCCTGGGACAGTGGAAGGTGTCCCTGCCTATGGGCTCCCCCTGTTTAGCTGTGGATTATTTAGATTTATTATTCTTTTACAATTTCCTTCTCTCTTGAAACAAGAGGCCTGCCTGAAGGGACAGGATGAATTTTTTTCATTAAATACATCCCGATTGCTTCAGAAATGATTTGAAAGTGCATTGATCCTGAAATATTTGTTCAGTGCCTCATGTTCCCTTCATAGTGACCTCCTGGTGTTCCCTGCTGCACAAAAGTTTTCCTACAGGGCCGGTACCCCCTCGCCAAGAGGAAGAACATGGCTTGTTATCAGAAGATCCTCAGAGGTTGCCTCAAAATATTTCAGAAGTAAGATGGGTTGACTTTCATGTACATTTGCTCGATTTTACTGCTGGTACCACAGTTTTAAAGAAATGCCTTCAGGCATAGGCAGCAGGTACAAATATCAATTCTCAGGCTCGTTCCCATCTCTGAATTGTCAATTACATGGTCCCCTTGTGTCAGAAGCAGTTATTCAATTCAATGTTTCTCAGAAAGTGCTTGGGATTCCTTCCAAGGCTTGTTCTCCTCGGTGTGCAGTGGGAAGAGAAACCTTCTGGTGAGTAGGAAGTCAACCTGCTGCTGACTTCAGCTCTCTTTACAGTCTTGGGTAAAAGAGCTTCCTTCCCCTTTATTTACACTGAATATCATGTTACTTCTATTCTAATGTCATTGAATATCACTTCTGTGCATGTCCCCGGGGATTACCTGGACTTTCTCCGTGGTTTACAAGTGGCTGCTCCATGATGCATCCAACCCTCACTGAAAGTCAGGACAGTTCCTTCTGGGTTGGCAGTTTCAGTGGAGGTTTGTAGAAAAGTTTCTGGGTTTGGATATTTTCTGAAAAATCAAGAATGTTGTGATAAGAGCTCTAAATATTTTTATAGTGGCTGGAAATAGACTTTATAAATCTAATTTACACAGGTCAATGCAATTAGACAACAGTGGTGTGTTATACAGT
This sequence comes from Oreocharis arfaki, assembly GCA_013398015.1. NCBI lineage: Eukaryota > Metazoa > Chordata > Aves > Passeriformes > Paramythiidae > Oreocharis > Oreocharis arfaki. Next base: position 20,160 of record VZRR01007757.1, on the reverse strand, counting down.
ACATTATATATGGGCTATAATTTAAGGCAGCAAATGTAAGCCAGGATACCTAAAGCAGAGTAAGGCAAATGTGCTGCTCGAACATCTCTAACACAGGAAAATTGTGTTTCACTGAAGGTAAAACAAGACCAGGAGGGGGTACAATAAAGTCATCGTAAGAGGTGAACAGGAAACTCCACCCAATGGAGGGCTGGTTGGCAGTGCAACGTGTTTCTGTTTGCTGCTAAGTGGAACGAGAGTTCTAAGAGTTCTTTATCAGCTTTTCTTCATAAAACAGATAATTTACTCAAGCTTGAGTATGAAGATTTCATAACCACTGACTCCAGCTAGAAACTGCAGGGGTTGAACAAGCAATACCTCAGCACCTGGCTGAGCATCCTCATGGTATTGGCAGTCAGGTAAAGGTGAGGAGGCAGCAGGCTGTCATCTGTGACTTCTGGAAATGAAATTGTCAGTATTGGATCCTGGAAGTTCATGAAGATGAAAAGACTTACTGTCAATGTTCTTAAAGAATTCAGCCTTTGGAGAAAATGGGTTACTAATTACTGCAGTAATATGCAGCATTCTGTTGTTAGCTGAGCCTGATAATAACTTCATAAGTTAAAAATGACAGGTGTTTAAAATGTTTTCATAGTAAAAAGTCCCAAATTAACTGTAGCTATAAAAGCCATATGCTTCAAAATTTTAAACTGCTCTGTTGCCTCTTGAGAGTGAAATCTGTGGATCAGTCACGACCACATGAAACTTTCATTTTTATTTGGTGGGCTGATTAAATCCCCCATAGCACCCACTGACACAAGCCTGGAGAATGACACCAGGTTCTTAACTTTGTTTCAGTATCACTCTCGATCAAGACTTACCTTTGCATGGAACATCTCACATGACAACTTCAGATGGCACAAATGGTAGAGCCTGGCCATCAGCAGGATGGATATTGATTGTTATTTGAGGCTCCTGATCACTTACTGACACGTATGTGCAACAAGATTTAACAAAGGCTGGGAAATCTAAATGCCATAAAGCAGCCAAAAGACAGCTGGTCCCACTGGGCACTGAGGTGGAGCCTTCAGTGACACAAACACCCTGCTTTTGGTGGTGATGGGTGACAAGACACCGGGACCATTGATAAGGTGAGGTGTTGCCACTGCCTGGAGGCCAGCTTTGCTTCATTTGCAGTCTGTTGCATAAAATTTGTTTTCTATCCAAGGGATATTGTGGCTCTCCTGGAGCCTGTAAGGCTGGGAGAGCTGGGGTTGCTCAGCCTGGAGAGGAGAAGCTTTGGGGTGAGCTCAGTGTGGCCTTGCAGGGCCTGAAGGAGCTGCAGGAAAGATGGAGAGAGACAATTGCCAAGGGCTGGAGGGACAGGAGCCAGGGAATGGCTTCCCAGTGCCAGAGGGCAGGGCTGGATGGGATCTTGGGAAGGAATTGTTCCCTGGGAGGGTGGGCAGGCCCTGGCACAGGGTGCCCAGAGCAGCTGTGGCTGCCCCTGGATCCCTGGCAGTGCCCAAGGCCAGGCTGGACATTGGGGCTTGGAGCAGCCTGGGACAGTGGAAGGTGTCCCTGCCCATGGCAGGGGTGGCACTGGATGGGCTTTAAGGTCCCTTCCAGCCCAAACCATTTTGGGATTGTACAAAATGTATCTTCTGTCTCATGGATAACAGGGCTCCTTCCTGATTTTTCAGGTGTTTTCAGGGTTGTTTTTGTTTTCCTCCTCTCTGCTGGGCAGTGTCCCTGCTCTGTGGCGGGGCTGTTGTGGCACTGGCAGTGTCTGACATTCCTTCCTCACAGAGGTCCCTGCAGCCCCCAGGTGACACCTGGGAACAGACACCCAGCACAGTCTTGGGGGTGTGGGGGTTCAGTGCTGAGCTCCCCTGCAGCCTGCCAGTGCCCATGAAGTGGCATAATGGATTTTTGGGCTTTTAAAGGTGGTGTTCATACCTGTAGAAAAGGGCACTTGTGACCTTCCTTGCCTTATGCTACAGGCACCACACATCCTACAAAAACTCTTGGGTGTTGGAACAGATTTGAACATTAGGTTGGTTTTGATCAAATTAATTTTTCTGGGTTTTTTTCCTTAAAAATTTGTTCAGTTCAACAAAATTTGAAGGTTCTTCCTTACGTTCATGACTCTTTCCTTTGCCATGCAAACCCCTCTGAGCTCATCCCCTCTCTCCCTTCTGTGCCAGTTTCACTCCCTGGGCTCAGGGGGGCCGAGTGGCAGCCAGGCACTGGAGGAAACTGGAGTGGCAGGGCTGGTCTGTGTCTGTGCTGGGCTCGTCCCTCCTGCAGCCCAGCTCTGCTGGCTGGCTGCTTGTCTCCCTCTCAAATCCCTGCGTTTTGCATGCAATGTGCTGTGCCAGGCAGCCAGGGTACTCCAGCACTGTGTAACTGTGCTTGACATTTAATTTAAAATCAAAGATACCATTCTGTAATAGTTTAAGCTGTGCCTCAGTCCCAAGCACTGTAAGTCACCTGATTTTCTGTGGAAGAGTCAATTCACTGCTCTGGCTGTATTTTCAGGATGATTCTGTCTTGGAATAGAAATGCAGAAAGGTTAGGTGCCATTCTCTGTCACCCAAACTCAAATTGAAGGCCCATAATTTATGAGTTGTCAGCACAAAACTAATTTCACTTCAAATATTTTCATTTCTTACCTGGTCTGTAGGCTCTGAAAAAAGCAAATGTGTGAATAAACCTGGAATTCTCTATTATTCTGTAATTGCATGGAGAGGAGATTTGTGTGTGAATAATTACTTGCATGGCCTTATATTTTCTAAAGGGAACACGGAAGAAAAGTGAAAGCAATTAAATCTATATTTGTACCAAAGAATTTTTTTTTAAGCATGAACTAAGGGCTAGGTCTTGCAATGTTCATTTCAGTTACTAGCTGGAATATTTGCTGGAAATGGAGCCTTTTGTGCAGTTTGTTTGGGTTTCTTTGGTGAAAGAGAAGCACCAAAAAATGTCTCAATTCCATGAAAAATTTGGTTGCATCAAACGGACCTACAAACTTGTCAGTGTTTTGTGGCCAAATGTCTACATTTATAGGCTATTGCAATATAAGATGTTGCATGCTCACAGTTCAGTTGTTTCTTCCAGAACGGACACAAACCTGAGGAATGCCTCATTGCCCAGAGTGGAGCACTTTGCCTGTAGTGATTTTGTCACTGATCCCTGTGTAAGTCCCACTGTGACCCCAAGAAACATTTCTGGGATGTGCTTCACTCAAAACTAAGAAACCTGCTCGTGGAGTTTGGGTTCTGCCAAAGCAATGCTGAGTATGGGAGGACAGCTGGGCAAGCTGGGACCAGATTTCCAGATGTATCTGGGATAACAAATCGTAAAAGTGTTTCCAGGTTTCATGACTGGAAACATTCTCTGTGACAACACCTGTGCAAACCACAGGCCTGGTGCATCCACGTGTCCTGTCACACAGGTGTATGTGAAGAGGTTTGGAAGCGTCAGGGGCATCACAAAGCTGTACCTTAATGAGAGGAGATCTGCACGGTACAGAACCTGGTGGGATCTGAATGGGAAGTGAGCAGGGTTGTTGCACTGCTGACCAAAACACAGATAAATCCAGCTGCTTCCTTTCTCTCGGTGCAGGTGATGCTGCCAGTGGGGACAGTCAGGGTGCTCTGCCTGCAGCAGGGACTCTGGGGGGTACAGGGGCACTGAGGACATTCTTCTGGGAATCACAGAATTGCTTTGGTTGGAAAAGGACTTTAAGATCTTAAATTAACCCAGCACTGCCAAGGCCACCACTAAACCATGTCCCGAAGTGCCACACCCATGTGGTTTTTAAATTGCTCCAGGGGTGGGGACTCCAAACCTCCCTGGGCAGCCCCTGCCAAGGCCTGAGCACCCTTTCCATGGGGAAATTCCTGCTGCTGTCCAACCTGAGCCTGCCCTGGCCCAGCCTGAGGCCGTTCCCTCTCCTCCTGTCCCTGTTCCCTGGCAGCAGAGCCCGACCCCCCCCGGCTGCCCCCTCCTGTCAGGGAGTTGTGCAGAGCCACAAGGTCCCCCCTGAGCCTCCTTTGCTCCAGGCTGAGCCCCTTTCCCAGCTCCCTCAGCCGCTCCTGGGGCTCCAGCCCCTTCCCAGCTCCGTTCCCTGCCCTGGACACGCTCCAGCCCCTCCAGGGCTCTCTGGCCATGAGGGGCCCAGAACTGGACACGGCCCTTGAGGAGCCTCAGCAGTGCCAGCACAGGGGACGGGCACTGCCCTGGCCCTGCTGCCACCCCAGGGCTGGCACAGCCCAGGTGCCCTCGGCCTCTTGCCCACCTGGGCTCATGTCCAGCCACTGTCACCAGCACCCCCAGGTCCTTTTCCTCTTGGCATCTTTCCAGCCCCTCTGCCCCAACCTGGAGCAATTCAGGGGGTTCCTTCTTGAACAACGTCCCAGTATATGCACATGTATTGTTAATTGTGAAGCAATTTATTTATTCTGGTAATATCTCAGAGCAGTCTCAGCCACAGGGTGCTTCAAACCAGAACTTATATTTCAGAAGTAGTGTTTGTTTTGGAACGAGGGACCTGGTAAAGCTTAAACCACGTACCATTTGCAAACCTTGCTGGAGTGAGTGAAGCTTAATTTCTCATAGATCAGGCTCTCTGGCACTCGCGTGAGTGATACATTGTGCCTTGAGGGTGACTAATTGCAATTAAGAGCCAGAAGATGTCATTATGATCCTCTGTGAGGGGGCAGTCACTTCTAAAGCTGTTGCAATTTAAACACTGAACCAGTGATTGAGGCATAAAGTGGTACAGTTTTAAGGCTGTAGTGTTTAATGTTAGGAGTATCTGTAGTGCTTTATCTCCAGGGAGATGTGCTGCTGTCCTCAGAGGTCAGCACGTGCCACAGGATCCAGTGAATTTTGGTGAAGGACGAGGTGTTTCTGGAAGGATGGGTTTGGGCTGAAGTGAGGAAACTGATTTCTGTAAGGTATTGCAGTGGGGTAATTGTTTGAATTTGGGGAGCGAGGAGGAGGAGGAGCTTTTAGGTTTCACCAGGGTGGCTTTTCTCCTTCCCCTGAAATAGGCAGAGTATAAAACGGTTGGATGACACCTCTTTGGGTTTTGTGTTTGGCAGTATTTGTGGGTTTGGGGTTTTTTACCTGCCTGTGCCCAGGAATTGTCAGCACGTGCTGATGGGGCTGCCCAGATTTTTGAGAAGCTTCGTGCTATGAGTTACAGGGCTGCAGCAGAACCTCAGAGTGCCCTAGAGAGGTCCGTGCCCCACTGGGCAAATGTGCCAGAACTAAAATTTGAATAAAGCATAACAGAAGAGCAATGTTCTTTTTGCCACCTCAACTGGCTGTCAGGGCCTGTAAAATTACCTGTAATGTGTATTTTCAAACTTTTGGGGTTTTTTTTGGTTGTGGGGTTTTCCGGTTGGTTGGTTTTTGTGTTGTTTTGTTTTGTTGGGTTGGTTTTTTGGTTTTTTTTGTGTGCGGTTTTTTTTTGGGGGGGACGTGTTGGGTTTTTGTTTGCTTTGTTTTTTGGTTGGTTTGTTTGGATTTTTTGTTTGGGTTTTTTTGGTTTTTTTTTTTTTTTTTCTTGGAAGAGGAGCATTTTGTTAGAAACCAGAAATCTGCATTCTGACTGATGGATGAGATCCAAGTAAGAGAAACTGGAACTCTGTGGAGCATTTCCAGAAGTTCTTGTTGTGCTTTACCTCGCCTTTGAGGCGTTATTACAAACTCAATTTTTGGCTTGCCAGAAATTATGTAGAGATCTTATTTTTGGTGGGCAGCCATTTAAAACTAACGTTGTATCTGTGTCAGTCTGAAACAGGAGGAAATCTCTGGGTGAGAAATGGTGGAAGCTGGAGGTTCAGGATGCTGGGGGAAAAAGAGACTGAAACTTCACACGGGAGCATCTCTTCAAAGAGCCCATTTCTAGGCTGTGATGGGGTGGGGTCTTCAAATAATGGTATTTAAACAGTTTGACATGAACTTGGGGAGATAATGCTAAAAAATTCCAGATTTTAGGCTTAAAGGTCAAATGTACTGCGTTAAACCAAGGAAACTAATTTCTAAGGGAACAGATGAAATATCTCCTTCCAACTTTCTAGAGCAGGCCACTAAATATTTTTTAATTGTGGCTGGTCAGTAGTTACTTAATCTGATTAATCACTGCCAACCTTTACCAGCTTCCTGCTAATGAATGGAGGCTGTTAATGCTCTTTTCTCTCCCTTCTCTTGCCCTGCCTTGCTCCCTAAGAATGACTTCTTTTGTATTGTAATAGGAACCCTTCAGAGACTTTCAGGAAATTATTGCTGACAGCCAAGCTCGTGCTTACAGTAACAAAGTGATCTCATGGCCATGCATGGGAAAAATAATGTTATTTTTCATAGCAATTAACTTACAACGGTGGTGATTTATTGAAAATCACTATGAAAAATCCTGCCCAGGATATTTGCTTCAGTTGAGATCATAATCCTCATTTTCTTTTCAATCAACATATTAAACTCTTTCAATCCCTCCTGCACTTGATGAAGCTGTTCCTCCTCCAACTCTGCCTCCCCTCTCCACTTCTCATTAGTGGCTTTTGTCCTTTTTCGCCTCTCAAAAGGACAGTGGCAAAAATTTTTTTGCTACTTCAGGTGTGGAAGGACGGAAACTCCAGGTTCTCAATATCCAGCAGAGCCAATGGCTGCAAACACCTCATTTCTGTTGATGAAAACATCCAGATGTGGTTTTTAGAAGGCTTTGAAAATGTGGCTCTGACATGAGCTGTGCTATTCCTGACCTCAGGACACTCAAGGGCTCTTCAGGAGATTTTCCTGTTGCCAACTTTCACTTATTTCAGGCTTTGCTGACTTGAGGCTGGTACAATGCATCGATATGTAAGTTGAATTAATATTTTTGTAATTTCTTGGGAATTCTGTAGCATTTTCTTAAATGAATGCTTCAGAATTCCACAAGAGTATGTAAAAAAATTTTCTTACACTGGTGACTGCTCTGTTTGTTGGCATGTAAAGCAAGCGAGAAGATTCAACTGCTGTGTGCAGAATGTCAGCTGCATTATGAAATACTAACAATCCAGTATTTTTCCCGGCTGTTCTTCCACTTGGAAGTGCTGGTGGACACTTACGCTTAATTGGAACTGGAAAGCATCTTGCAAATTGGGTTTTGGGTGTGATTTGGTTGTTAAATAAAGCTTGCCAAATTATTTTGTTGCATTCATGCTAAAATCTAGGGGTTTAAAATGGGTTGGTTTGACTAATAAAAAAAGTGTCTTAAAAAAAAAACAAACCAAAAAACCAAACACAACCAAAACTCCACATTTGGCTGTTTTAGGGCAAAATTGCCTGAGTGGCTTTTAGTGCTGCTGTCCTGAAGGATCCCAGCACAGAGCTCCTGTTCCAGCCCATGTGGGGCATTTCCTCTCCCCCCAGCACGGTCGCACGAGGGCCACAATTCTTGTTTGGCAGGAAAAAATTGGTAACACTTCTTCAGCTCCCTGTTTCCTCTCTGGTAATTCTTGTTAGAACTTCTGGAGACAAAGAACTAATTTTTTTTTTTAAATGTATTTTCCAGGAGCTTTACAGAGTGAGAGATTTGTGTGCATTAAGAAAGAACATTATATCTCACTAAATGAAGACAGCAACAAAGCTGGTTTTGAGAGGGTAATGCCCTGTTGATACACTCTATTCTGGGGGTAGATCTTCCACGATGGGAGCTTTTTTCAAAGGGCTGCTCCCATCCCAACAATGTGGAAATCTTCAAAGGCGCTCCTTCATCAATATGCAAATCTTCAAAAGGGGAACTACACAATAACAAGAAAACTCTCAGAGGGAAAGCGGTTACCCAAAGATGTAAAAATCTTTGTCAGGCACAACTCCTCGGTGATTTGAAAGTTCTTCAAAGTGGAAATCACCTCAAGCAATGCAAATTCTCTCTGTGCATGGGAGAGCACCGAGAACGCTTCCGTGTGTAATCTTTAAAGTGGCAGGAAGTGTTCTCTTGAAAATATGTTTTAAATGGCATTTTTCAGAATTGGTGCTGTGTGTACAATCCCACTGCTGCGGGATACCTTAGGGTGGTGTAGCTTTTGAGCTCACCAGAGGAGTTTTGGTTATGTCCTTATCAGAAGGAGATCAGTCTGTAAAACAGCACTTTGAGATAAGTGGCTTTTATTAAGCTCTTTATGGGGAATTATGAACTACTGGATGTGATTCATTAAGCAGCTCTTTGTCAACTCCTTTATATTTGCAGCAGATATATTTATGTTTATTTTGAAGCAACAAGTCCAACTTTACAAGGACCAGAAGTCTTGCTGGTTTGACGATAACTGGGGAGGGAATTCGTGTTGTCTCCTGCTCGTCCCGAGTGCTTGGTGATGAGATGCCCAGAGACCTGAGAGTCCCGAGTGACGAGGAGGCACCACTGGCTGTCAGACATCTTGTTCTGAGTATCTCTGCATCTGATGGCTTTTTCACTTCCTAGAGATGTGTTCCAATAGCAGTAATCCAAGCTTTGTTCTGTAGTTCTGGTGCAAATAATCTTCAATAAAGTATTTTTTTTTCTGGAAAAGCAGCACAACACTCATCCTTACTTCAGCCATGTGCTCGGTACTCGGCCTCTTTTGAAGATTGTAGGTCCCAGTCCTTAAAGGAACTAAAGGAGTCCTGCTCTGGTGTTGGGGTGTGTTTTGTCAGGTCCCTGAGGTGGTGTCAGGTGTTGACTGCGAGTTTGTCAGAAGAAAATAAGCATGTTGGCCCAAATAAAAGGAAGATATTTTTAAACCGATTCTATCTCAATTGGCCAGACAATCCTGACAGCCACCAGAGGTCTCTTTTAGTAGCTGTCAGCTCCTGGAGCCCCGTTTGCTGTGCCTACCCTGAAAGCCTTGTGCCTCTGCTGAGCTGTGGGCAGAGAAATGGCAGCTCTAATACCTGGTGTAAATAGCCCAGCTGAGCAAGTACAACTTGCAGGGAAAGTTGTATTTATGTAACTGGCTCTTTGCTCACTTGTTGAACCTGGTTAGTCATATTTTCAGAGAACAGCACAAGCCTTTCTGTATACAATGACTGCAACATATACCCTGTATTTCAGTTTGATTTTGAAATATCACCCAGATGATTTGTGTTTGCTCTTAAAGCTATGCTGAAAGAATGTAAAGGAAGTCATTATTCCAGTTCTGTTTAAGCTGGAGATTTATTCCATTTCTATAAAGCTAAGACGACAGCCTCTCTTCAAGATAATTCACATACTGTGCCTTGCAAGCTTCCTGCTTATGATATCTGAACGGGAAACAGTTAGGAAGAGAAAATAAAAAACAAATCTTTTTCACTGAGTAAGTAGATTTCCCCCCCAAATAGCTGGAAGGTAGTGCTGCTCTCAAATGATCTCTTAGGTTTTGGGGTTTGCTGCCATGGAGTCAAATACTAAATATTTGCAATTAAATAATTAGTAATGAGGTGAAATAGTCTATTTTAAGTAGCAGTTATTTTATATCACAGCATTGATATGTTGAGTGCACATCATGTTCAAGTGTGGTTTTATTATTTTAGAAAGCAGTTTATGGATTCTGTGTATGGAAGGTGACCTGGAGGTTAACAACTATTACAGTTCCCTATTAAAAACTAGAGCTGGCTTGTGTTAAGGGAAGCTGTTGTTCTGCCCAGGAAATGTGGGCTTTGTTAGTGGGAAAAGACAGAAATAGACCCTGCTCTGTACCACACTCCTGTCATATTTTACATCTACTGGGCAAATTTCTTCTCTTTGCATAAACACAGTTACTGTGGTCATTATATGAAAACATGATCCACACAAACATAGAGAACTTTCTGAAATGGGTTCAGAACTGTGGTGGATGTCTGGGGGAGAAAAGCTGGCAGCTTACAGCAGGGGGATATTTTCTCTCAGGTTATAATGTTTGCAAGGTACAACCACAAATGTCGTTCTGCTCTGTAAACCTGAAAAAAAGCAAAATAAAAATCCCAAGGCACTGCATTGAAAGTGCAGTGTGTGGGTGGACATCCCAGTGCTGAGTGCTGGCAGGTAATTAAGGCAGTGCCTTGATGACCTTAGTCCCAAAAGGAGACATGGAAATTGGTAACAAAGTGGGAGGAGGAGAAGAGCTTCATAAGGTGTCGCTAGATACACACAGTTCTCAGGAAAAGAGCTTCTGAGATGATTCTTTGTTCTTGAAAACTTGTACAACCTCTGCCCATAGCTCAAGGTTGCTTTGGGCAGTGGGCTCGAGCCTGATCTTCCCAGGCAGATGCGGGAAGGAGCACATTCCCTGGAAGAGCCTCAGGAGCAGGGATAGCAATGTCCCTCTTTCCAAAATACTGCGGATTTGGTACCTTTCAGTTACTGAGAGGGCTTTGTCTTGTGGGGTTCAGGAGAGGGCTGGGAGGTGAGGGGTGGGGGAAGGCTGACAGATATTCTAGGAGGTTAAAGGGCTCTTGTATTGCTTTGATTTATGGAATAACTACATCAAGAAATTTCTGGGAACTTCCATTTCTTTGTCAATACAGATATGTTGCAGTGAGTTTAAAAAGAACACAAAACATCCAGGTTTCCAAGCTGAGAGAAACTGGGCTTTATAACATCGAAGCATACTTACTTAAATTACTTTTTATTAAAAAAAAAAGAAAAGGTCTCCAGTCCCAATGCCATGAGAGGCATTAATTTGGCTTCCCACTGGATCTTCCATGTGGATGGAATCTTCCATGGATTTGTGGAACAGATTGGCTGAAGTGTAGCAAAACTGTCAGAATTGGAGGAGTTTCAATGCTGGTTTTTTATCCTATTTTTTGCATATTTTTCATATATTCTTCTCCTAGGCAGTGGCAAGATGCTTAGAGATGTTATTTCTTAACGAAAAAAATAAGCATGGATTGTTGCTTTCTAGTTTTTGTTTCAAAAAAATGGATTCGAAGTTCTTTGTGTGTTCCTGGAAATGAGACCCAATGTGTTCTGCAGTGCACAGGTGGCGTGAGGGGAAGTTCTCCTCTTCAGTGTGAAAATAGACCCTCTTTGTGTCTGGATCAGACCTGTTGTGGGTGTCAGAATTGCCTGGCTAATTGAGATATGATGTGTTTAAAACATCTCCCTTGTATTTGGGGACAACATGATGATTTTCTTCTGACAAACTCACAGTCAACACCTGCCAGGTCATAAAAATTTTCTTTTATTTGCCTGAGTGTAAGTGATGGGGCCCTGAAAGCCACAGGGCCACATGTGCATACGCATCAGACACAGGAGTGCTTCTAAATTACATCTTAGAACAAATGTTCTCCCCAAGCCCAGCTTGTGCCAAGGCTCTCAGGGATGTGTGCATGAAGTGGATTTCCTGTGCAGCGAGGAACAGGTTATTGAGTCTTCCTTGAGCAGAGGTGACCAGAAAATGTGACAAAAACCATCCCTGGACATCCTGGGTGCAGCCCCACCTTGAAGAGCTTTTCTTAGAGCAGCAGATGACCCAGCTCCACTTGTAGGTCCTAACCCAGATTTGTAGAGGAGCTGGAATTGGTTTCCTGGTAACTGCTGGGGTTGGAAGACAGGAATGAGCCCTGCCTGGTGGGTGTTTGGGGTCCCAGAGCGCTCTCAGTAACACACAGCACACCCACTGCTGGGCTTTGGGGTGTGGTTGAGTTCTTGGTCTCTCACTCCCTTCTGTGTGGTGAGAAGTGACTCCTCACTCCCTACCCTCCAAAGCCTGAGCCTCCAGCCTCAGCTTGAGCTCAGATTTTTGTTTGGCAATGGGAGTGGTTTGGAATCCTCCACCAGGGTGCAGCTGGGCCGGTTGGTGCTTCTTGGTGTCCTTTCTCCTTCCTGCTCTGCTCTCAGGTCTCATCTCTGTGGAAGGGAAGAATTTGCTGCAATGCTCAGCAGATGAGAAAGGCTGGAGAGTTTCAGACCTGGAAATAAATTTATTTGCTGTCCAGGCCTCAGCTTGCAGTGACTCTCTCATCTTCCAGTCCGTCGGACACGCTCCTGGTAGGGCTGGTCTGAGGCCCTGCACAGGTGATCAAAAGAGTTTGAAAACTACCCTTGAATAAACAATAAAGGCAGGCTTTATTCACAGTGAGTTATAAAACATTACTGGTACAAACACTGATGTTTAGGAAATGGGTTTGAAAGCAAATAAATAAAATGTTCTGCACTTTAGCTTTTTAAAAATTTTTTTCTGTGTGAGACAGTATTTGTTATGTATTTAGTGTTGAATTTTCTTTGATTTAACACAAATCTTAGTCTCTGGAGTATCTCATTAATGTGTATCTGCAGAAATAGTAGATCTTTTGAATGATCTAATAACATTTATAGAATGTAAACTATGGTGTATTTTTAAAGTCTGTCAAAGAAATCCTTAAATACCTCAGGTGCTGCATTCCCTGCCTTGGAAAAGGATAATCTCTAATGCACGTGTGTGCACATGAATGTGGTCTCTAAATGATGAGCAAAACTTGGGCTCTAGGCAGGAATTTTGAACTGCTCCTGAGGTGGGTGATTTTGGGGTTTGGTTTTTCTTTTATTAAAATTAGTGTTTTGTACAAGTTTGAATAAAAACTTTGTAGAAATTCTGCAGAGAACAAGCAAAAAAGGGGGCAATAACATGCATGTAGGTGATGTCCTTTTCCTTCAAAGATCTGCATTTCACCAGCACCTGCTCAGTAAAAACCATCTTTAGATTTTAAACCTGAGTTTGTTTCCTCTTGGTACTTGAACACCAGGGTGTTAAAGCTGATTGCTGGTTATCCAAAGCGTTCTAAAATGATAAATGTCCCAGTAAAGAAGGAACCTACTAATGAGACATTATTATGACCTACAGCTTTTTTTCAAGCTGACATTTCCTGTTGCAGACAAGCCTGGTGTGCAGTAGATATGGGGCGGTTCCGACATGAGCTTTCGTGCCTTCCTTGTTCCCCAGGCTGGCAGGGTAGTTCATGGCACCGATGGATTTGGCTCTTAATTCTGCATCTGAGCTCTTTGCAGCAGAGCATAATGATGTATTCTGAATTTACTCCAGCATGGAACCTCATCTATAAGTGCTCATTCTGGGGGGTGCTTTGCTTGAAGCACTGACGTGACTTGGTTCATGGCAGGGTTGCTATTTTAACACAAGAATTTGAGTTTGAGAGTAGTGCGTGGTTCCATTGGAGCAGTGAAGTTGGGGAACTTCACAGCAACTTAAAATACTCCCAAAATACAAAAAGTAAAGACAACTTTATGAAAAACAGATCTGTCTCTCAATTGCCTTAAAAATTCAGCCCTTGAAGGAAAAGAGGAAATGCTGTAGTAAGAAAATCTCAGTATTTTTAAAGCTTTTTAGTTTTTATTTTGCAAACTATGTGAAATTCCCTTTCTGCTGGGACAGTGAGGTAAAGAGAAGCTTTGACTCGCTTGACTTTTCTGTTAATTCAAGTAAGCATGGAATGGTTTGAGCTATAACACTGATTCCACTTTGGCTTTCTAAAGTGCTCAGCATTGGCTCTGCTCTGTTCCTGATGCTTTTGTTGCAGCTATTGGGAGCTTTGGGTGCAAAGAGCAGGAAAGCTGCTAATAAGATTCTCACTATTTTTGTTGTTTCTGGAAGCATTTATTTGCAAGGTTGGGAAAGTGAATTGATTTGCATAGTGAAGGTTACTTCTTCAGTGAAGAGAGCTAGTTTCATTTTTGAATGAAGGTTTGTTTTGACAGAAAGCAGTTATATGAGGAAAACGTGAGTTTAAAAAGACCTTGGCAAGCATTTGATTCTTGTTCTCCTTTTCCCTTCTACTATGAAATGAAATAACTTTCCAGGTACGGCCGTCCTGGTTCTCTTGGCAACTGATGCAGAAGAAAGTCAATTTACCATGTGCTGTGATCAACTGAACTTAGCGTTTGCTGAAAGATAAACATAAGTATCAGAGGCTGTGCAAAAGCTTCATTAATCGTCCCTCTTGCTGAAGTTGGGGAACGCTGTGAGCACAGAGTTGGAAGTGTAGTGACAGCAATTATTGACTTACTGTATTAATGATATGACAGCTTGTTATGAGTTACCAGAGGTTAATGGGATAAGGAGTTGGTATAAAACCTCTTGAAAACTAAAGATGTATTATTTTCTTTATTTCCCTTCATAAATACGTATTTGAGGCTGTGGCCATAACTTTGCAATAGTTTATTTCCAGCTAGAGTGGCGGGAGAGGCAGGTGGAGTGAGTTATCAGTGCTTGGTGTGGCCAGTTTCCTGCTGGCTGCAGCCAGCAGTGACAGTTTTGGGGGTGCTGGGGTGTAAGAGGAGCTGATCTCTCGTCTCGCTGTCCCTCCCGCAAGGCTCTTCCCCTGTGCCCTGTCTGCAGAAGCAACGGAGGAATTTGCTTCTCCTAAACCCCCTGCTAAGAGATTGTTGGTTTTGTGTCCATGGATATGGAGATGCTGCTTTCTGATCATGCCGGCCTCTACTCTGGGATTTGAGGTTTCTCCTGTTCCCTGATTTCTGCTAATACAGTCTTGCTTATGAAATCCACCAATTCTCGTTCTTGGAGATTTGAGAGCTGGTTATTTGCTGCTCTCTGCAGCGACTGGGCACCACCAGGGTATAAATATGTACTTTTAGTTTAGTCTAAGCCTTCCTGTTTCAGGAAGGGAGATGCCTTGATCAACACAACGTGGCAAAAACACATTTCAAAGAGTAAACGAACATGGGTGTTGTCCCCAGCATGATCTGTACCTCTAAACCAGCAGTTACTGAATGTAAGGTGGAAGTGACCTAATACTGGATGCTCAAGCCTAGATATCTTTTTTAATTTTATTTTTTATTAGATAATTTTTGTATTGAGTTTATGCTCTAGAAATACTCACTGTAAGATTTATGGGTTTTTTTGTGACAGACAGATGATCTGCTGGTGATGACAGATTCAGATTTGGGAAATACATTTAATTCTGAAGCATGCTTCTTGCTGATAAAACAGGATCAAGGCATGGCATGAGGATTATCTTAGGATTTGGGAACACAGGCATAGGATATAAAGCACCATTATCCCTGGCAATATGGACCAAATTGTAACTTCAAAAATCATGATTCTAGAATGTGTTTAAACCAGGTTTAAAACGAGGCATTTTTCTGGTCTGAAAGTTTTTCATTCTGTTCAGCCACTTTTAGTCCAGGGACCCAGTTATTACTTATTTCCTTCTGGATTTTAGACCTGCTAACAACAGTCTTGGTTAGAGCAGTTGTCCAAAGCAAGGCTTTGTAACCAAATCCTCCCCTCAGGAAGCTTCAGTTCACAGGTTCCCAGTGTTGCTGCTGGATCCAGCATTTGAGTACAAGTACCCAAACCCAGGAACAATTCCTTTATGATGGTAGAGGAGTGTTTGTCTCCAGATATTTCTTTCTCTTTCACTTATCTGTACATTTTTAAAATATTTTTGAGCCTTTTTTTTTGCCTAATTCTGACCAAAGTGATCCTTCAGCATCAGGATGCCATTTTCCATCTGGCCACCATCACCAGATCCGCTTTCAGGATGGTTTCTTTTAAGCTCTTCCTTGTCTCAAAGGGTCACATCTGCCAAAGCATCTTTTGCTGCATGTGTTGGCCAGGAAATTGTGTGCCAGATCTGTGTATTTGTGACAATGAGAAAAACTATCTGTCCTCAAAAGGCTGCCTAGAATATCTTTGATGTGGGGAATCTTCTGAACAGGCAGCTACAACAGCCAAGCATTTGAAAAAGCAGATCCTATAAACTTTTCATAGTCCTGTTGTTGCTAGCTGGTTTCATAGATGTCTGCTCAACACCTAACGATGATTGCTGTCACCCTCCATGAGGAATGAATCTCCTCTGTTCATTAGCCTCCAAAATGCATCCATTAGGAAAAAAACATTTATAATTAACCAGTGCAGAATGGAGCAAAACTTCGAGCGTTGTGGTGCGTGACATCGCTGCCTGAGTCACATTCCTGGGGAGATAATTCCGTGTCTTTATTGAAATGCACTAAATGTGGCTGAGTAGAAGGGAATACATCAGGTACTGAGGAACAATCAGAGCACATCTTGTAAATCATTTATGGAAACAAGACAGCCTCATATCAGTGCTGATTAGTGGAAAGCTCCCAGAGTTTTCAGGAGAAAAACTTTGTGTAAGCAAAGCCTGAAGACTGTTGTTTCTAGAAGAATGGATGGGGAGGATTAAAAATATATATTGGTAGGTTAGATTGCTATTGACTGTGTAAACAAACTGAAGGATTGCTGTCAGAAAGCTGTCTGACTGTGTCTGTAAACAGTAAATTAATTATAAATAAATTCTTAGAGCCCTGTAAAGCCCCCATATGTCCCTCAGGAAGTGTAGTGCAAGGAAAGGTGTCCCACACTTGCATGGAAACCCTGTTCTTTTAGCTTGAATCAGTATTTCTAACCTACAGCTTCCCCTTCTCACCTGTCTCCTTACATCTCTCTTTAATTATGTATTTGGAATTTATTAGGTTTTATTTTTTCAGCCAAAACCAACCATCTCAGCTACTCATCCTGCCCTTTTATCTTCACAAGGACAATGCTGTAAATTTGTGGGGTGGTAAAAAAACTCAAGCCACAAGCTCATAAAATATTAGGGAGAAACAACTGTAGTAGTTGTCTTCATAATTGGTTTTCAGTGTTATTAGCAAGGAAGGGTTTATTGTATGAACACCTCAGCAATTAGGAAGGGAGCCCAAGCAAAATCAGGTTTGAGTAGTCTGGATAGTTTATGTGTCCTCTGGGGTTTTCTTGCATAGATTTACCTTGATTGTAAGTTTAGCAGAATAATTTCTGGATGAGTCCTTATTAGAGATCATAGTCTTACAGCAGGGGAAAAGGAGGGTTTTTAATGCCCTGTAAGTGCAGTTCTCTCCAGATGTAACAGGAAAGCATCCCTGAAAGGCTGCAGAGGCCAGGCCAAGCCAAACTTGTACATGCTTTGATTTTTTCCAAGAGATTGAAGCATCCATTTACTCTGTCAAAAGCAGAGGAGTAAAGTAGAATTATCTCAAAGGGAATCCTTTGACAAGACCATGGGTTTCAGGAGACTCATGGATTTGGCTGCAGTGCTTCTTAACTGCCAGGGGCTGCTGTGGCAAAGGAATGTTCTTTTCCAGCAAGAATGGGTGCTGTACAGTATGGGGGATGTGGCCCTTTGTTATGGTTGCAGAGAGTTGTTCATGAATTTGGGTTTTGTGATTTTGTCAAGGTCCCAAATCCAGCTCAGTGCTGATAAACCTGGATGTTCCCTACATCACTTTTCTTTAACATGTTTTATTAGGGCTCTTTCTCCCCATTAATTAGTGCTTCCTCAGCCTGGAGGGAGAGGAGCAGGCAAGATTGACTCTGCCTGAAAGAGGGTGAGGTGACAGTGGTGAAATTTCTCCAGTTTGTCTGGTGCAGTCAGAGTCCTGCTCTCAGACAGGATCAGCCCTTGTGGGTTCTCACAGCTGAAGAACAATTTCCAAAAGTTCAGCTCCCTAAACCGTCAAATGTACTTATTCTGAAATCTGAATTTATCCAAGGGCTTTATCCCTTCCTCTCTTCATTTAATTTAGGAGACATTTCACTCAGACTGGAAGGCAAGATGACTTTTTCCTTCAGTTTTTATAATTTCTCACCTTGTCTTGCACTGGGATACAGCTGGTGCCACTCTATTTAAAATATTTCTGTATCCAAGATAAATTCTTGAGATACCACAGACTGATGTGTATCATTCCCTTTCTTGATGCCTTTTAAGAAAACTATATTTTAATGTATTCCTTTCTAATTCACGGTCACAAACCAGAATTCAACAACCTAAACTGCACAGAGCACTGCTGTGTTCAGCACATAATGGTGATATTTGGTGCAGAGTATTTTTTGCAAGCTCTCTAAGCGATATTTTCTTTCAATTCCAATCTTTCCAATCCTGACCTTATTATTAATGTGTTCCATCTCTCTTCCTAACTTGGGAAATTGTTCTTGCCTTCGGATTGCCTTAGGCCAGCAGAGGGGAACAAAGGGCCAGCACACACAATCAGCCCTGAAAATGTTAATTGATATTTTACCACTTCTGAATAGTTAAATCCCAGGATAACAGACCACAATTCATTAGGCTATTTCCACATTTTTCAAGATTACCCAAATCTGTGCATAAGAAGGAAAACAGACACTTTTTGTGTGGATTCCTCACAGCTGCCTGCCTGTCCTGGTTTTTGAGGATTCCATGAAGCTGGAAGCATTAGTGGACATTCCTCCACTGAAGCTGCTTCCCCAGTGTGGGTTTTCCCTTAGATGAGTAACTCCCATATAAATGTCATTGAGCAACTGCAGCTCTGCTATTGGAGTTGCTGATTTAGGCCTCTAATGCTGGAAGAAGCCCTGGATAAGGGACAAACCTTACACTTGCAGAATTCTCTTATGTCACTGCCTGATATAGAATAGAAGCTTAAGCAAATGGTTTATTTTAAGAAAATATGGACTAAGCTTCAGTTGGAGAGACTTTAAAACTGGATAATTTATTTTCATAGAGATGTTATCTCAAAGCCTTTTTGTAGTAATTTGTTACTTATTTAAAGGCCCAGAGAATAGCTAAACCCAGTTTCTTTGAATAATGCAAGATTAGAAATAAATTTAGATTTTTTTACAATTCTTAGAAATAAAGATTCATTAAAAACAAACAGAAATAGAAGCCAAAGCAAAACAAAAACAAATTCAAAGCTCTCAAAATGAAAACCCCAAACAGACACAGGGGCAGAGAGATGAGAAAAACTAAGGCTTTGCTGAATGGCTTGATGCTGCTCTAGTGACCACGTATATTCTACACTCCTGAGCAGAATTTTGATCATTATAGCATTATTAAAAGTGCTTTTTCAGTTTGTAACCGGCCCACACTCACAGCATTAGCTGGCAGTCTCTTTAATGCCCTGCTGCACAGCATTACAGGAATAAAAACTGTGGGCTAATAATGGTCATGGACCTTAGCTTAGGAATTAGCATAACGGAAAGAGATCCTGAAAGCAAAAATCGTATTTCTGTAAGTGACCTATTACCACTCTGATTACATCTCACACGGAAATTTAAATGGATTTTGTCAGGAGTTTGGGGGTGAAGGGAGGAAATGCTTGTTGCTCGTGGGAGTCATTGGACAGGGAGCCCAGGCAGGGTCAGGTGGGTTTGGGCAGGGCAGGCAGGGGCTGGGACACAGCTGGGATCATCCAGATGTTGGAAACACTCAAAAGCAACAAAGCCTTTGAGACACCCCGGCTCTTCGGTAACAAGGAGGGCTTGAGTTCAGCTGATCGTAAATTTTAGTGGGGTTTGGGGCACAGTGGTTTTGGGGAACATGTGGGCACTGGAACAAGGTTCAGGCTGCTCTCACCCTCTATGGCACCTTTATCCTAAGCAAGGTGGCTGCTGCTTCCCCAGAGCTATCCTAACTAAAATCCCTTTTTTCCATTCAAAATATTTCCCTGGTTGTGACAACTTTTATCTGAGGAGTGTGAAAAATTTCAATTAACAAGTTTCTCAGATTATCCATGAGTGGAGATAGCTATATAAGGATAAGAGTAGTCTTAAGAGTTCAATAAACTGTTCAAAAATTCAGATAAATCTAGCTAAAATTCTTGTACAGACGTCACTCACAATCCCAAGCTTTTAGGATTTCTCAAACTCTACTGAATCTTTCACAGTGTTTGCAATAGAATATGCAGTTCTCTCACAGGGGGAAGAATGAGATAAATGAGAAAAGTGATGGAAATAGCCATGAAAATACACGCTGTAATAATATTGAGTTGCAACTTAAAGAACACTTTCTATTTTGGAAGCATGATGAGGTCATGGTCACCCTGCTGTTCCTTAGCACTGCTGTGGCCTCACCTTGAGCACTCTGTGAAGTTTTGGGCCCCTAAGTTTCAGAAGGACGGGAGGGTTCTTGGGTGCACCAACAGGGCAGCAGCAGGGGTGGAAAAGCTGCCAGGAGTGTCCTGTGAGAGTCCCTAGAGGATGGTCTGTAACCTGTGCTGGCTGTGGAGGCTGTCGGCAGGCTCCTCTGAATCCACCACCTTTTTACTAATTAGTCCTTCCACAAAGGTTGGAGAAACAGAATTGGGTTGGACCATTTTGTGCATGTGAAATAAAACAGGGCATCCTCACTTGCTCTATTTATATTTTTATTTTTTTAATATTTAAATTTACATTTTAAAATTTTTACATTTAATTTTTTATATTT
>VZRR01007756.1:128320-153973 GCA_013398015.1 Oreocharis arfaki | reverse complement strand
GTTGTGAGGGTGTTTGTTGAGTTGTGAGGGTGTTCATTGGCTTGTGAGGGTGTTTGTTGGATTGTGAGGAGGTTCCCTCAGTGTCGTGCAGAGGAGGAACGAGCTCTGAGGCGCCCTGACAGCTTTGAGGTTGCAGGATCGGGGGTGATGGAATGCTGAGAAGGGTGATGGAGTCTGGTGGGAACCCAAACAGCTTCAGCCCTGGATCAGTGGGGAATAAGGGATGGGGTGTCACCCCTGAAACACTGGAATCCACCCCAAATCATGTGGGAGAGGAGACTTCTACTGAAATGGTGCTGTCCAGTCTCAGGACCTGGCTTTGGAACTGACAGGGGAGGATTAGGCAGGGCTCAGGAAGAGCCAAGAGAGCAACTCAAGGAGTGGTGAAGCTGCTTGGTGAAGTACTTGGGGCGTTCTGTCAATATATGGGTTATCCAAGGGAAGGGTGACATGGTGCAAGTGTCTTTGGTGAGGTCAGGATATCACCTGGAAGACAGAAGCATGCCCTTACCCATCTGGCAGAAGTATCCAGGCTGACAGTTTAAAATAAGATTAATCCAAACTGGCCATTTGAGAAAAATGAAAATTAGAAGCTGAAACAAATTGCCTTAGGACGGGGAAGATCTGCTTTTTCAAGTGTAACAGTCAAACACCCACGTGCCCTCCTGAAAGTCACACAGGAGGTACTTGCCCCCATCCATAATTGCTTAAAACACAATATTTCACATCATTTGTGGCAACCATCCCGGTTACTCTGCTGTTCCAGGGCTTTGTGCAGGACTTTTTAGAGGATGGAGACTCACCAGATGGCTCCTGGGGTAATTTGCATCTGGATCATCTCTGGCCTTGGAACATCAAACGCAGCTGGTGTAGGAGAGGGTTGAGAGCCAGGCACCAGGGATCAGGGCACCAGTGGTGCAGGTGGCCTGTGCTGCTGGGATCTGTGTCATGGGAGGACCTCCAGGACAAGGGTTGGTGTCCAACCTTTCCCATCCGTGGCAGAACAGGGACACTCTCCCACTGCCATCACAATTCTGCCATCTCTGAGGTAACCCAGCATGGGGAAATACCAAGAATTTCCTGGAGCAGTGTGGGTCAGCTCTGTGCTGCACCTCTGCTCTTTCTGGTTTCCTTCAGCCACTCTCCTCCTCTGTGTCCCTCCTTCCCTCTCTCCTTCTGCCAGAGGGACTGAGGGCACAGTGCCAACCTCTCCAGGTGTGCAAACTCTCTGCCTCCTTTGGCAGGTCCTGCCAGGGGCAGCCCACGCTGCTGGAGGCCGCCAAGGCTCCTTCCTGACTCGTGGTCTCCCATATCAGCAGCAGAGAGGTGACTGCACAAAGGGTCATGGCAGGGACAGCTGAGTCTCTTTCCCTGTGTTTTGGGGGGTGCCTTCAGCATTTTCCAGGGTGCCAGTTCTCGAGTGGATCATCCAGGTCTGCTGCAAGAGTGTGACATGGAAAGGGATGGTGGTGGATTGGTCGGAAATGAGTAACAGGGTGCTGGGGCTATTTGGGATTTGTTGGGAACGACTGCGCAGACGCAGAGGTCACCCTACGGCATCACACTGACCCCTCTAAAACTGAAACCAGAATTAGAACCTTGTGTGTAACCTCATTAAAACAGCCCCTGTATGTCTAATTTCCCAGGGAAAATCCCACTCTCTGACATTTCCTTTTTTATTCTGACAGCACTGCTGGCCAATGAGGGCCTGCTGAGGCTCCACTCACCACCTACCATCGGGTCAGGCGGCAAGAATCAAACCCAGGAACAGCTCTGAGCAGCACCCTGGGATTCCATGGGACATTCGGGTCCGTCTCTGCCAGGGTGGCTCCGCAGCACCCACTCCTCACACCCCTGTCATGCGGCCTGTGCACGATTCAGGAGGGTCTTCGTGGTTCAGGAGCTGCCTCCGTGGCTTTTGTGCTTCTGTCTGCAGAGCCGTAATTGCCTCAACCTTTGCACAGACACTGCAGCAAACAGTTGTTATTACTTGGCCACAGCCTTTAATATTTGCTGCAAGAAGGTGTCTGGTCCTTTGTAACGTTTCTGGGAGGCTGAGATTTCCTAAACCCAGGAGCTGAAGGTGTCCTTTGCCTTGCTGGGAAGGGGGAGAGAGGAGAGGTTGGTGGTCCTGTGCCTGACACGGCCCCTCGAGGGGGCACGGGGCAAATCACAGAATCCTGGAAGGGTTTGGGGTGGAAGAGACCTTAAAGATCATCCAGTCCCAGCCCCCCTACCATGGGCAGGGAACCAGCTGTGTCTGGCACTCGGGCACAGGGGATTCGAGGTGTTGCAAGGAGATGGGCTGAGCTGCACGGAGAGAGGGAGTGTGAGACAGAAATCAGCTGCGTGACCCCCCCGCCGGCAGCACCGAAGGTCTCCTGATAACCACAGAATCCTGGGATGCTCCTGGGCTCATCCTGGGAATCTGTGACTGTCCCCATCAGAATTAACAGCCAGGCTCGTTAATAGGCAGAGATAAGATATTATGGAGTCAAATTACTCATGGACACCGGGCTTGATGTGCTCAGCTTTTATTTGCCTTCGGATCACGGAAATCCACAACGGGGTTAATTCTGGATCCAGCCATACCGGTCTGTTCCGGGAGCCTTAAAATTAAAGCAGTCACAAGGCTGCCCTTCGCTTTCCAGTGACTTATGCAAGAATCCAAACACACGAGAACAAAAGGACAAATGGAAAACTGAGGGCTCCGGATGGAATTCAGACATTTTTTTTTAGTTTGCACCCGGAGCAATGCGGAGTCAACTTTCCTGTGTCAGGAGAGAGGGGAGGGAGCGGGGTGTCCTGATTAGATCTAATTTCCTACCTGTTTACTGTAGGCATTTGCATAATGATCACCCTGCAAAGAGTGGTTAGCATATGCTAACACCGGTTCTTGCACCCATTAAAACACAAACCCCGGGCAGGCTGCTGCTGTTTACCGCACATCTCTTCCTCCTGATTGCATCCCAGGGGATGCGGCCAGTGGTGCCGCCGCTACCTGAGGAGGCTGGAAGCCTCTTCCAGATGTCATCAGGACAGGATGCGGAGAGATAAACACAAACTGGTTTGTTTTCACCCATGAAGAAAAATCAGAGGGCTGAAAGAGACATCTAAAGGTCTTTCAGGAGTTGGGTTTGATGATCCTTGTGGGTCCCCCCCAGCTCAGGATATTCTATGATTCTGTGATCCATTTTCCATGTTACTTCCTTGTTCAGTGTTGGACAAAAGTGATTTCTCCAGTGCCACGTATTTCCAGCCCCAAGCACTGCCTTGGCAAGAGCAGCTGGTAGGTTTTGAGTCAAGGACAGGGGTTCAGTTATTTGAAGCCAGCAGGCTACATCTTTCACCAGAACTTTCACCAAAACAAATCTTCATGCAGAGTGTGATGATTTACAGATCCTCACCCTGACCTGGCGGGATGCTGAGCTTGTTTGTAAATCATTTGCTTTCAGTGAGGACAGGCACAAGTGTGCCATTGTTTTGGAAGAGTTTCTTGTCAGCTGAGTGACAAAAAAAAAAAAAAGATAAAGGAGAGGGATGCAAGGCAGACAGGACTGTGCCTTTGCCAAAGGGTGGCAGAGGACTGCAAGCTTTGAGGAGCCAAGCAGGGAGGTGTCAGCAAACAAACTCAAGCTGGTTCACCTTTCAGAGGAGCTGTTCACTGCTTTGCTTTGACGAAGAGGGTGCTGACGTCCTTCCCCACCTCCCCTGGTTCAGTGTGTCCCAGATGTGTTCTCACAGGTTGGCAGCCACCTGCAGCAGCCACACGGGCTCCTCTTGCTACAGAGCTGTGTCTCTTGCACGTGTACATCTTTTCAATGGAAGCATTTTAGCAGCCTGAGGGTCTGATAGGATGGAGACCAAATGTATGTGTAGCTGGGCCAGCAGATCTCCGAGGGAGCAGGAATATCCAGGGAACAGGCAATCACTTCTCACCTGGGATGGAGCAGCCCAACACATTGCAGGGGCTCCCTGCTCTGGGCGGATTTGTTCTTGACAAATTCACATTGGCTACCTCTTGTCAGGCGATATTCTGCATTAACTGGATAGCCATAGAATGAAAAAGTCAATTCAAGTTTGAAGGGACCTTCGTGGGTCTCCAGTCCTAGATCCTGCTCAAAGTAGAGCAAACTTCAAAGCTAAATCACGTTGCTTTGGTCAAGTTTTGAGTATCTCCAAGGATGGAGATTCCTCTCAGGTTCTCTGCTCCCTGTCTGGGAGCTTAACTGCTCACATAGAGGAGAGTTTTTACCTGTCTGGTGTCTGTGATGGAGAGGGAGCCAGAGGCATCGCTGTCCCCTCCTGCTCAAGCCCACAGCTCCAGCTGAGCGAGGAATCATTTGCCCCCAGCTCCCTCAAGCACTGCTCTCTCCTGCTTTATGCCAAACACAGAAATACCCCTTAGAATCACAGAAGCCTAGAATGCCTTGTGTTGGAGGGGGCCTTAAAGACCAGGTGGTTCCAACCCCTAGAAATGTGGATTCCCCAGCGCTGATCCCTGGCTGGATATGGGAGTTAAGGGTTTATGACAGAGACAGACGTGTGCAGAGGTAGGACCTGGTGGTCTTTGCTCTGTTCTGCTTTGTGAAGCCCCTTTGAGCAATCCCAGAGTGTGTCCCCCAGCAGGGACATCCACCCCCAGCCAACTCCTCTGGCAGCTCCTCTTGGACCCACCTCTCTTCCACACCAAACTTCCTAATGATCCTTCATGGTGTCTGCAAGTTCTTCGGGACATCTGTAAGGGTGTTCCAGAGATTCCCATCACACTGCAGTGGCCCAGGGACAGCAGAGATGATCCTGGGGTGTTGTATCTTGGAGTGGCATCATCTTCTCCGTGTCCTTGTTCACGTTTCCCATTAGTGGTGGCACTGAGGTGTTAAGAGACTCTGGTGGAGAACTTTTGCTTTCTGCTCCCTGTGTCATGCACAGGCCCCTGGCACTGCCCTTCCTAGCTGGAGGCATAGCTGTGGGATTGCTTCTGCCACTCCACACCCCATCCCAGCCCCGGGCCAGCTCTCACAAGTGACCCTGTCCCTGTGGGGTGCGCAAGGCAGAGCTCCCACCTCTGTAATGCAAACACCTCGTGCCTCCCCTCCTCTTGATTTGGTGTAACAAACAGTGTCTCATACTGCTGGGGGTCCCACAGCTCCTCAAATACCTTTATCAGCTGCTCCAGGATCCCTGGCAGGATTCCTGGAGGCGCTGTTTCACTCACACCTCTTCCCTTCTCCCTGTGAGCCTGTTGAGATTTCTGTTTTCTCATACTCACCTCCGTGGTCAGCTGCCTATGGAGATGTTTCCATGCTTGTAGGAGGCTGTTCATCCACAAATCCAGCATTTCCAGCCTGCTTTCTTCTCTAGTTGCTGGATGTTTTCCTGTCTGTCATTATCATGGGATCATGGAATCACAACGTGGTTTGGGTTGGAAGGGACATTAAAGATCATTTTTAAGGTTCCAACCCCCTGCCATGGCAGGGGCACCTTCCACTATCCCAGGGTGCTCCAAGTCCCCTCCAACCCAACCTTGGGCACTTCCAGGGATGGGGCAGCTACAGCTTCTCTGGGCGCCCTGTGCCAGGGCCTCACCATCCTCACAGCCAGGAATTCCTTCCCAATATCCCATCTAGCCCTGCCCTCTGTCAGGCTAAAGCCATTCTCCCTTGTCCTGTCCCGCGAGGCCTTTGTCCCCAGTCCCTCTCCAGCTCTCCTGGAGCCCCTTTAGGCTCTGGAAGGGGCTCTGAGCTCTCCCTGGATCCTTCTCTTTTCCAGGCTGAATGCCCTCAGCTCTCCCAGCCAGTTTCCAGAGCAGAGGGGTTCCAGCCCTCCAAGCATCTACATGGCCTGCTCTGGATTCACTCCAGCACCTCCAAATCCTTCTCGTGCCGGGGTCCCCAGAGCTGGATGCAGAAGTGCCAAAGCATCTCTGTGCTCCTGGCAGAGATGGACATCTTGGCCTTCCTGATTTACCAACAAGGCATGGAGACACTGTAGGTAGGATTGGGTCCCCATGGGCTCTGTTTGGGATCAGCCAGGGATCTCCGGCACGTCTCAAGTCTCCAAAGGAGAGACCTACTGCAGATACCTCAAAACTTTGCATTTTCCCTGGCAGTCAGACCTGGTGGTTCAAATCCTGCACCTCCAAAAAAGGGGCAGCCCTTGGAAGCTGCTGTTTTCTGCCATCGCTCCACAGCTACAGGGACTGGTGCAAGAGCTCAGCCCTGATGCTGGAGCCGCACGTTGCGTTCTCATTATGCAACCGCTGTATTTTAATAGAAACCTCTTTTTTAGGCACTCTCAGAAACAGTCGGGTTTTTTTCTTCCTCCTTCTGTCAAATGACCAACTTAATAATTCACTAGTTGTGCTGGGATTAGGCACTTTGGGCCACACTCTGGATTTCTTATCTTTAATGTAGTTCTCGACGACAACTTCTGCACTTAATCCCCTGACAAAACTCCCTTTGATTCCCGCGACAGTCGCTCACAGAGATCAAACGCGGAACTCTGCTCTGTCAGGTAGAGCCGGGCGAATATTTTGTGACAAATAATTTACCCACAGCCTTTCTCCTCATTTTCCCTGCACAAAATTGTCCATTCGGCTGAGGCTCGGGGTTGCTGATGGATTTGTTTCTG
Organism: Oreocharis arfaki; assembly: GCA_013398015.1. NCBI lineage: Eukaryota > Metazoa > Chordata > Aves > Passeriformes > Paramythiidae > Oreocharis > Oreocharis arfaki. Next base: position 147,340 of record VZRR01007756.1, on the reverse strand, counting down.
GCTGCACAAGCCCGAGTTCAATGAGTTGCTCATGAGAAAGAGCCTGAGAAGGTTTAAAGAGCTTCGGCGTTCGTGGGCTTTGACCTCGCTCAGGATCAGCTTTGGGCTGAGCCCACCTCACCCCACAAGTGACATCAGCATTTGTGAGTCATCCTCTCGTGTTTCTGTTCCAGGCTGGAAGAGCAGTGACTCTCTGAGCCCAGACTTGCAGTGCAAATAATCTCTCACATCACCTTAAAATTTCCTGTTCCGTGGGTGTGCTGTAATGTATGCGCCTGATAGGGGTTTTATCACTTTCCCTTCCAAGAATAGTCTCCAAAACCCAAGCAGAGGCGAGACAGGGATGTGCAGAGATAAAGGGACCTGGTTTCTGTGTGGGATCATGTCTGGCAGGGATAAGGGGTGCTCATTGCCCAGGACTGTCTGCACCCCACCTTGCATGAGCAGAGACTGAACACACACTCCCCATTTTTACGCTTGCATTGCTGTGGCACCCATACCAGCTTAACCATTTCACTGAGCATTAATAGCATCTCTGTGTGTGTTATAATAGTGCAATCTGGCTGCTTAAGGTAAGGGAAAAAATTAGGAGTTACTATTAATTAGGAATTAGTTCTGATGTGGACCGATTCGAGCAATATTTATGACTATAGTTTCACAGGCAGGAATGCTTTATCTTGCAATTTCCATCAACTTTAGCTCTTTTTCTTCCTTTTTGAAAATAAATTAAAAGCCCAAAATCCTCAAAATGTACCAAGGTGGGAACTTTAAGGTCTCCATTTATTTTCCAAACAGCCCTGGTAACGCCTGCAGGGAGCAGAGAGCAGTGCTGTCTTACCAGGGCCCACAGAGACACTTCATTAACCCAATTAAGCAGGTGGATGGAGAGGGTCTCTCTGATAATTTACACCTTACTAATGAAGTGTGTGACTCTTAATCTCCTCCAAACAAGATACACTCATGAAACACTGGTGCAAGGAAAGGGGAAATTAATTAGGTGAAAAAACTATGAGATTATAGCAGAGGGATTCCAACGAGGCAACTGTAACATGGCTGGTGATTCATTTGTGCCTGTCTTAAATTAATGTCTGAGCTGTCAAGTAAATAAGACCCAGCATTATTTTGGCTTAAAAGACATTCTCACCAGGCCTAGCACGAGGCACCTTGTTTCACTGCGTGACACGCCATTTTCCATGCCCCAGCTGCTTGAACGACCCTGAGGTGAAACAATCCCACTCCAAGCAGAGTTTGGCCTTTCCTTAAGATGTCTGGTGGAGGGTTAGAAGGAGCTACTTATTTCATGCAACCTTTTTCAATGTAGTGACATTTCTGTGTCACAGAAATATCTGCCTGGCTGCCAGGCCTGTATTTGGGTCAGGGAGCTGTGGCTGCCCCATTCCTGGAAGTGTCCAAGGTCAGGTTGGATGGGGCTTGGAGAAGCCTGGTCTTAAAGACCTATTTCAACCCAAACCTTCCTCTATGAAATCATGGTCAGCAGACACCTTCAGCAGCGTGAGAGCTGGATGCTCAAAATAACGTGACTTCTCCTGGCCTCCAATGGCACTGGAAGATCCTTACATGATTCCTTGTCCTGCTGAGGGGCTGGTGGGTGGTCTCCCTAAAACTGGGGGTCAGCCTGACTCAGAAGATTGTCTCTTTTGTAGCCTTTAGAAGACACTGCCTATCTTGTGCTCATGTGCGACCCCTCTGCCTCCGGGGAGTGGGGCCTTCAGAATGTACAGGGTGAGAATGCCACCAAAATGCATTTCATCCCTTAAATTGAACGGCTGGCCACTGAAAGGTTCCCAGAGTAGCAGATCTGAGCAGATTTAGCACTGGAAATTGTATTCTGTCCTAAAAGGAACTCAGTGAATCCAAGGATTTCAAAGCTTTTGGCAAACACAAATTAAATCAGCAATTAATTAAGCACTCCTCGTAAAATATGATCACTCAGTAATGCCAACTGCGGACATACACAAACTGCGAGTCCAGCTCCCCAAAATTATGAGATTGGCTTAAAAAATCACGAGATTAAAACCCCAAATTGTTGCATTTTCTTTATCCACCATCTGGCTTCTCAGCCTCTAGGGTAAACATGCCTCATGTTTTCAGCTGCAAGGGTGAGCCACTTACTTAAAACCATGAAAACTGAGATCCTGGTGCTTCATAACGACTCCAACAGCTCAGGCTTTCGGGAAAATACTAAAAACCCTAAGACTGATTATAAAATCAGAAGAATTTGCAATACTGATCACTTGTAACTGAAATGTATTTGGCTCAGCAGCTATTTTCAAATGCAGGAATTCAGTGCAAGAGCTACTGGAGAAGGAATAACAAAGGCTCTCCTTCCTGATCAAGACTGCGGGAGAATTTAGGTGGATGAGATACAATGACAGAGGCAGGATGTCGTGCAGTCCTTGCTGGAATTTAGCCAAGGCATGGCAGATAAACACATCAGTTCTCCTGAAAACTCTTCTGGGACCGTTAATTATTACAAATAATTGTTCCTGTCTCTCTGGGAGGTGGTTGCAGGCAATACAAAGGCACCGGGCACTGGCTGGGGGTGACAGCTTCATATCGAGCCACAGATGTGAATGCCACCCCCAGAAACCCCACTCCCCCAGTTCCACAGCCCTGACAGACAGTTTGTGTCAGGAAAATCCTGTCTCAGGCTGATCCGACTTAGCTTGTGAGACAGGGCCATTTTGGTGGCAGGGCTGGCAGCCACCGCATTACTGTCTGGGGAAGAATTTACGCTGCAGTGGGAATGGCAAATTATCTGGAGGGAAAAGTAGCTGCAGCAGGGCCATGGTTGGCCAGAACCAGGAAAACAGATTTCAAACTAATGTAAACAGCTTGGGTTTATCACCGGGTTTGCAGGTTTGAAAATAAATATCATCGTTTTCGTGGTCCGAAAGTTGGTTATTTTCTACCGACACTCGGCAAATGTAGTTTTCCAGTGACCTTGAAAACCACTTTAAATGTATTTCGCAGTAATTTAAAAACCTGAGGTTAATAAAAGAGATTCAGAGAAAGAAAGGAAGTCTCAATTCTTTAAGCAGGCCTATTTGTCAAGGAAGGGAAGACGAACCCACAGCCACCTGAGCACCCAAGCACATGTATTTCAGAGAAAACCACTTCTAATGTCTTCACCACAGCAGGATCCTCTGGGCATCAGGAAGCTGTTTCCTCCAAGGAGGGACATTATAGCAGTGCTTAGGATAGGCTCTGATCTTTGCACCTAAACCTATTTAAAGTGACATTAAGGGTTTTGTGCTGCTATGAAATTACCTTGGGCCAGGGAGAGCCCTCGCTGGCTGCGCGCTCCACGCTCCACTGTGGGAATCGAGGCATAAACAGGTTGAACTACAGACAAATTCATGCAGTGAGCACCAGCCAGGGCCCTATTTGAGTGAAAAAGATACAGCCCCTGACTCAGAAGCTCAGTGCTTCAAGGAATGGAGGTGATAAGGGGGAGGGCTGACCTCATTTTCATGGTTTTTCTCTTAGCACCTCTACTAGATGGACCTTCAGGCCAAGCTGTGCGTGGTCACTTGTGTTCTTCTGTCCCTGAGGATTCCACCCCAGCCCCAGCCCGGGGAACCAGCACCAGGAGGAGCTCCCAAACACACAGAGCTCTGGGCAGGAGAAGCAGTGCAGGTGCAGAAGATACTGGTTGACCTGTGAGCCACGGACCTCAGGATGCTTCGCTCCTCTAGGACCCATCTCCCTGCTTTCCAAGGGGTGTTTTGCATGTTGGATAAAGCACTTCCAAGGGTTCTGCTAAATGGGCGTCTGCAGCTCAGTAATTCGTGTCAGCACTCATAAATGGTGTGTTTCTCACTTTGGTAGTACCCACGCCCTCACGACAGAACCAAGCACCTCATCAAGTTGCTTTCTTCCTCCAAAAGATGCACCAGCAGGTCATGTATAGGTTAAATATGGCAGCTCTCAGGAGCTGTTTTATCCTGTGTGCAAACCTGGTTATAAAGCTTATCAAGAAGAGAGGCTTGGTATCACAGTCTAGTACTCATAATTAATCCTGGAGACAGCACGGATTTAGATTCATTGGGGCTGACTTCAAATTAAAAAGTCACTATTAGCATGTGAAACAGACACCATATGTTATGTATTAACACTGCAGAGGTTACAGAATGCTGTGTATTTTTTATTTCAAGTGAGACAGGTGTAGATATGTCCCTTTCAATGTTTTCTCTTCCATAAAGTAGTCTCCATTATGGGTGGTAGAAGATGTCTTTACAGAGATTGCTGTGCCAGGATCTATTCGTATGCAGACACCCATTTAGATGTGGTCCTTGTTTACAGAGCCATTTGGATTGGTACTTATAAAATTATACTGGGTTTATGTGTATTTTATACCATATTGTTACAGTAAAATACAATACTGATCAATACACGCACCAATCAAAGAGAAAGGCACGCACACATCAAAATACGTGATATATTAACACACACAAATAACTCAAAATATAGAGGGAAATGCTGTCCAAGGATATATTTGGCAGCATCCTGTAAAACCCCACTGTACAGGGAGTTAATACAACGTTCTCAGTGTCTCCAGTCATCTGAAATTTCAGTTTAAAGTTTTTGCACAATCACAGCCAACATAAAATGCAGCAGGAAATCGCCATTAGTCAAATGTGGTCGTCTAATCCCGCTGCAAAATGGAGCTTTTTCATTTTCATCCCGCCACGGGTTAGTTTGCGATTTCATATGTCAGATACATCAATTCTGCCAAGGAGAGGAGATGGGGAAGAACAAATTAAAAATATAGCCTCCTTTGCTTCGGGGGAAGCAGGGAGAGCAGGTCTTTGTAGGGAACAGTAATAATGATCTCATTTGAGAGACTTTCTGGGTTTGATTTTTTGCTGCTCTTCCTCATAGTTGATTACACCCAGGCAAATTGAGGGCCTAAGCAGCAGATCCAGACGAGCGCGTGTTCCCTCTTTTCTGCAGGAATTGCACAGGGAGAGTGCACGTAGGGACCACATCTTTGGACGTGCCCATGCCAGGGGTGAGAGCCACAACCGGTCACCGATGGGAAAACCTGCATTTTTATCTCACCCTCTTTCTTTGCCTCATCTCGTTTTGCTCCTCGCTCTCTCCCACTTTCTAATTCTCTCCCTTCACTCGTGCGACCACTGGGATAAATACAGCAACAGCCCCTCTCTTCCCAGAGCCTCATGCTCGGGAGGATATTTGTGCGTGCCACACTCTGCTTGACGATTTGTCTTAAGATAATTATTTCTAATGGCTGTTGTTGTTTTTCCTGCAGAAACTGTAATGTAGCCCCTTTTGTATCATTGGCTGGAGCCCGTTGTTTCTGTAAGGAAAAACAATAGGCCCTCAGATTAGGACTGCATATTATGGCTCTACTAGCACAGCAGGCTCTTGGTATTGGTACCAATCCTATCAATTCCTGGCATCCTTCCCCCTTTACTCCTGGTAATTAATCTTTTCATGAATGCTGTCACATTTAGAGCCATTTCATTAAGTTTCTGGTTCCTACATTTTTATGTAACTCCCCGCATCCCTCATCTGCTCCATCAGCTGGCCAGAGGCAGTGCCGGGTGCTGGGGTGGCTCATCCCTCTTCCCTCTGCATGGAGCAGGCAGTCTCATCAATGAAGTCCCACGCCGATGACACACAGGCAGACTCATGCTTCAGACAGCCTGAAAGGGGCAAAATTGAGCCATCAAAAATTAGGAAAGGCCCCTAAGAACGAAGCCTGTGGAAGGTGATGCCCCTTTCCCAGATGTATGTGTGTAGTGAGGGCCGGATAGGGCAGGACTTATCCGCCTCGTGCAAATAAAAACATTTTTCATGTGAAACGCTGCAGATTTCTCAAAGCAGGGGCAGGATTTTGGGGCAATCACCTCCTCCTGCTGCGCACCGATGCTCTTCCTTCCTCCTCCTCAATAAATATCCCCCACGAAACGCACCAGCTTCAAACCATTTCTGTAAAGCAGGAGGTTTTCTGCATGAGGAAAGGAAAAAAGAGGTTTAAAGCCTTTTTTGCTGCTGTCCCTGCAGACTGTCATTCCTGGCTGGTGGGTTGGGTGGTCGCAGACAGCCTGTGGCTGTAGTGCACATCTTCTTAGGGCACGGCAGCGGGGTGAGAGACAAAAGCCTGTATTCCCAGCCCAGCCTCAAGTGACCTTGTGCAACCTCTTAATTACTGCAATTACTTGCCTCCTGAGATGACATTATTAGGCCGTGCTCGGTAATAAGGGCTGTGAAGTTCACAGAATTATTCGTGCCGGTTGGTGGAAGAGCAGGGAGTAAAACACCCGGACGTCTTGTGGTTCCCAAAGCAGCCCAGGGTCGAAAGGGGTTGGCCCCTGGCTCTTCTCTGAAATTTGGAGTTGGTGGTGTCCACCAGTTTTAGGTTTGGAGCTAGGATTTTTGCAGTGTGGCATCGGCACTGAGGGCGACCAAAGGGCAATGCTGCGATGTGGCTACACCGAAACCTGTTTCACCAGGGACAGAAAACAGCAACTGTCCCCCTCCAGTGCTGCCCATCTGCCAAATTCCATGTTTCTCCCTCAAATCAAACTCCTAAACGGTAAAAATACCAATTACAAAATACGAAAGGGTTAAACCCAAATGCTGCTGAAGCCAATTTTTAGCATTAGCAACATTAATTCAAAACTCCAAAAGGCTGGGGCATTTTGCTATCCTTAGGAAAAAAAAAAGAAAAAACCACATCTAAACCCCCTAAAACAAACAACTAAAAGCAGACAGAACAGCAGAATTCACCCTAAGGCAGGGAATAAACATCGAGGATCTCAAGTGAAGTGTTCAGTTATTGAGAAGCAACAGCAGCTGAAAACAGGAGACTAAATGGAAAAAAATTAAACAGCTTTAAGTGTAATCACTGGTACCTCCAGTGACAGCTGGAGCTGCTTTTGCTTTCGGCTGAGGCTGCTGGGACAGAGCAAGAGCCCTCCCACCTCGATGTTTGTCTGCACCAGGTGTGACAACGTGGCTGTGACCGGATACCCGCTGCTGCTGTCATGGTCAGTTTTGAGCTGGAGGCCCCACGTTGGGTTGGAACGACCCACAAGGATGCCAACCCTCCTCAGCACCAGCTGCAACCCAAGCCCTGATTCCTCACTCCCAGGCTCCTCTGCCTGGCTGCTCCCATGCCAGGGGACACAGGGAACCTCCCTGGCAGATGCCCTGCTCAGGTTCCCCCACCCATCAGCGGTGCTGGACGGCCTGTTTGGGGGAAGGGTGGAGGGCAGGGGCTGGTCCAAAGGGCTGCGTGGAGGAGAGTGGGCAGGAATGTCAACCTGCCCTCTGCAGCCAGCTTGGATGTGGAGGGGCCTTGGAGAAACCCATCTCCATGATTTTTGGGTGGAAGGAGGTGCTGTGCCAAGCCAGGCAAGCAGGAGGAGGATGGCACAAGACACTCGCTGGGGGCTGCAGGGAGTGAGTTCCTGTACCCTTTATCCCTTGTGAATAATTCAGCTGCTCTCTCTGTGCATCTTCTCCTCCACTGGAGTCAGAGGGAGCAGCCCTGCCCTCCCTCCAACATCTGCCTGGCAATTGCATTACGCTGCATCCTTGGGGTTTTTTTCTGTTTGGGCTTTTTTTTCTTCTTATTTGTTTTTGTTCACTGGCACCTCCGTAATAGAGGAGGTAAAATATTTTTCATTATCCTCTCCCCAGAATGTGGAAATCTTCAAAGAGGAGGTAGGAGGGAGGTTAGCTCCTCCAGCCTCATTTCCCTACCGCTGCCATTCCTTGGCTGTTCATCACAAAATGAGCCCACACGCCCATTGCATCGTGGCACCGAGCCCGTAGTATGTTTTGCCTTTTCTTTCTTTTTTTTTTTTGCCCCCCCTCCCAAATTATTTCACGTTGCAAACCTGGCCATTATTTCATGCTGTTTAAACTATATTTGTAGTCTTTGATCATACATAAGTAGACTGAAGTAAACTGCTGATAGTGAAGATATTGTTCTCTGTGTTTCTCCTCTCGCTTTGTTCGTTTCATTACGCCCATAAGCCTGCACAAAATGTTCATTGTGGCGGTGCACCTTCGTTATTAATTCTCGTGGTGCCCCTCATATCTTTCTGAAACGTGGTTCATTCACAAATGGAATGATTAGGGAGTCCATGCCCGTGTGCAAGGGTGTATTTCACACACAACACACAATTATTTGCACCCCAAACACATATTTATCCCTGTAAACAGAGGGCCCAAACCATCGTGTCCTATTTATGTTCTGGAAATGCTTTATAATCCAGCTGCCAGCGATCACTGTCAAACTAAAATCTTGTTGACTTGTGGACATATATTGCTGCCTTGAGACCTGGTACAGCAGCACAGAGACACAACACCAGCCAGAAATACCCCCCCCCAAGGATTTCAAGGCAGGCACAACAGCCCAGGACATCCCACTCGACACCTTCTCCTTGGAGCCATCATTTCCAAGGACACAGAGGAGTTAAATGGATGACTGCATCATGCAGCAAGGAGGTGGGAACTGATTTGTGGTGTTGAACCCCAGCCTGGCTCCCTCTTCCTGCATTTTTAAGCCCCGTGGATGAGGACATGGCCATGCTGGAGGGTCAGGCTTCTTTGTCAAAGAGGACAGGTACCTAATCCCGCTGACTGGCCTCGTTTAGTGGGAGACAGATGTCTCGTTCCCAGGTTGCTCTGCAAATCACAGCGAGTCACTCCATCAAGTAATTAAAAAGCTGCCCGTGTGCAGGACGTGGATAAGCTCCTCTCCAGCCCTGACTCTGCTCCACACCCGCATGCCTGTTGTGTGCAGAGCATAAAGGTGTGATTTGTGCGTGATTTATCCAATATATCTTCAGCCTACTTTGATTTTCCCTTATAATCTATTATTCCAGTTACTAGGAAAGAGAGAGGTAAAAAAATCTCCCTTTTTTTTCTCCTGAACAACAGCAAGCCTGCCCCTCCAGCTCAAGTCCAGTTGTGCAGGGAAGGTGAAATAGGAGGGCAGATGTGAAGTGTGATGAGAAGAAGCTGCTCAACTACATCCATAGAATCACAGAGCCATAGAAGAATCATAGAACCACAGAATATCCTGAGCTAGAAGGGACTTTCAGGGATCAACGAGTCCAACCCCTGGCCCTGCACCAGGCAACTCCCTGAGCAGGGTGACTGGAGGAGGCCTCAGAGTCATGTCTGAGCAGGGGACGAGGTGGTTCCTTCCGACCTGTGAAGGAAAGATTTGGGATTTGGCACTGGAAATGTTGCCCAGAGAGGTTGTGGCTGCCCCATCCCTGGAAATGTTCAAGGACATGATGGACAGGGTGTGGAGCACCCACTCTAGTGGAAGGTGTCCCTGCTCATGGTGAGGGGGTTGGAACAAGGTGGTTTTTAAGGTCTCTTCCAACTGAAACCCATTTTATTCTGTGATGATCCTATGATGATGATTTCCCTTCATGTGCTTCTCAGGTGATATGGGCATGTGCTGGTGCAGGTATTCCCAATAGCTGCTCCTCTGCCACTTGCAGGGGGGTTTTCCATCCCTAATTGGCTTCGTTCTGATGTGTGGGGCAACCAATGCTCTGTGGTGGGTTCCAGTAACTCAGCTTGCACTCTGTGATTTGTGTTTTAAAGCCCTGAACTCTTCCTTGGAAGGCATCTTGTCTTTCTAGCCTTGGTAAATACAGTGTCCAATTGCAAAATGCTGATATTGTGCAGCATGGAAAAGGCTTTTTTCCCCCTGAGTTTTATTATATACAATTGATTATACACCATTTTTCTCTCCTTCTGAAACCTGCACAATTGGACTCATGTTGCCAGAAGAACCTGCTGTTACCCAGCCCCAGGGAGAAGAAACAGAGAACAGGAAGAAAGCCATGTTTTAAAGCTCTTAAAAGTTTTAAAAAACCGTTTCTCTATGAAACATCTTGCAGCTCTATGTACCAGGGGCCTTGTGATTGTCACATCGTACTGGGGCCACCACAGCAGTCTGAGTGCACCACTGTGTGAGCATTTCCAGGCAGAGATGAGCTCGCTGCCATCCCTCTCCCAGGCCTGTTTAATTCCATAACCAGGGTACCAGTGTCTTTTTGCACCTCACAACCTCCCAAGTCAAGGGCCACAATGTCCCAGAAATAAGTGGGGACCAAATGAAACTCGAGAACGGAATGGGTTTGGTGAATGCGGGGTTTGACTCCTGGTCTGGAGACTGTGGAAGAACAGAGCCTGGATGAGAGCAGGGACGTGGCAGAAGAGAGAATATCAAGCCACAGACATGGGCCAGAGGTGTCTTTTGGAGGCCTGGGTTGTGCCTCACCAGCAGACACGTCTGGCTGCCCAGTGCCACGTGGAGCTGTTGGTCTGGGCTCAGACCAACAGGGAGCAGAGCAGCCAAGCAGTGATGACCACACTGGGATTCACTGGTCCAGCATTGCTGATGTGGATCCATCCTCCAGGGCCTGGCAGCACAAGCTCTGGGCGCTCTGCACCTCACTCCACTCGTAGATGGACCATGAAGGAGCAGGAACACAGTGGGAGATCTGGCACTGACCTCTGGGGTGAGCAGGGAAGGAGCAGGGGGGATGTTTCCCAGGTTGCCAGAAGCTCAGCAGTGGTCTAAGGCCTTTTCCCTGGAGGTGGTGGCCACCTGGATGCTTTTGTGAGCCCTCCCCACTGCCACCAGCCCAGGGCAGCCCCTGGCTCTGCACAGGTGACACACAACATGTAGCACTTACACACAGAAGGCACCACCTGAAGCTGCACTCCCAGCTGGGCTGAGCGACAGCCACCCCACCATCTGGCTCCTCTCTGCATCCTGCTGCCATGGGACTGTCAGGTGAATCACCCTCACTGAGCACCAGGTGAGCTGAGCTTAACTCAGAGCATCACAGGTGGTGGGAATGGCTTGAGCCTCCAGATGCTTCTGGGAGCAAAGGGGACGATGCTAAAAATATTCCATAGAATCCTAAACTCATGTTGGGTTGGGTTGGAAGGAACCTTTGAGGTCATCCAGTCCAATCCCTGCAATAAGCAGGGACATCTTCAACTAAAAAACCCCTCACTGATGTGATTATAATAAAAATCAGAGCACGTAGAACAAGAATTGTCCTTTTTAGCATGGCTGGATCCAAAGGCTGGATCACCATTTGGGTGATTATCATGGGTTATTCCTTTACAGAAATGAGAGAGGAACCTAACGCAGAGACAGCTTGTAAAGACCCAAAGTAGCCTTCCTAACTGTGAGCATTTCCACAGCCTCCAAATTATCCTCTGTTCACAATTACATGTAAATATAAATGCACACACACTGTCTTTCCTAGCTCGGAAAATTCCCATGGCTGGGAGTCCCCAAATCATCCTCTGGTTGTGATTCAAAACACACGTACGCACACACAAATAAATAAGTAAATAAATAATAAATTTGATTAGGGAAAAAAAAACCCAACAGCATTTTCTCCATTCTTTTTTTTTCCAGCTGATCATTATGATTCTCTGAATTACTGCAGCATAGATCAGCACTGCAACAGCTTTTGGACACCACAGTTTTGCTACCCACGAGTGTAAAAACGCCTTGCGTGGCTGAGCTGTTATTTTAGTGGCTGAGGAACGCTGAGGGATTGGGAAGGAGCAGTAAATACACGCTGCTGGTGTAGAAAGTGGCCTTCCGAAAAGGATTTCAGGGTCGAATGCTGTCTGTGTTTACCCTGTGTAAATCAGGTGGAACTCCACTAAAGCTAATAGAGGTAGTCTGGTGTCAAGCCCACGCGGATAAAAGGATCAGGCCCTCTAAGCTTTAAAGTTATGAGTCTTTTCAAACTGCAGATCTACTGTCAACATTTCAGTGATTACTTCTCTTTTTTTTTTTTTTCCCCAACACACAAACATAAAATAGTAACAAGATTATCAGATTAAAGAGCCAAAGAACAGCCAGTTTATTATACTCCTGCATCTAAAAACACTCAAATCTTATAGGTTTCCTTCCCACTCTGCATCTTGAGGGGCGAGATCGGTATGTTTTCTTTCATTTGGTTGTTTTTTTTTTTTTCATGACAGCCTAGTGTGGCTGTGTAGGAAAATAAAACAGCCACAATATTATCAATTGCACGGTGCACTCAGCAAGAGAAAAACACTCCCAGACCCTCAGAACAACCCTTCTGAACCTTTCAACTTCGAAAAAAATAAGTCTTTGCTTTCTTTCTGGAGAAGAAATGAGAGGACAAACAGAATGAAAGGGACAGAGCTGTTTAAATCTAAAAATGTGCAAATGCTGCATTCCTTCCGGGAGAGGGAAAAAACTCCACAGCCCAGCACCTCTGCACCGGTATAAATTATTTAAATCGGCGATGGTTTGCGCTAAGGGTCTCGAACAGATTGCATAACTGTTGCACAACTAATGTGTACAAGTGTGTCACTAATTTAATTTTAATTTTACTGTATGAGTTTGTATAAGATCCCCCAGCTGTCATGTGCTCATCATCTGTCACAGAACTATCACTAAGCCATGCTGGGCTAAGACAGGATTATAAACGATGAACTGCCATGTGCTCTAAATCTTCTTATTTGCCTAGCCTGGAAGGTATGCCCTGCAAAATTTGATTGGCAGCGCGCTCCGTTCTGTCAATTGACTTTGAGGGCCCCTTTCTATTGGCGCTGCGAGCGGGTCTCAGTGGCCGTATTGACTGTCACCTGCTGACTCCAGCACGTGCCTGACCCCGGCCCCGCGCCGAGGCTCCTTCCCGGCATCCCGGGGCCGGCGCGCTCCGGTGGCACGTGCGGCACACCAGGGCATATGGCTGGGTGCAGAATGGAGCAACCGAAGCCAAGCAGCCCCCGCGCTGTTATTACGGCAGATGGGGGAAGCGTGGCATTCAATATTAAGACAGATGCCACCTCCTTATTCCACCTGTCTGGAACTTGGACATGGGACAGAATGAACTGTCTGCCTAATAATTAAGGAAACAAAGAGTGCATTTATGCAGCTCAGCGGAGCTCCGGCTCTGCGGCGCATGCACGGGAATAATTGTCGGCGATAACAATAAGGAAACGTAGAGCGGGGCTCATCAGATGTTTGGATATGTACGCACAATTACAGTAGGAAACTGTACTGTTCCCAGCTGCTTTCGCAGCCTTTTATTTAGGCTGGTTGTGTATTAAGTGAAACAAGTTGGCTGGCATTATTACTATTATAAATAACGCTTTAAAATTACAGTGAAGTTCCCGAAATAACAAAGCGCCTGCCGTTCCCCCTAACAGTCCCCGCTGCTGTTGTGCTGTGCCCTTTCTTGCAAATTTGCTCTTTGCTTCTCAGTAGTCAACTGTTTTTGTAGCAGCCAGAGAGAAGAAAAACATTCCTTCCAGGACCACTATTATTTTCGCGTATTTTTACACAACAATTTGCCTCTTTCTTTGGCGTTGTTTGAAAAAAAAAAACAAAACCAAAAACAAAACAAAGATAACTGTGTAAAAAAGAAGGCCTGGCTTCTCGGCATTTGTGCCACGTTACGTTTCTGTTATTTAATCCCGCTTAATTTGGAACCAATTATGGTCGGACCCGCCGTGCTTTGTGATGGGAATGGTTGTGCTGGGGAGGGCTCAATCCTGACTGGGTTGGAGCCCGGGCTCGGCTGCAGCAGGGCAGGGCTGGTGTCACTGGCCACGCTGTGCCATGGCCCTGCTGCAGCCCACATGCCCTCAGGACCCCGCAGAGTTTGGGGTCTGGGATTATGGTGAGGGCTCAGCAGCACCTTTGCGTTGGCCAGGCTTGGGTCTGAGGCCTCCCAAGTGGCTGGGCTGGGGTATGGACCCCATTTCCAGGGCGAATTCCCCTCTCCTAAGGGAAACTCTGATCATGGAAAAATCCAGTGCTGCTGCTGGCGGCACCAGTCTCCCCAGTGTGTATCTGCAGAACCCCCCGAGTTTGGTGGGATTAGGTGCTTGCACACCAAACTGAGCAGGTGTGGGTGTGTTGGCTGGGCAGAGACATTTCTCTGTAGAAGCAATATGCAATTAATGTCTATGATTGAGGACCTCACGTAATCCAGGAGGTATTTTTAGTATCTACTTACCTACCTCCGACCCTCTTTTAAATGCCTTGTACTGATGTGATCACGCCCATCCTTAAATCTTTCTAATTAATTTTGCTCTCTTTTGACTGAATGCATTGAAAGGCAGCTTAAGAAAAAAAACAACTCATCTGTGTGTCTGTCCTGGGATTTATCTGTAGATGGCAACTGGAATAGAGATGAATAAGTTGCAGAGAATGAAAATGCAGGAGCAAGTGTTAAGGGCATGTTTACTGTGTATACATTATATACAAGATTAAGGACATGCAGAGTGCTTATTGTCTCAGCAAGCCATGAAAGTGGGCTTTTATGTTTATAAAGATACATTCGGATATACACACTGGCAGACACATATATATATAAAATCTCTATAAATAAAAATGAGTAATTGAATTTTTTAAGGTAGAAGGATCACGTGCACACCACAAGCAAAGCTTGGTCCTCACATTTACATACATGCATAAATACATGCACTCATTTAGACACATATACATTTAAATATTTACAGTATAACCTGACTAATTAAACATCACAGATGCACATTTGTACATACAGACAGGTATGCTGAACCTGCTGTAGTTCTGCAATAATTCTGTAATCATAGGCTGCTCTATATTTCTCTTTTCTCATTTATAACAGATGTATTTAAATCAGACAGCTCATCCTCAGGAAAAAAACAACTACCAGACGTATCAGACTCTCCAAAGCACAGAAATCACATGCAACTAATTGCAAAAAGTAATCAAAGCCCAAACTTTTTTTTTTTCGGTAGTAGTAGAAAAGGCAGCATTAAAAAAGACACAGATACATATTACAAGATGAGGATCAATTTGAAAAGATCCCACAATATCTGTTACCAAGAGCTTTGTTAATCTTTAAAAACCTAGAACGATTGTTTATACGGGAGCCGTGAATTAACCAGGCTCCAATAAATAGCTCACAGGCACGTGTGTCAAGATTGTGCTTTTTGTTTTTATCTGCGTCTGCATTTGAGGGGGGGAATAAAAAAAAAAAAAGAAAAAAGGAAGCTATTATTTGTTGATTTTTTTTCTGTAACAATTATTTCAAATTAAAAGCCCATCTGACGAAAGGCATATGGATGGAGAGGGGGTTCAGTCCTAATTGAACAAACCAGGACTCGTGAGGTTAATTACAGATATTAACGCTGTTGTTCTTCAGCTTCTTGCCCTCACGAAGGCTCCAGCTTCCAAATGACCTGGCTCCAACAATAAGACTCTCTTTAGCCCATTAACTAATTGATAAAAATGTGAGTGTTTAGAATGAGTCTAATTAAATCACCGAGCCTTACAATTACGAGTCCATTTGGTAGCTGTCGGGAGATGGGTAACCTCAGCTGGCATTGTAGGCGAATAAAAGATAAAAATAAAAGGGAGCTTAACCAAAGATCATTTTGAAAGCTGTTCATTTGAAGACAAAGTACACATTTGCCTGAAATGTATACATACACCACTTCAGACTAGCACAGTGTCTTGAAAAGAAAATGGAGCGTTTAGCAATCATGATTTTTTTTTTTTCCCCCAGTGCATGCATGAAATTCTCAACAGGCTGTGTGATGGAATGAGCTGCTTTTATAACCATTTCTGAGTTACAGGGAATACCCAGATGCTTCGAGAGTGCCCAAACAGCTGATACCAGGTACCTCTATGTTATTAACGACGTCTTCTCTCGCTTTTCCATCACTGCAAACTCTCTGCAGGCTGACATCCCTCCGCTCCTATTCTGGCTGTGGCTGCTGCTGCAGGGATGGTGTCCGGTTTTGAGGTGTCCCATTGGTGCCAGCGAGGCAGATTTGCTCATACACAACACAGGTGCCCTTGGTGAGGGAGCTGGGAAATACCTGGGGTGTGAATGTTCCTGTTGAAGCTGTTCCTAATGTCCTAAGCGTCACAGGAAATTTTCATCTCACTGCGTCAGGCAGAGATTTAGATCTAAAAAAAGGATGGAGAGGTGACAAGGTTTGCTGAAGGAATGGCTTCCACAGAAGGAATCCTAAAGTGACAAAGCCTTCACAGGTCAAAAAAGAAAACATGGAAGTTGGATATAGCAGAAACCTACAATATCAAAAGAGAAAGAGGGATAGAGAGGGTGACCAGGAATGAGGATGCACTGTCTCATGGCAATATCAACCAGAATGATCATTTGATAAGTTCCAAAACAAATGAATGAGGTCACGTTTTTTGCTGTTAAGCTGCTGAACTCATTGCCAAAGGAAGTTTTGGGTGCCAAAAGTTTAAATCATAAAGCTCCTAAACCAAACAATGGAATAAAAATCCATCCCAGACTAATAAATGCAAAGACAGTCTCCGTCTTGGGAAGTCCCTGAGCTGCAGATGTCTGGAAAAAAGGAACAAAATACAGGGGAATTTTCACTGTCTGCCCTGCTCTTATGGTCTGTAGCCATTACCAGTAACGAGATGCTGGGATAAACTGGGATTCACTTATTTCACTCCAGGACTGCAGTTTGCAGGGTCTTAAGGTGCTCCAAAGTGAGTGGGCTGCAAAAAAGCACATCCAGGATGGTGTCACAGGCACTCAAAAGGACTGGAAGGAGCTTTGCACAGCCTGTGCACAGCAGAGAGGGAGAAGACAAAGCTCATCTTGTCAGTGAACGATGGGGACTGTGCTTTGGACAATCTGAAATACGGCCAGGGAGTGAACTGCACTCACGGCATGTTTTGGCTCCCAGCATCTCTCCAAGGCAGGTGGCTGGAATCCACCAAGGTTTGTCTCTGCCCAGTGATGAAATGGCCAGCACA
Organism: Oreocharis arfaki; assembly: GCA_013398015.1. Taxonomy (NCBI): domain Eukaryota; kingdom Metazoa; phylum Chordata; class Aves; order Passeriformes; family Paramythiidae; genus Oreocharis; species Oreocharis arfaki. The sequence continues at coordinate 130,512 of VZRR01007756.1, read as the reverse complement.
ATGATTTGGAGGTGGTCATGTGTGGACTGGGAGTCCCTTCCCTCAGGAGATGCCTTCCTGTTATTTCCCGGGATGGAAATCTTAAAAAGCCAAATCTCAGTAAGACAAGCAAATCCCAAACAAGTTTCTGTGTCAGTACAAAGAAATCCCCCTGCTTGCTGCCTGGACTCCTCTCTGACTGTCAAAACATAATTTTGAAGATATTCAGGGAACTCGAAGGATGAAATAGTGGAGGTGCATGGTTTGACCCCACAGAGTGCTGCTTATCAACATAAACACCAAACTCACCACGTCACAGCTCTCAGGCATCATATCAAAAGAGTGCTTTCTGCAAGTGCTTTCTGCACAAGCAGGGAAAATATCTGTGCCATGTTAAAAAAAACTGGAGAAGAAGCCAACCCCTCATCATCCTTTCTCACAGCCTTTCAAATCTTTCTTCCTTTGATGAGGAAGTCTAGCTCAAAGATTGTAGAATCACAGAACGGCTTGGGTTGGAAGGGACTTTAAGGAACATCCAGTTCCAACACCCCTCAGGGACACCTTCCACTGTCCCAGGTTGCTCCAAGCCCCATCCAACCTGGCCTTGGACACTTCCAGGGACGGGGCAGCCACAGCTTCTCTGGGCAACCAAGATAAGCATTGATCCTTCTCTTTGTTTTTCTGCTCCAGCTTCCTCCTGTCTCCACAGGATGTTCTTGTGGATGCCTTTCCCAATTTTATTTGTAGGAAAACTCCCCTTGATTTCCCAGGCTTTGGGTTCAGGCCCCACAAGGCAACGGGCTGTTAACAGAGATCCTTATCCAAGCAGGGCACCAGCCTTGTGGCCACGGATCTGGGCTCAGATGGCATTTCAGGTGTTGTGAGCAGGCAAGGCAGAAAAGCAGACTTGGATCTAGTCAGAGCTTAGTTCATTTCCGGCTTTATCGATATTTAACCAGTCTTGGACGATGCCCAGGAGTGACTTGGCAGCCAGTTCAGAGCATGGAGCACAGGTGTGATATGCTCCTGCCAGTTTGCCTTGCTCCCAAGATGGGCAGCTGTGCTCTGCTGTGCTGGATGAGGCTTCCAAGCAGCCTTCCAGGGTAGCCCAAGGTAGGGCCTGCATCCTTCGATTAGCCTTGGAGTGGCAGGGACAAAGATAACCATGGGAAGGTCCTAGAGAAACAAGATCTCCTGGATGGACCAGAATGAAAGAGCAATTCCAAACATTGCTGCTGTTGGGGTATCCAGGAGAGGGGCTGCACCCGCTCACGAACGACTCGGAGAGAAAAGGATGGGAGTCTTTTAATAGAGGGAGCAGGCGCCGTGTTCCAACCCTTCAAGACTCTCTCCCTCTGCCAAGCACCAGGGCTTCTGCCTGCTCTGGGTTGACCCTCAGCCAAATGGCAGCGATCCACAGCTCTGCCTCAGCCAGGCTTTGGGAGAGAGGGGGGAATGGCACTGCCAGGCAGGGGGAACTGAGGCACAGAGCTGGGGCAGAGGGTGGGGCCGTGGCACAGAGAGCTCGGCCGCCGCTTTGCAGGGATTTCGCAGGTCTTTGGAGGAATAGAAATGGCAAGAGCGAGTCTGGTGGGGTGGGAGGAGCTGGGAAAGGAGCAGGTTCTGGTCTAGCTTCTGACAGAACAGAGGGGTTGAGTTGAGGCCCCTTGAGCTGCACTCCAGATGTCTGTGTGGGCACTGACACCAAGATAAAAATCTCCACGAAACTCAATTAATTAGTCAAGAGATTTTGGTAAATAAAAAACCTAAGGATTGGGGCTGGGTGAAATTTTCTGTGTTCTTCATATTTTTCACCTGCCCAAACTTTCCTGAAATTATTTCACAGCAGAGATATAGCTTTTGATAAAAAGGAAAAATAGCATTTTTAGGAATGAGATTTTGTGCCTTTTTGTGAGGACCGGCAGAGGGAAGAGAGGGTCTGTCAGCCCATGGGACACAGGCTGGTATTTCCCAATTATTCTCATTTTCTTCCAGTGGTGAAGGCTACTTTCAAGTGGGAACAGAACATTATAAAGTCCAACGTGTTGTAAACGGGCTTTTGTGAAAAGCCTTGCAAGAGAGTGAAAATAAAATAAAATAAAATAAAATAAAATAAAATAAAATAAAATAAAATAAAATTGTCATGCCAGTGTGTTGGGTCAATCCCAAAGACAAACTCAGACTGGGGAGAGAATGGATTGAGAGCAGCCCTG
>VZRR01007756.1:78008-127003 GCA_013398015.1 Oreocharis arfaki | reverse complement strand
TAGGTCCAGGGGAATGAAGAGAACAGGTTTCAATTTTAAGCATCACATCCCATCCTCATCCTGTAGTCAACAGAGGTCGTGAGCCAGTCACACTGGTAGGTCTTCAAACTACAAGATTCAAGGGCACAGATCAGAGAGTTCTACATTTCTATTTTAAAGGTTCTTACACCCTATTACCATCACAGAACTGACCAGCTCGAGAAAATACTGAATACAATGTCTAGAAACATTTAAAACCATTTAAAACCAGTTTCACTCCACCCACCAGCCAAAACTGACTTGCTCCTGACTCAACTTTCAAAGATAATCAGCAAATTTCAAAATCTTGGGTGAGGTTGGCACAAAGACTTTCAGAAAGCCTTATTTTGAACCTGTCAAAGGCAAGAAAACACTGAGCAAATCATTTTCAGAGGTAGATGTAAGTTGATTTAGCTATAGGGAACAAATGAGCATGTGCTGCACGCGTAGGCACACACACACAGATTTTGAGGTATAAAATATTCTCCCAGCAAGTCCAAAACACTTTCCCCTGCCCTGTGCAAAAGAGGAGGAGATCCAACCCACCATTCCTACCACACAGAAACTCTGCAAGCATCTGCTCAGGCTTTAAAAAAAAAAAAATCACTCCCTTGGTTTTATCTTTTCCTCCTTATGCCGAAGCCCCATCCCACTGCTCTGCTGCAGTGGGTCCCTGCAGCAGCTCTGTTTGCCTGCAGGCCTGCCCATCTGCCTCTGAGAATCTACACTTGATCACAAATGTATTTTTAATGCATTGGTGAAAGCATTTACTTCAAAATTATCTCATTTCCCCTCAGGGAATTTGCAATTAAACAAACACATAATAATTATTTCCTTTAATTACTCATCTCTGCTTACCTGCAGCTAGGGCACCTTTGCCCTGTTACACATCTGAGAGCTGTCAGATTGATTCATTAGTATTTATTTTTTCCCTATTTCCAGACCATAGAGATGTACCATGGGCATTTAAGGAAGTGCTGCCCATGTCAAAGGGAATTTTTTCTCCTCATGTGGACAGCTCAGTTCCTGTGCAGTGTTTAGGACCCTTTCCCAAAGCTGGTTGCAGCAGCTGTGGTGAGCCACCAAGATTTAAAGGTGGGACTTTTATCTTCAAGGCTTTCCCTCATTGTCCCACCCTTATCAAATATCAATCCCTCCCTTTTACTGTGTGTCAGTGAAGCTTGCCTCAGTTGGGGGACATGGGATAAGGTTGATTTTTACAGTTCGACTCCCCAAAATAACCCATTAGCAATGTTTACTCACACTGATGCTTCAAGTTTTAACTTTTATAATTTAAAATCCTGTCTAAAGTAGAACTCTGAAGTTTCTTGTAGTCTGTTGGCTGCTGCTCTCTTAGGCCACACAGACACAACAAAGCCTCTCCAGGCCTGCCCTGCAAGGACACCCGGCCTGTCCTAGGCCCAAAATGTAAACCAATATCTTGGGAAAAGAGAGTGAGCTTGGGGAAAATCACATCATTAACTGAAGCTTTAATTGGAGAATTGAACTTGATGTGCAAATAGACCAAACTTATAAAAGTGTGAAGAACTCATGACCTGGGGCCCACCTTGGGGTCCATCTCAGCAGTAGCCTCTGGCTCCCCAGGGTGAACCTTTGAAGGCCCTTACATAATAAATAATAAATAAATACCCACCTTTATTCCCTTAGTCTTGTCTAGTCTCTGTTTTTGGATAGCCTGATAAGGCATCAACACCCGTCCTACTTGGTGTCCCTGCTGAGCCCACCTCCAGCAAAGGGATGGGAGAATTTCTCCTCCAGCCCTGCCCAAACACAACCAAAGTTCTGGGGTTTTTATCCATCTCCACATCCTCACAAAGCTCTTCACAGCTTCTGAAACCTGCTGATTTTCCTTGGGGAGCAGCACACAGACAGTCAGATGGGATGCAAACAAGAAAGGCCTGGAAAATACCTCTCATGCCAGCATTAATATGACCAATATACTAAATTATTTTCAATGAACCCATGAATTTCAAGCTGGATCTGCCACTCCCAGCCCTATCCACTGCCCCTTCAAGCCTCACCAGCTCTCATCTGCCTCTTTCCAAACTCCCATCCAGACCCTCTTATGCTCCTCTTGTAAAACTGTCTTGCTGCCCCAAGGAGGAGGGCAAATAAAATCGATCTCCCTTGCACTGCTGAGCAGCCCCCAGCACTGCTGAATCAGGGAAGGGCTCTATGACTTTTGCCTCCCACAGAATCCTCTCAGCAGGAAGGAATCCAGGTTGAGTTGTTTGTTCTCCAAAGCTGAGTTCAGAACCTGAGTGTGATGCAGCCATGGAGAGAGAGCTCTCTTGCAACAAAGGAAGCAGAAAAAAATAGAGATCTCCTGAATATTGCCCTTCAATCACATCCTAAAATACTCTATATCCGCTCCCTGGCAAATGCAGCACTGAAATAAATTTTCTGAGGCGCCAAAATGACCTGGTGAAGGAACCTTAATGTCACCATGGGGCTAAAAGCACCTTCCCACACCAATGTATCTAGAGAAATTCTGTTAGAATTCAGTCTCGAAGGAAGAAGTGTGAGTTTCTTTTACAATGATCACAAATAACCTTTTAAAAACAATCCCCCCAATGAAGAGGGTCAAAATGCCTCTGCAGATAATTTGGTGAGGTGTGGGTTTGTTTGGGTGTTTTTTTGGTAAGATCATTTGACTGTCTTCTCTTTGAAACAACATCAGCCTTCATTAAAGCAAGGATCTCAAAACTGTTTTCCAGCTGAAGAAATGTCATGCAAATCTATGTGAACAGAAAATCCTGGCAGGGAACGGGAAAGATGAGCGTCATCTGCAACAACCAGCCATCCCATCCCATCCCATCCCATCCCATCCCATCCCATCCCATCCCATCCCAGGTGCTCTCCAGGAATAAAGCAAGGTGCCATGAACAGAACATTTTGAAGGCTTCACAAATAAACTTTCAGCAAACACGGCTGAAGGGCTCACATGTGTGAGGCCACGCGTGTCCTAGGCGTTTGCAGGATCAGGGCTTACAGAACCAGGACACAGGGGGAGTTAGAAGATAATTATCCAGAGAGACCTACAATAAATATCTGTGGGCCAAACAGCACCATATGCACTGTATATTGATTTGGTAGTAAAGGGATTACTTGAGTGGTAGTGTCTATCCTGTATATTATTCAAATACAACAGATGGGAAATTGGCATGCCATGTAAAATACAAAATTCAATATTCACCCAAGTGGGCTGATAAATTATCATAAACCATTTATGAATATCCCTCAACCATGAAGCCTAATAATAAAATAAAATTAAAAAACGCAACTCTGGGCCCAGCTCTATCAAACGGCAGGGACGGAGGCGTGTGCTGGAATAAGGGCCCTGTGCTGTCATCCAGACTGAGCCAAGGCTGGGTCTTCTTCTGCACAAGGTCCCACCAGGCCCAGGAGAAGGTCCATCACTGCCAGTGACAAAAGGAGGAGTCCTTGATGCCATTCTGAAGAGGAATGGCGTCATGACAGAGGCTGGCATGAGCTGGGAGGCTTAAAAGAAATAAAGCAGGAAATAAAGAGGAGCGTATTTTCACCCCCTGCTTTTCGTGAGCAGTGAGTAAACCAGGCAAACCAGAGCTGTTGGACTGAATGGGAATGGGAAGAAGATTCAGAAGTCCTAGACAAAGACATCAGCATAATGAAAGCACCATGACTACAGGATTCACGCCGAATATTTCCCCTAAGGCGGCCAATACAGCGCAGTGCTCTCTGATCACCCCTCAGCCTGCTGAAAAGGCTGCTGAGCAGAGACTTCAAATAACAAATATCTAGCCGGGGGCAGCATCATCTTCAGCCTTCTTTCCAAGCAGATTCTTTTTGACAGTGGTCATCAGGTGGGCAATGACAGATGCTGGAGTGTTTGGACGTTGGGTATATTTTGAATATCAAGGCCAACAGCCAGGTTAAAAACAAGCCTCCAGTCCCCAGCGACCTACTGGGCTCTTCACGTCCCTACAGAGAAGGGGCATGGAAACCAATTGTGGCCTGCTTTGAACGCCACGAGCGTGGATCATACAGAAATTGAGAATTCAGGGCAAGAAGAATATTTGGAAGCCCAAAGGAGGTTGTCTTCTGATCAAAGGCAACTTTTATCCTGGCTGTGTGGGGATAAAATTCATGAGGACAAATTTGAAACTAGGGACAGTGATGGGGAGCGAAGGGAGGCTTGAGCATTGCAGCTTCAAGAATCAACCTCAGCAATTCTGCCTGGAAAATAGGGAGAAACAGTCTCTACCCAGAGGGCAGAATTCAGTGCAGTGTCCTAATGACCAATTTCTGCCTCACAGAGGGCAGCTCGCACCGGGTCTTAAGTGGGCAGCCCAACAGATACGCGAAAATTAGGAATATCCTCTGTCTTCCTTCTGTTAGTTTAGATGCCTGATAGACCCTTTTGTCTAGACTGAGTTATTGCCCGTTCCTGATAAACCTATCTGTAAGCTGTTAAGAGTATTGACAGGAAGTTAGCCAACATGGCACCATCTGGACCAGTCTAGCCAGTCCCCACGACCACAGCTAAAGATGACCCTGCCTGAGGGTTATTAATCAGAAAAGGAAAAATTACCCTCCCTCCAGGCACGTTTCTATCAGTGAACCCATTCTAGAAATAATAATGATAAAACTGAAGATCTCTAAAGGTCTCATTCTCCAGAAAACAAGTTCTTTGGAAATGCTGCGTGTTCGCTCTGCACTACGTGCAGTTGAAGCCAAAAAAAGGTTTCTAGAAAAAAAAAAAAAGAAATTAAAAAAAAAATCTTATTGTGAGTAGTTCTGGACTAGAAAAAACCTAAAGGCTTGCTTTCTTCCATAGACAAGATTTTCAGAATGGAGCGGAAATAATTCAGGAGGAATTTATAGTAAGGAGATTAATCCTCGAACGACACGCAAAAATAAATTACCTGATTTTTTTTTATTATTTCTTATCATCCAGCAGCCTCATTCTGCTTTCTCCTTGAAAGAAATGCCACCTGTTAGATCACCAAAATATGGATTTATCTCTCGGTCTTTGGAAAAAACAAACCCACTTGGTTTTGTTCTCCGGACATCAATTCAGTGCTGTGTCTTTGCACTTAACTCTGCTCTGCCTGTAAACTGGCACATCTAAAAAGTGTCACACTTACATGAATAAGATTCCTCTGCTGAAATCACTGCAATCCTATGGTATAAATGCTTCTGCTATTAAATTCCAAGAATTTAGGGGATGACTAGGCTGGGAGGCTGGAATTGCCTCCCTGGTTTTATCACTGTTAACCAGGACACCTGTCTCAGGTTTTATGTCAAATTCCCTACACTTTGCCTGTTTTGCCTGTAGGGATCACACAGTCCTTGAGGATTTTTATGCCCCAGGCTCCACTGGGGCCAAAAATCCCTGTCCACAAGATAATCAGCAACTGCACATCTCATTATAGGTGTGTGTGTGCTCGCTCTGTCAGCGGAGAGACAAGGGAAAGGAAAGGGAAAAGTGCAGGCGCCCTTCCTGGTTGTGCAAGAGGAAACAGGCAAAGAGACATCCAGAGTCACCTCTTGAATCCATCCCCCGTGACAACAGTGCTGGGCAGGGCTGAGATTCAGAGCATTTCACTCCAACACTTAACAGACACAGAGAGGCATCCCAGCAACTTCTCACGATGATCAGCCTTGGGGGGAAAATCTGATTCGTGCCCACAAAACATCTTCTCTAGCAATCACATAAAGCAATTATTTGGGATTTCATCCTTTTCAAGCCATCTCTTTCCTCCTTCCACTTTTCTTCTTCGCCCAGCACATGAGAATCACCAGATTATCAACACAGAACGCCACCAGAGACCCTCTTAAATCCGTGGTAAATGAGTGTCCTGACTTTCAAGACCCTACAGCTGTCCCTGCTGATCCTGCTTAGTCTAAGGCAAAGACCTCTCTGAAGCTGCTCTGCTCCCCTTTTAAACACTGGCTTGAACTTTGGGACCTTTGGGCCATGGGCTGGATATTCGTCTTTGTTCTTGGCACTGGGGGTGCAGAGCAGAGTAGCTGCTGGCACACTGCTGACCTCAGTTTCGCATCCTGTGCCCACGAAAACGGGAGCCTGGCCCATTCTCCATGCTTCCTGAGGTAATGCCATCCCAAATCCGTGCTGTGGCTACTGGTTTTCCTACCATCAATTTTTTTTCTTTTTACAATAAGGATTTCGGGCTGTGAACGTCCACTATCTCAGTTGCCACGCAGACGGGGCCCTTCTCATCCTCCCAAGAATAGAAACTTCCACCTGTAGCATTCAATCAGCTTTCAGATGCCTGATCACATCAACACAGGCTTTTCTCACACCCCCATTACTTTAACATTCGCTTCACAAGTGCCAAGCAGCGCCACTTTTGTAGCTGTGTAGGCTCTTGCACCCCAAAGTAGCAGGGCACTGATGTGCCATTACTATGATTGAGAAATACAGGATGATTCAGTAGCAAAAAGAGGAAAAATAAAACCAGACAGAAAGACAGAGGAGCCCCCTGCAACATAATTGGTCACTGCTATGAATCTTTACTCAGGGGACAGATAGCACGACCAGAGGTAATAGCTTACACACGTATTCTTGAGCTGTGCAATAGATGGAAAAGTGTCCCAGATGGATTGGGCAGGGGCTTAGTTCCGGGATTATGATGAGACAGTGGGTAATTATTGAGTGGCATTGCCTCAGCGCTGATTATATCTGCAAGCTTGTTCCTTTCCTTCAGAGGAAAGCATTGATAAAGATAAACCATGCTGCTCTATGTCCTTCATGTAGCACAAAACAACACATTTCAATCTAACAGGATCAGGTCTCCACTTTGATCACAATCTGTTACCTAGATGTCTTTGCAAATTAATCAGCCCTGCTTGTTTAGCTCCAGTCAGTTTGTACTGCTAAATTAATAAATGTACTAGAAGCAACAGAATACATAATTAAATTCTACAGTTTAATCTCCACATAATAATTTTGACCTTAGTCTGGGGCCTCTGTTATAGCCAGCAACACATTGAATAGAGGCAGACCTTGCAATGCAGCTTACACTAACAATCCACCTTGAATGATTACGCAGGGGCACCGCAATCAAGAGCTACTAAAATCAGAGGAAATTAGGAAAACAAAATTGTGGCCACAGCTTCTGCCTACAGAAAATAAAAGGGAGCTAATGCAGCACAAGGGCACACCCACCTCAAAAATTAGAGAAAAATGCCCTGCCTTGGTTCAGTTAACCAGAAACAGTCATTTTGTGTTTCCAGTATCTGCATCAAATGCAGCCCAGATGAGCAGAGGATGGCTTATGTTCTTCCCAGGAACACTTCCAAACTTTTGGGAGGAGAACAGGTTGTGCCATGGAAGGGTTTTCTGTGCTGGCCTTATCAAAGGCAACACCATTGATTTATCACGGCTGTTCAATATATCTGTATTTAGCGAACACCTCTCTCCCATAATACATAAAATTTATATTTAAATCTGTTCTCTTCCCACTAGTGGGAATTCAGGAACAGTTCCATGCATTTTCCACACCTGCATCAGCTGCAAAATACCCAGAAAAAGATCAGAGATGTCAGAGATCATTTCAGAAACAGAGAGAGACCTGCTGAACACTCTGCTCACAGAACTCCATGAGGAAGGGGCAGGGGGGACAAGGGAGCTTTACCTTGAACTTGCAGTCTGCAAGGGTTGTGCTCTAAGTGGCTCACAAAATAACCCCTGAAAAGGGAATTGTAGGCTAAATGTCAGTGTTGAAGGCTCTGCATCCCCACAGCACCTTCATGGGCATCCACAATCACTGACTGAGCAGATCCATCCACCTCTGCCCTCCCGACGGACACGGCAGCTCACGGGCACGTGTTCAGCCACGCTGCTGACAACCAGCACAGCCAGACAGACATCCTCACCCTTGGCTCATCTGCGAGCTCAGGACCTCTCCACGAGGTTTCTGACCTGCCCAAAACTCGTGTCTTGATCATGTACAAGGAAGTACAGACCTACATAGAAAACATGGATCAGAGTTCCCGCTGTGTGGCACAAACGTTGTTTTAAATCTTTACACTCTCTGGCTTTGCTGTGAGTGCTGTTTTCTGCATGCCACACGTTCAGCATGGGAGGCTCTAACATAAAAAGACAGAGGTGAGGAGTCAGAAAATGCTAAAGCTTGGTTCAAAACCAGCCTAAATCACTTGGATCCATTGGTTTTGACTGGTTGTTTTGGGGCCAGCACACTGCAGGCACCAATGACCTAATGCATCACTAGAACTTGTTCCTGTGGTACAGAGCCCTGTTGTGAATAAGAAACTGAAACACTTGTTTTGAAAACCAGCACGCTGAAGAAATAAAATCAGACAAGAAGGAAAATATCTAGTAATAATGGTTGCTATGCATTTCCTTTAAAATATTAGATTAAAACCCAGCTAGCTGCCTTAATGCTTTGTGATTCAAGATAGCATCAGGAACTCGGAAAACAGTTTGGTGGACAACATTTAGCAGACCACATGAGCAGTAAAACATCTGATGGAGCTTGGACTCTGTCTAAGACCTTGACAGTGCTAGGTGGTACTAGAATCCTTCAAGGAACTGAAGGTAAATTGTGCTATTATTTATAAAACTGTAAAAAAATTCAGTGCTACAGGTCCAAGTGTGAGCAATATTCAAAGAATTCAAAATAATTCAACTTTGGTGGTCAAACTCTCAAACTGTGTGCAATGGGACAGAACAGAATTACAGCTGGCAGTGGATGCTCCTCTTGGACACGCAACTTCTCTCCTGCAAGCTCTGTAAAATCTCCCTGCACCCACAGTAACACAACTGTGGCCAGAGATGATGCATTACAGGAACATATTTTGGCTCAAAATTCATGGTGCATGTCTGTTTAGCATTCAGCTCACTGTCCTTCTCCAGCAGGTACCAAGGTTTAGAAGTAACTCACTGCAGAATGGGGTAAAGGGGTGAGCTGGAAATGGGTTGGGTCAGATAAAGGTTCTAGAAGTTCCCAGCCTGAAAGAATGTCTTAGTTTAATGGGAAGCAGCAGTAAAACAAATTGTAAAATCATAGAATCCTTTAGGTTGGAAAAGCCCTCTGAGATCACCAAGTCCAACTACTCCAACTACTCCCTCAGCACTGCCAAGGCCACCACTAACCCATGTCCCCAAGTGCCACATCCACATCTTTTAAGTCCTCACAGAAATAATGGCTCCACCACAGCCCTGTGCCAGTGCTTGGCAACCCTTTTGGTGAAGAAATGTTTCCTAATCTCCAATCTAAACTTGCCCTGGCGCAACTTGAGGCTGTTCCTTCTTGCAAAGAAAGAAGAATCCCAATGCATGAGAAATGGCAACAAAACCTGGTGGAAGATAACAGAACCAGACAAAACCCCTGTCACTAAGCACCTAGGACAAAGCTTGTCCCTCCTACATGGGACTAAGGGAACAATTCTCCACAATCCCTGCAGTTCTTGTGAAGAATTTGGATAGATGGATGCATGGAGTGAGTTACAGCCTAGCACAGAGGGCCTCATGAGCAAACACAGATGTCCAAAGTGGAGATGTCTCTCTCCAAGCTCTTTGTCTGAAGCTCCTGTCAATAAATGGAGCGACAGAGGAAACTCTAGAATCTGGTTCTTCTGATGTCCACCTTAGTCACCAAAGCTTGGATGATTCCCGTGTGTGGGCTGAGCTGGCAAACGGCTCTGAGTCTCCATCCTGGTTTGTTGCCTGTCAAATCCACACTGTTCCTTGTGGCAGCTCTCACAGACCACTGTCCCTGGTGCTGCATGCCAGGGAGATAACAGAGAATCACAGAATCACAGAGAATCACAGAATCACCCAGAATCACCCAGAATCACCCAGAATCACAGAGAATCACACAATCATACAATCACACAGAATCACAGGGACACAGAGAATCACACAATCACACAGAATCACACAGAATCACACAGAATCACACAGAATCACTCAGAATCACAGAGACACAGAGAATCACAGAATCACTCAGAATCACAGGGACACAGAGAATCACACAATCACACAGAATCAGTTGGGTTGGAAAAACAGCTCTGAGATCATGGAGCCCAACCTACGACTGAACACCAACTTTGTCAACCAGACCATGGCACTGAAGCCTTTCCTTAAACACCTCCAGGCATGGGGCTTTCACCACCCCCCTGGGCAGTCTATTCCAACATCTAATTACCCTTTCTGTGAAGAAATTCTTCCTAATGTTTGACCCAATCATCCCCTGTCACATCTTAGGACTGTGTCCTCTTGTCCTGCCCCTTGTTCCCTGCGAGAACAGCCCAATCCCCCCTGGCTGCCCCCAGGGAATTGTGGAAAGGCAAAAGGTCCACCCGAGCCTCCTTTTCTCCAGGCTGAGCAATTCCTGGTGCTCCAGACCCTTCCCCAGCTCCGTTCCCTTGTCTAGACCCGCTCTGGCCCCTCAATGTCCTTCCTGAACTGAGGGGCCCAGAACTGGACATAGCACCCAAGGTATGGCCACATCAGTGCCCAGCACAGAAGAATCACTTCCCCAGTCCTGCTGCCACATCAACTCCATGCCTGGAGCACTGAACTGCTCCTCTGCACAGAGGTAAATTTGTGTGGCGGCTCCTGCAGCCCTGATGTCACAGCCTGATCACCACACAGCTCTCAAAACATTCCCCCCTGCACTCAGTGTTTCTCCTGTGTTCATCAAGGCTGGATATTGGCGTGATAAATGAGGCAAAAAGCAATATTGTAGTAAATTAATATATTTTACAGCCCTTCACACCACAGAAAAGCATAAATCACCCTACAGTAGCCATGTCTCAGGTCTTGCAGCATAATCAAATACAGTATTTAACACAATTGTGTTATTTTTTACGTGTTCTCTGTGTAAAGTGACACAAACCACCTTCCCCCTTACACTGTGTACACGAAATAGTCACAGAGGTAGGAAATAATCAGAGAATATTCCGAGTTGGAAGGGACCCACAAGGATCATCATTTATCTTATTTATTAAAACAACATTATGCATTACAGAACGGTGACCAGACAAGCTTTGTTTTAAACATCTATAAAAACAACACCCATGCAAATAATTTATTTACAGCTTACCGTTTATATTAGCAATTATTACTAAGCAGAAGCAAAGCACATTCAATTTAAATCTTCACATTTTTTCAGAAAAGGAAGAAGAAATGCAAAAACAGAATAAGGAAGAAAATTTACTGTTCTTAAAGAATAAATAGACAGACTTTTTACACTGAAAGGACAATTCAAGCAATCACCCCTGCTCACCATTTATATCAATTATAAACTTAAAGATCGACTGGAATATGGAAATCTCTGGAGGCCAGGGGTATTAAAAATATTATGCAGAATTGTCATGCACTATTCTTAAAAAATAAACTCCAAACCTGTGCGTAATGTGGGAGCAGATAAGCATTTGCAGTCAGGTTGTTGATCCAAAGAGAGTAATTAAAGAAGGTGAGGTCTAAACTTGTCAAAGTCATTTTGCCCTACTTTCCTATTTATAGGTTTCAAAATGGAAAAAGCCTTCAAAAGGATTTGCATCCTAGCTTCCCTCTGTAAGATCCTTCTGCAAGAGATTTGAGAATTAGCTGCTGTGCCTGCAGTATATTAAAATCTTTGACAGCCATCCACTTGGGGAATCCCTGGGAAAAAAAAAAAGAAACAACACACAGAAAAATAACCACCTCACTTTGCTTCAAAAGGTTCGCAGTATCACTTGAAAGTGGAGAATAAATCTGTGCTCTTCAGAATTGTTCCTGAGGCTTTTCCGTTCCAGGAGGCCTTGCAGGGGGAAGGGTCTGTGGGAGAGCAGCCTCCCTCCCCTTGTCCTGCTGCCCACCTGGTCCAAAGGTGTCTCCCTGCCCCTGGGCCAGAGCAAGGAGGAGAGAGAAGGGCCCCTTCCTTCTCTCTCGCTGTGGTTTGGTTGGATAAGGAATAGATCCTGTCATTTTTCCAGTCTCAGCATCACAGAATCCCAGGATGGTTTGGGTTGGAAGGGACCCATCTCATCCCACCCCCTGTGCCGCGGGCAGGGACACCTTCCACGACCCCAGGTTGCTCCAAGCCCTGTCCAGCCTGGCTCTGAACACAGAAATGCTGCATAAAAACTAAAAAAATACAAATTCCAAACATCTCTCACAGAAATTAACTTGGAAAGACAAGGCAGTGCTGGGGTTCTGCTCTGCTAAAGACAAAACATTGTTTGGGTGAAATCTTCTCACCTTGCTTTTTCCTGCACCAGGAAATTTTAAACCTTCTTTAAACTCAAGGCTCTGCAAGACAATCTGGTGACATGCCAGAGGTAATGTGTTGAAATGTGCTGAGAGAAATGTTTTACATGAAAAAGAAAACAAGTTTTTAACCTTGAAAGCTGAAAGAAATTGACATTTTTGTCATTCAATATTTTTGACAAAACCAAGAAAAGTCCACCTTGAAAAAATTTAAAACTGCAATCCCGATTAAACAGAAAAAAAGAGAAAAGGAACTACTTCAGTGCAAATTGTTCAACTGCTACATTCTCAGCTATGAAAAACTTGCTTTAAATGGGCATTTTAAACATCGAGTTTTCCACTTAGCACAGAAAAAGAACTTTTCTCTGAGCAGGTCTCAAAAAGACGAGGTCTGTGCTTTTTGAAATTGACAACTGAGCCTTGCTTTGCCCTGTGACTTGGCAGCTAAAGGCAACCTCTGGCTCCAAAAAAATTCTTATGTCCCTTAGGCAAATGAGGAAATATTCAGTGGGCAGACAGGTATGTGCTGTGGGGGACACCATGTTTCACAAAACATAACTTTTCCCTTCCACTTCTCTCAGCTTCCTTGTGCCAGGCCATGAAAAGACAGGGAGTTATCAAACTCCAACATCACAGCTCTCACCAAGCAGATAAAGAGCACAGCTAAAGGGATGAAAATTAAAATATTTTGGGCAAGCCAAGGGGGGGGAAAAAAAAAGCTGACTCATTTTCTAAACTGCAGCAGTTATTTGGAAAAATAAATCAGTGAATGGTTTTGTTTCTCTTTTGCTCATTCACTCAGATTTCCCAGTCCTCATCACAAAGTTTGAGTGTTTCTCATCACAGGGATTAAAGGTGAACTGACATGGCCATATGTCATAAAAGAAACTGCTTCTTCTGCCTTGGCACTTCAGAATCCTGAGAAATAAGCAATGCTTAAGGAAATGTGCTTTTTATGCCCACAGTGATCCTGCTGAAGAAAACATCGGTGGAAAGTGTCATTTAGATAATGAAAAGTGAGAACTAGCAGAGACAGCATCCAGAAACATACAAAAATTACAAAATTTGCCCAGGGGTGTCTTCTGTTATTCTGTTTGTGATTTTGTGGACCAGATTTTTAGCTGAGTAACACGATGCAAGTCCACCCACAGCCAAGAGTAAGCTGGTTTGCAACAGCTGAACATTTAGTCCACCAGCTTTATGGCATTTTAAACTCCTCCTTTGAATTCTGCCATTTTTTCCACTGCTATCACCCTTCCAAGAGAGCATTCATCCCACAACACCTTATCTACAAAGGGCTCTGCAGAAGATACGACCCTTGAATGCTGCCTGGGATGGATTGGGAGGAAAGGCTGGCTGGCTTGCTACCCCTTCAACTGCTTTAGCTATTTTTTTTCCTCTCTTAAATCACAGCCTAAATTATCTGAGAGGGAAAACCAATGTTTTAGGAATGGAAAACATGCTCTCCACTATGATTTGATGCCTCTAACAGGAGGTATGTCCCCAAACCCAGGCTCTCCAACTTTTAGGTTTAAATGAGCCTTCAAACGGCATCTCATTTGCTGCTTCTGCATGGCTCCCACCACCTCCTCGCCTGTTTGCAGAGGTGCAGGGCCACCGACTTTGCAAGTGTGCCACACCCCCGATGTTTGGCCAATAAACACAGTACTTTTTCCCCCGAAATACCACAGGTACCCCGACTCAGGAGCCCAAGGCTCTGCAAGACAATCTAGTGACATACCGGTGGTAATTGTTCTGACAAGGACCCTCTGAGCAGTGTCACTGGAGGTGACAGTCACTGGCAGTCTCCAGCTTAGCAGCAAGGTCACCAGGGGAAAGGCAGTTTCCACTAATGCTGTCAGGCAGAGCAGTTGTAGGCAAATCTTTCTGCTCCCGAGTGACCACCAGCCTGGAGGGCAAGAGATGGCAGGAAGAACGACAGATAAAGCACAATGCTTTAAAATGGCTGGTTTTCCTTCTAAAATGAAAGCTGAGATAATAATAATAATAATGATGATGATGATGATAATAAAGGCACAAAATAAGGAGAAAGGGTTTATTTCTTTAGCATCTTTGGCAAACTGGCAAATGCCTGGGCCTGGAGGGCCTCTGTGGAAGCAAGTGAGAGCTGGATGGAGACCCCCCTCCATCCCCATGCCCTGCCCTTGCCCCCCGAAGCCAAGGTCATCACTCCTGACCCCTTGCAAGTGAATAGGTGGGGGAAATGGCCAGTTCTCTGCTCGGGGAGCTCAGCACAACTCCTCGCCCAGGGCAGAGCGTTTCCCTTCTCTGCACACGCAGGAATTCGGGCCTGCCTCCCGTTGCAGCAGCCGTATGGGTGCCAATGGTAAAGAGACATTCATTTGGAAAGAGGATACTCTGCGAACTGATATGCAAATAAAAGCCATCAGCAAAGAGATGCAGCGGCCAGGAATGGGGGCTCGCACACACAATGTGTGCTCTCCAAGTTCAGCATTTCCCCGACCTGACCTTCCCTGGAGGTACCACTTCGCCCAACAGGTGATGTTTGACTCGGTGGTCGCCGAGGTGACAATGTGCCAGGAATGGGAAATTCATATCATTTGTATTCCTTTTCCTCCGCTATTCTGAGGGTTGAAAGGGCCACCATTTTAAATTTAATTTACAGGGTATACCGTCTATCTGTTGGAAACACGAGGAAGCAGACCTTGTCCTAGTATTTATCAGACACATGCCGCCCATCTGCTTGAGCTGGGTCGAGGAGGATTTGCTGTTAATCCTTCAGACCCATCTGCAGGGGGTTCAAAATGCTGACCAGAAAGCTAGACAAGATGAGGTTTATTTAATTAAAAAAACTGCTCCGGAGGTTACTGGAAATCACTCTGAAGAAGAAATAGCTTTTGATCATGTCACTTCTAGGGAAGGCAGGAGGGGAAAGGGGGGTGGGGGGAGGCAGGCAGAGTTTTGCATCAAAATAACGCCGCGGCTATCGGTAAATAAATAAAACGACAGAGCTGCACTGAATAAACCTGCCCCCATGAGGGGACATTTCTATCTACCTGTTACATCAAATGCAGGAAAAGCTAAGCCCCCACTCCAGCTTGGATGTTTCGCCACCACATTGCAGGGCTTGGCCTCTAATCTGGGCAAAGTATGAAAGGCAGAAATTGGGTTACTCGCGCACGCACACACCCGGGCGCACACACACACTCACTGATCTGCAGGTTTGTTTGCATGGAGCCGAAAGGCAGGCACACACGGCCTCAAAAACAACTCCAAAACCCGCAGCACCTTAAAATCTGGCATTTCTTATTTGCCTGCTTTTGGGGAGAAGCGCAAGTTTCTGAGGAAGGTGCTTAAACCTTTATTGCTTTAACGTTTAATTGCTGCTTTTCGTAATCACTGTTCAAGATCCATTTATGTGGAAGTGAGAAACAATAAAATCCCATCTCCCATTTGCTCTGCTGAAAATGGACATCTGTTAGTAACGATATTAATTCTAATGAAATATTACATACACAACTGGTTTCACGCAGTGCTGCTGTTCGGGAGAAGTGGCTTTTCGTGGGAATAATCCTTATTCTTCCAACTCCTGATTGTTATTTCATGGCAATATAAAGCATGACAATTCTCGAAGTAGCTCGGACAGAGCATTTGGCCCTGCCTCTCCCAGGGCTCTGTTCCTAATCAGATTCCTGTACCGGGGGTTACATGATAATTTTATGTTTTTCGGGTTTTTTTCTTCCTAAGCACAAACATCCTCAGGAAAATAAAATTTTAAAAAAAGCGCAGAGGTAGAACCGAGCACCAAGGAGAAAAAGAGGCAGCAAATCGCAGTATTCCTGACAATAAACTGTGAAACGGGGTCTGGCACTGCTGGTCCTGTACCCAGCACACCGGTGAAATACAGCTCCATCTAGGGACAAGGTACATCCGTCCTGCAGAAAAGATGGATTTTGGAAACCAGGACCGGGACCAATGGGGAGATCTCCTTCTCCTGCAGAGTGGCAAGTAAAGATTCATGCTGCTTGGGATCAGATAGCAGGAATTGTGCTTTGTGGCTGAAGATAACCTCTGAGCAAAGTAACTTTATCTACAGCAAATTATTCCTTAGCTTCCCATTGCAGGATTTGCTTCACCTTAGTCTGAAGCAAGTGGGGCTGGCTACTATCAGATAGAGGGGTAGAGGGATGTCTGCTTTGATTTAATAGAGAAGTTCCCATGGAAAGTGCTTGGGCAAAGTAAGAAAATCTCATCCGAGGATTGTGGAGAGAGAAATTCGCTGAATTTCTTTTATTATGACCGGGTTAACCAACTATGCAGAGATTTGACCACACAGATATAAGGTCTCCGATGCTTAGCAGGCCACTGAAATAGATGTCCTCTCTCCTGGATATACTGCTTCAAGTTATCTGTGAGTCTTTTGTTCCCCTGAACCCCCCAATCCACATCTTTTTTATTGTAAACCAGGCATTTCCCGTAGTTGTTTGTTCTCAGTCATGCAAATGAGACATTAACCCTTCCTAACTGTCCGTTCCTGAGCTCACAGCCCAGGGCTGTGTGAGATCCGACACCCAGCCCTGCCTGTCCTTGCTGCTTTAGTTCAATTTAATATTTTTTCCCGCCTATTACTTCCTCCAGGGCAGCACTCACGGAAGGAATCATAGAACTGGCTGGAAAAGACGTCCAAGATCTTCAGTCCTGCCTTTGACCAAAACCTAAACCCACAAAACCACATTGCAAAGTGCCGAGTCTGCTCGCTTTTTGAGCACTTCCAGGGATGGTGACTCCCCCACTTCCCTGGAGAGTCTGTTCCAAGGCTTAACCACTCTTTCAGTGAAGAAATTTTTCCTAACACCCACCCTGAACCTCCCCTTGGTGCAACCTGATGCCATTTCCCCTTGTCCTATCGAAACCCACGTACAAACACCTAATGACTGCATTTAAAAGGTAGCAAAGCCCAATTTCCCAGCGCAGAGACTTAAACCACACACAGATCCTGTATTTACACATGCAGAGTGGAATTTGCACATGCAATTAAGTTGATTGACATTTTCTCACTGTGTAGATACTTCCATCGGCAAACATTTGGGCAAGCAATCAAGTGAGCTATATTTTTAAATGCCCACCCTGGCACGCAGAAGGAAATGTGCCAGCCAGGCAAGGAAGCACCAAGGACACAACGTGGATGAGTTCATCGGAGCACTTAAAATCACAGAAGCCTCTAGGCTGGGAAAGCCCTCTGAGATCGAGCCCAGCATTGCCTAGGCCACCACCAACCATGTCCCCAAGTGCCACACCCATGCGTTTTTTAAATCCCTGCAGAGATGGTGACTCCACCACTTCCCTGAACAGCCCGTTCCAATGCTTGACCACCCTTTCAGTGAAGAAATATTTCCCTAATGCCCAACCTAAACCACTCCTGGCACAACCTGAGGTCGTGCCCTCTTGTCCTGTCACTTGTCACCTGGAAAAACAGACCGACCCCCACCTGGCTGCACCCTCCTGTCAGGGAGTTGTGCAGAGCCAGAAGGTGCCCCCTGAGCCTCCTTTTCTCCACTTGTCAATAAATGTAATGAACAGGAAACCAGAGCAGCAGATGACAAAAGCCATTGGTTCTGGGGAAAGTGCCTACGAGGTGGTGCTAAAAGTGTCTCAGGAACAAGCGAAGATCACCTGTGATGTCACTTTGGTCATAATTAGTTGGCAAAGAAAACAGCAAAGTCAAAGTCACAGTGGTGCTCCACAGCCCTCCTGTTAACAGAGCGAGGCTATCGATCCCATCACTCATTTATTTAGGAGATAGAATTTTTAAAAGGAGTAAGAACAGAGTTACCAGCAAATCAGCTGTCAGCTGGATGTCACCCTAGGCAATTAGCATGCTCCTAATGTGCTACAAATTTTAAGCCCAAATTATGTCCTCAGATGCCTGCGTTCAGCTCACACTGACTTTGCAGAGCACAGAGTTTAGAGCACGGAAAGAACAGAAGATCTGCAGGTAGATATTGCAGAGGCTTTGGACGAACAGCCCTGGCTGGGAGAACAGGAATGGGAGAGGAGATCCACCGTGGCTGCTGCCAACAGAGCAGAAAGTGTGAAAACCCCTTCCTGCCACACCGAGTAAGCAAGCCTGGCAAATGTGCTGTCTTCTGCCCAAAGCAGCCCTGGGAATGGACTGTAAATGCATTTGTAAGCACTACAGGTAGTTAGTTATTAATATTTCTGGGGCTGAACCTCTGCAGGTGTAAGTCATCCAAATTCCGCTGATTTCCTTGGTTCGTACCAGCTGTGGCTCCATCTCTGTGCTATTACAAAAGACAATAAATCTCTTCCTTGGGCCAAATTTAGTCCCAGCTATGTCTCCGTGACTGGATTAACTCCACTGAAACTAACAGGGAAAAGTCTGCGCTTGTGTGTGAGAAATGAGAGCACAACGTGGCTGCAGCATTTGTCAAAGCAGGAAAGAGGCACCTACACACATACATGAGAACATATTTATTGCATGTTGGGCTGGTGGAACATTTTCCTTAACATAAAGGGGAAACAAACTGCTTTCCCTTCAGAAAACGATATTTCGCTCAAACCGAGATTCTCCGCACAGGGAAAAATATGTTTTCAAAAAATGAGTTCCAGTCAGAAAAGTGATGGTTCTTGTTTTGTTCTACATCTGCTCAGCCAGCACAGTGCAGGCTGGAAGACTTGTAATTCCCCCGAGTAATCAGCTGCTGGAAGAAATAAGGGCATGTTATGGGAGAGACAGTTTAACCAGTCATGGGATTTCCTGGGATCACAGGAAATAGAGCTACAGCTCCTGCAAGCAAGAGGCTGTTCAGGCAAATGATGACCTGATTCAAACAAAAATATCTCAATTTATCTCAAAATGTCAACACGAAACACTCTGACATTTGCAAATCAATTCTTTTCAGGAATTATCTGTTCCAATTTGAGATGAAAACAAATATGAAAATACCAGAATTTCCCATGGGACAGAAATTCTATTTTTCATTGAGCAGTAGGAAGTATATCCATTGAGAGGTCATTTCTCTATTCCAAAGCTGCCGTTTTCTACGGCTGTGCCTAAATGCAAATAAAAAGCCAGTCAGGACTTGTCTCAAAGCTAGATGGCCACCTGGCTTCCTCAGTGCACACAGAGATGCCACAAGGTCCTGACCCCGTGTTCCAGAGTACCCTTGTGTGGATAAGTTATGTGCAATGCCGAACTGGAATTTTCCATGATGTGATTTGTGCCTCCTGCCCTTCTGCAGTGTGCCCCCAAGAACAGCCTGGCTCTGTGTCCTCTGTGACCACACTGAGGCCAGGTTGTGGATCCCCTCTCACCCTCCACCGGCCAAACAAGCCCAGAGCTCTCAGGCTCTGTGTGCCCACCCTGCAGGCTTCTGATCACCTCTCTGTTGGGTCAAGGTGCTCCAAACTCTACACAGATCTTCATATTTACTCAATGAGTGGTACAGGTGAGAAGGGGCCTGGTGTTTGAACTTGGTCCCTGCGCTTCTTTTCCTTGGCAGCACAGTCTGGGTTGTGATGGGTTTGATGGCATTTTCTTGCTTTTCTCAGCACATGGCCACACTCCTGTCTGGGATAACCCATTTCAACCCTGTGGCCTTCAAAATGGAGCAGACAAAACGATTTACACCTGGTCTGGGTGAGTCTGGCTGAGTGCTGGGCAACTCCATCACCATTCCTGTCCAAACACTTGAAGCTGTGGTTGCAAACCACATTCACACCCATTCCAAGCAGCAAAATAACCACTGACACGACCAATGTTCCTGGGGAGAACAGCCCAGTTATGGAATTCATAAGTGGACAGCAGTGTGTAGAGCAGGAGACTGTGTGTGTTCGGCAGGGGGGTGGCAGATCCCAGCGCAGGAGTGGAAAGAAATGGAAAAGCAAACAGCCAAGGAGAGCAATATGTAATTCCTTGCACCAAAGCACACAGCAGTCATGCTGCAAAGCTGACTGCAAGGGAAATGCTAAATGCATTTTCAAGCGGCTTTTCATCATCTTTTAATGCAAAGTAAGAGCTGGAAACAAAAGAGGGAGGCCAGCTCTCTGCACACCTCCAGCCAGGGCTCCATGGAGAAACAGTGGCATCGGGAAAAACAATCTCAAAGGCCAGGCCAGCAGAAAGTGCCCCACAGATCCAGTGTGAATAACAAGAACTACACATCACTGCCTTCTCTTGAGACCCTGATCACGAGCCCAGGCACCTTTTCCCTCTCCCACAAACCAGGCCTCACAGAACAGATGCCCTACATCGGGATATTTGCTCCTTTGGTCACATTTAACACCGTGTTTCTACGGGAAGCTGCACCTTTCTTGCCAGAGGATGAATTCCCCGGTATCTTTGGTAGTGCCCTGCTTTCTCTGTCTTGCTGCCAGGCGATTGCACCTGGCCAAGGGAGGGCTTTGCTTCTCAGACAGCCATGGAAGGGCTTTCCCCAATTTAGCTTTGGAAGAGACCTTAAAATTCGCAGAGCTAGAAACTCTTTCGCAGTTATTCATCCCATAGAGTCACCTTCTGTTCTCTTTCTGTTCCAAAACATTCAGCCTTTACCTCCCAGCCACACAAACCAGACACCTCTGACTACACCTTATTATCACAGCAATTACACATCTCGTGTCTCCAGCTTCTTTAAATAGAGCTGATTAATATTCAGACTTGGCTATCCCTTGATTAAACAAGACACCCACAAGGAAGCCACTACTGGACACCAGTTGCCAAACTGGAAATTCCATGTGGGAAAAAAAAAAAAAAGGAAGAAGAAAAAGGGAAGAAAAAAAAAAAACAACGACCCAGCTCTTTCATCTGCTTCCTATGAAGTCTCAGCTGCGTCCATGTCACTGTGCAGAAGGCAATAAGGGACGATGTCGACAGATGGGGAGCTGAGGACACAATTCACCCAGCCTTCAAGAAAGCTTACAGTCCCATACTATACATTAATCCACAAGGTCAGTAATGGGGAGGGGGGGAGACACTAACCCGTAAGCAGATAAGGAATTAAGATGGAGGTAGCAGACAAAGAGGGCACGTCTGCAGCGTTTAGCGCCGAGCACGGGGGATCTGCTGGAATGTCACGGGGGGCACTGCAGCCAACAGGGTCCTTGGCCAAAGGCACAAGGGGAAGAAAAGAGCAGAAGGAAAGAAAAGGTGCAGGAGACACTCATCCAAGTGACAGTCAGTGCTGAGGAGGGAGTAAATTAATCCAGGATGACACTGACAGACTAGGATTAAGTAGCTCACCGATGTCATTAGGTTGCATGCACATATAGATGAGCTAACGAAGATAGGGACAATGCTTACCCCAAATAATTGAGGACACGGGGAAAAAAGGGTCAGGGGAAGGTTATAAAAATAGATTAGGAAGCTTCCAGGAGAGGCTTTCAAGCCAACCCTTTTCTCACTTGCTCCCTTGCTAAAATATCTATTTCTATTTTGCTCTCACCTTTCTGTGTTCCTTGTCTTTCCAGCTCCTCTCCTTCTCCTCCAGCCTGTCCAAAACACCAACTCCTTTCCTTGATTTACCACGTGTTGGCCTGGTCTCCAAGCACCACGTTACCTCCCAGCCTTCCTGCCATGCACCCTTTGGAGCTTCCTTTCTCCCACAGCAGCCATCGCCAGGGTTCAGCTGATGAGGGGACCTTGCTAAGAAATGTTAGCTCAGTCATCACATGATATCATGGGTCCAGAGCAGACACAATCGATGTGCATCACTTTTTTAAACGGTTAAGAATTTTAGGGTAATCACTGAGCTGGGCCTGCTAAATACAGAGCTCTGGTTCTCTCTTGCCTGCACCACTCACTTTATGTCCAGATGCATCACCTGAATTCTGCTGCTCAATTCCTCCTGCCCTCTCCAAGCCTCCTAAATACTTCACCTAAAATTTCCCCATGGAGTTCCTGTTGTTTTGGTGGTGTGACAGGCACAGCACAGCCTCCCAGGTGTGGTTTCAGGACCAGTGCCCAACAGCACATCTGCCAATAAAGGGCAGGGATGCATTTTTCATCTTCATCCTTCGTGCTGGTTGATATTCTCAAATTCTAATTATTTTCAGGATTGAGGCACAGTGCACTGCAGAGCTGCAGAAACTCTGGAGTGGGCACAGGGGCACAGGTAGATGTGCACATTTGGAGATGGGAGCAGCAAGTAGCTTCAGATTCCACCTCTGAGCTCTCCAGCAGTAAGCACAGTACTGACAATAAAAGAACATGGCCCTTTTATTGTGTTGCTCCATCCATAGACTTTCCTGACACTGTATTTTCTGTTTCTTCCAGAGCTTGCCCATTCAGGGTACTCAGGGCTCTCTGCCAGCAAACTTTCACTCTCCCACACTGGAATAATGAAAGCTGAAGGCTGGTAATATTTACATCAATGAGAAACTGGGTTAAATCATATTTGGTAAATTAAAAAATGATCAGTCTCACTCAGAGCTGGCAGTGAGATAAAACTTAACCATATAGGACCCAAGTTGGAAAAACAAGAGAGCCATTTCCCATCTAAGGCCTCTGGTTATGGCATCTCTGCCCAGAGCAGGGACATTCAACAGAAATGTGTGGCTTCTTTTGTTTCAGTTTCCCTTCCTCACGACTGGCAATTAGCATGCCTTAATGCAGCTCAGCTGAAGCCCCCCCAACACGATCCAAAGTTGCTAACTACAATGTCATCATGCCCCATAACCAATGTTTGCCTAAAGATCAATAGGTGAGGCCAGTGTTAATTGTTAAATTAAACATAAACATTGTCAAAACACATCCCTCGTTATTCTTCCACCTGATGGCATGAACCTGGAGAGCCCTTGGTGACCTTTATATTCAGGCTCTGTGACCTTCAGGTGGTTTGCATCGGATCATCTTTATCTCATGCAAACTTGGTGTTTTAATTGGTTGTTTTAGAATACAGCAGATGCAGAACTCCTGCTGTCTCAGAAGGGATTTCTTTGAGAAACACTCTCTGAGGAGGGTAAAAACACCTACAGGGTACTTGGGAATATTGTAAGTGTACAGGGTAACCTGGAGTTAAATCTGTCCCAGTTTGGCTGCAGCCTTTCATGGTAACACCCATCCCTAACCTGCTTCGATCATCCACTGGACTCACCCGAGACAGGGAAGTGCTGCAGAAGAGAGGGTTTCAGGTGACAGTTTCCAGCTGCTTTGCTGGCTGCTGGGATTCTGCTCCCCTTAAAGTCACAGGAGGAGTCACAGTTCTGAGGACAGGCACCATGGATGATGCAGGAAGCCTTTACTGGTGACCATAAAAATTTCTGTGCTCCAGCACAGCACAAGCACGCTGCTCTCAGTGATTAAGTTTAGTTCCATTCCTTGTAGCGGTGAACAGGAGCTGATTCCTGCCTTGCTCCACCTTCCTACTGTGCTGCTGCTTTCAGGTAATTAGAGCTTGCCAGAGGCTGCGCAGAGCCTAAAATAATTACTCTGACATGCATTATCTGTCATGTGCATCTTAAGGCGTTAAATTTTTTAAATTGTAGAATCTGGAGACCTGTTCTAAGTCTGGACAGTCTGGTTCTTTACACCACAGGGAGCAAAAATGCACAGGTTCCATGAGTTTATCAAACACCATCTTAAAACTACTGAATTATTTTTGTCCCGCTCACACTGGCGGGGTCTGTTGTGGTTCCCCTTCCCTCTGTCAGTTAAAAGCTTCCATCCAACTCCCAGCCTTGATTTATTCAGAGCCAGTTCCTGCCTATTTGTTCTTGTGCCAGCATTTCAGCTTATATAGCTCTTATCCCTCCCTAGTGTTTACCCCCCCCCAGTGCATTTCTGGAGAGCAGGCCTATCTCTTCCCAGCCTTCATGTTATTAGGCTGAACAAGCCCTGCTCTTTCAGCCTCCTTTCATAAAATTGGTTCTCCATTTCCCCAGCCACCCCAGTAACCCTGCCAGTCTGAATCTTAAACATGGGCAACCACAACTGTCCTGCTTGCGTTTTCCTCCTGCAGCAGCATTAACTCTGCCACAGCCCTGCAATAAAATGGAAATATTCGAGGGCTGGGCTCGTTCTGCTCACAGGCAGGTTGCACAGTGGCCCCTCTCCATTCCCTAAGCATTTAACAGAGTCTTTCCCTACGTCTGTCTTTCAAGCTGAAGAGCCCATGGTTTAAGGCAGAGCTTCTATTATTGGTCCCAACGTGCATTGCCTTTGTGCTTGACAATGCCCAAATTCTGCGTGTTGATCCGAATCAACAGCGCTTCCAAATTCTCTGCCAGCTGTGTGTTTCATTAGCTCAAGCAACTCCATAACCACTTTGCACCTCCTCATTTCTTCTTCCCAAGTCACCTTCCACCCTTGCCCCTTCGAACACACTTTGACCCACGACAGATCACTGCTTTTAATCCTCGCCTTCTCCATCATCATCTCATATTCCCTGCACAGCACAATATATTCAATTCTTCAGAGGAGCCCAGCTATGCTGAGGCATGACACTGTTCTGAACTCCTCAGAGAAAACTCTCCAAGGAGCCTAGCACTCTGTCTCTCACAAACCCAACCTGCATTTATCCCATTGTCATGTGCCTTCACATGTTCAGTTATTTAAAAAGCTGCTCTAAAGCACTGCACAGTCTTGAGGTACAGCCAGGAGTTTCCCTAATCACTTTTCAACAGCTGCTCCATCCTTTATTACAGGTGCCATGTTTGCTACTTCCCAGTCAAATGCTCAGGGCAGAGTACTCAGGCTTTGAACGGTTTATTGAGAGTCTTTGCCACAGGAATGGTGATTTCATGTGGCAGTTCCTTCTCTCTCCCGGGGCTCATCTGGTCCTCACAGACTTGAACACATGAAGTGCCTGGAGTTCTGCATGTTGCACATGGCCCTCTCCAGTTCTATCCACTCATGCCCATTATCCATCTTCGTGCCTGGGGAAAGCCCAGGTAGTCCTGGATGACATACACTGATCCTAACCCACGGGATGGCAGACCCATCCACTCCTTTTCTTTTCATTAGAGGGCTAATATTGCTTTTATTGTTTCTTTTATTGTTTCTTTTATTGTTTCTTTTGTTTCTTCTTTTACTGTTTCTTTTCCTTACTGTGCAAGATCCTTTCAGTTTCATACCCAAACTTCAGGCCTTCATCCCCTAACCTCCAAGACAAGGCTTCTTTCCCTGATCTACCCCTTCTCCCATTCCTAGCACATTCCATTTCACTCCATATACCCATTTCAAACCCATTTTTTCAAATCTCAGGTCTAAATCCCTTCCCAACAAGATTTTTTTTCTTCATTGTTCAACAATGCCTATTCCAGATAAGTCCTACACCTTCTTTTGAAGAAATCCCCCGCATTTTATATGTCCAAACCCTTGAGTTGTCCTATACCCCGGAGGTGTCGAACACTCTGGATATGTCCAAAACCAGGGTGGATGTGGCTCTGAGTAACCTGGTCTAGTAGAAGGTGGTTTTGCCCACGGCAGGGGTGTTGCAACCAGATAATCTTGAAGGTCTCTTCTGCCCCAAAACATTCTGTGACTCTATGACATGACCCTGATACCCTAATTTCACCTGCTTTAGACAGTCTGGGGGCTGTTTCTTTGCCTTTCTTAACAGGTACCAACCCTCCTGCACCCGGATCATGCCATAGATCCAATTCCCTCCATGGCTGAGGCCACACACATCTCTCCTCAAATCCACACCGGCACAACCGAGGTGTTATCGGTGCTCCACAGAAATAAGTTGCCTTTTGATGGCTTCTCAAGTGGAGCCCTGTGTAAAACCTGCAGTTTTAATTTGCTGGAAGGAAGAAGAGCCCTTTGATATCCACTCTCCCCTTCTGTCCCACCAGATACGTGTTCTGATCTGCCATGACAGCAATTTCATAACTTCACGAGTGCCACACAGCAGCAAGGACAAGGTTTTTGCTAAAGTCGACAAACCCAACGTGGCTCAGTTTAAGGCTTCCTGATATCTCCCCCCTGTATTGTCGAGACCATTTAGTTCTCTCCTAATAAACACATTTACTCATTTTACACCAATGTGAGAGTTGATAATTACATCATAGCACGCGAGTCTCAAGCGTAGCAGGACCCACAACAAAGCACTGATAATCTGCACCGAAATTCCATCTAGATGAGAAGGACACGCAGAACTAGATGAGGGAGGACCACAAAAAAACCCAAAACAGCCTCCTTACCTTCCCTTCTTTATGAAAAACCTGGGGAAACAACAACAAAGCAAAGGACGGGAAGAGATCGGAATCTCCAGAATTCCACTTCTCCACACCATTAATTGTGGCAGTTAGAAGAATCAAGCTCTTTGGACAGATTTTGCCCGGATTCTGGAAAGCGCTTTAACATGGCTTTAAGTTTACCCTCTGTTTGGAAAGTACTTAAGTATAGGCTTAACTTCGAGCAGACATTTAAGTCCCCTTGACTTTAACATGTGCTCAAGTGCTACCTACAAAGGAAGCATTTTCCTGAAGCAGGAGACCATCTTGGCTTAGGCACTGGATTAGCTGTCAAGAGACAGGGATTTGTTCCTGGCTCTAGCCCTGGCCATTGGCAGGGTGAGCCCAGGCAAATAACATCCCCACGCCGGGCTTCAGTTTCACCACCTGGAAAACTGAGTGAACTCCTTTGCCCTTTGCAAAACGCTCCAGTGTTGATGCATGGAAAGCGTTTATTTAAGAGGTACACGTTCTTGTAATTATTTTCAGGGCTTTCTCGCCGTGTCCTTTCAAACTGGCAGCTGGATAATGGAGGATCTTGGTTGCACATCCATCCCTGTTAATTCAGAATAAGGACTGACTTGTTTTGGTCGATTTCCACTCTTTATACACCTCTTCGAAGTGCCTTATTTTTCATTTTAGCATAAAAAATTCCATTGAAGTTAATGGGTTATTAAGTTGTTGGATGCATTTTACGCCTTCATATGTGAAGTGAGTTTGGATTTTCATTAGTTAGAGCTAACACCAATTTTCAATAAAATATTAACCAAACACACAGAGAAATAGTTCATGTGGATCTATCCACTACTTCAATAAAATTAACAGACTTAGATATTTACTCTTGCCCCAGCAGTAATATTTTCCCACATTACATTTCAAACAATGAAATGACACTAAATTCATTTAAAACAAATTTATATTATTGTTATTTTAAACAATACTTAATTCAATTTCAGTGTTTGGCATGCAGAGTTCGAAAATATCAATATTATTGTTTAATGTAAAAAAATAATAATAATTCAGCTACAAAACATTAGCATATGCAAGCTTCCCAAATGAGTTCCAGGGCTGGTATTTACATTAAACTGAAAATGAGCAAAACCAGCCAGATGTAACTGTGCCATTCAGAGAAGGGGATGCTGAGATTTAAAAACCAGGGCATTCAGCCCCAGTTTCAGCCCTCTCACCTGCACTCACTGGTAGCTCATACAGGGAAGTGCCACCACGGCTTTGCTGTGAATTAAAAACAGAGGGGCATGAGGATGAAGAGAGATGGGGAGGCAACTCACATGCTGCTCACTGGAGAGATTCATGGGCTTTATTTGTCACCAGCAAACAGCAAAATATGGGACAAATATATGGGGGTGTCCTGGCTGCAGGAGAGAAGGTTCTGGGGAGGTTTTGAAGTCCCTTCCAGTGCCTACAGGGGTTCCAAGAGAGCTGGAGAGGGACTTGGGACAAGGGCCGGGAGTGACAGGACAAGGGGCAATGGCTTCCCACTGCCAGGGGCAGGGTTATATCAGAGATTAGGAAGAATTTCTTCCCTTTGAGGGGCACGAGGCACAGGGTGCCCAGAGAAAGCTGTGGCTGACCCATCCCTGGAAGTGTTCAAGGCTGGATGGGGTTTGGAGCAACCTGGTCTAGCGGAAGGCGTCCCTGCCCATGGCAAGGAGTGGGACTGGATGAGCTTTAATGTCTCATCCAAGACAAACCAGTGATTCCCTGTATGACCAGAGGAGTGGCCAGCCAGGATCACCCCCAAACATCAACACTGCTGAGCTGTGGCTGTCCCACAGCCAGAGCAATCCATGGGGTGAAATCCCTCTACACACGGGATCTAAGACCAGCTCATGGGGAAGCAGTGTCAGCACGGTGCAGGAAATTCCGCTTTGGGCAAATGTTACGTGAAACAAAATAAACATTTCAAAGCTTACAAACCGCATGGAGAGTCAAGGTGAGTAACGTGCCCACGTGTCCCTGAATGCTCCACCAAAAGGAAGGAGATGCTCCAACACCTGGAAACAAGCTGCTCCCTGAAAATTGCCAGGACAGCTCTTGCTGAGCTCTTCCATCAATGAAAACACATCAGTGGAGCCTGGGAGAGCGTGCAACAAACCCGTGATTCACAGCAAGCTTTGAGGAAATCACAAAGTATATCTAGATTTGATCTTTACCTGCTAGCAGCCCTTTAAAACCCTTCTAACAGCGAAGCAGTCGCCCTTTGAGGATGCCTTCCCCACGTTCAGCGCTCAGAGGAGCTCTGGTTCAGAATAAAACAAGTGGCTAGAAGAATATGTGGGTATTTAGCTAATTATACGTCTGGTAAATTTGTGTTTTAAAACAATGCCGCTTGTCTCCTCCTTTCGCTGAGTGCCAGTTCACTGGAGTGTTTCCCATGGATTGGCAATTAGCTGTAATTAGGTCTTGTGATTTCCCCATTTGTCCTCATGTCACAAAGTTTACTACTGGAAAGGCTCATTTGGATGGTAGGTGGTTGCTAATTGCAGCAGTAACAAAAACCATTGGCAGCTGCAGCACCTGAGGCTGCTGTTGGATCAAGCCATTGCTCCCTGCTCCCAACTTTTCAGGAGGATTTTGCAGCTCTTTGGCTGGGTCAAGCTGCACTGAAAGTCAGGGACAGGGGCCTTACCCCTGCCTGCTGGCTGACAGGTCAGATCACCCCGTAATTTGGGAGCTGGGTGGGGCGTTAGGGCCCAAACTGAATAGCTGCTAAAAATTGAGAGAGCAGGAACTGAGCTCTTTTTATCATTTTTTTTCCAGAAAAAAAAAATCTGTCATTATTAAAGTGATAATTTACTTCTGGAATTCAGGTCTGCCTGTGGCTGACATTACCCTGGTCCCATGCAAGGTGTTTTTGTGTAGTTTGCAGCAGGGACCAGCCTGCTTTGCTTTTCCAAGGAAGATTGGACCAGGATCAAGATGCAAAGGAAAATATGAGCAGCCTCATCTGGTGGAAGGTGTTCCTGCCCATGGCAGGGAGTCGTAATGGGATGATCTTTAGGGTCCCTTCCAAACTAAACCATTCTGTGATTCTAGGATTCTAAAAATCTGGAAAATCTCTGTAAACTGAGAGTTGGGAAGCGGTGAACTAGACTGGTGGTGGCACAGTTTCTTCTATCATTTAGATCTATAAGAATAGGTTAAGGAAAGAGCAAGATTTGGGGGTTTTTGGGTGCTGGAACTGGGAGACAGATTGAACAGCTTCCTAAAGGTTTTTTGAGCCGTATCCTTTGGTTTTAGGAGTAGCACAGTCCCACCATTGTAGACGTTGTTTCACCGTGTGTGCGTTTGTCACGTTAACTCATAAGGGCACCAGTCCCCTCTCCTGGCTGGGTCTTCTAAGCTCTTAAATGCATTCCCCTGAGGAGTGCACAGCAGAAGGGCGTATTTGACAAGCACAATTGGAGATAAGCAGCCCTGAGGAGTTTCAGGACATCGAAGAAAGAAAATAATCTTCTGGTTTCTTCTTTGCACAAAAAAAAAAAGATTTAAAATAACTCCATCCCCTCTGGACTGGAGAAAGAGACACTCTAAACCAGATAATCTCCAGCTCTTAGACAGAACGTTTTCTCAGTTGATCTCCAAGATCTTTGCTAAGGAGGTCAGCAGCATGATCCTGTTCTGCTGATGCACACAGGTGTGTGGGTCTGGGTTGTGGCCACGGCACCAGGTGAGGAAAGGGTGGGAGCTGTTTTCCCCTGCTGGGAAGCAGATGCAGGCTGTGCTCAGGGCTTCACACAGATGGAGAGCCCAGCACCTCCAGCCTGTGCATCTGTGTGGGCAGACCAGTTGGGCCCCAGCAGAGCTAAGCTGGCCACGTCTAAGTCCATCAGCAGACACCATAAGACCAGCTCTTCCTTAGCACTCCGCAGATGCTCTGTGCCTCCCTGGCTGCCTGGCAGCGTGTGTGGGTCACAGAGCACTCAGGGACTGCCCTCATTCCTCTTCCTCACCACTCTTCATGGACACAGCACCAGCGACCGGCTTCTGTTTGCCCCAGAGGTCACAGGGTGGAGGACAAGTAGAGCTGAAGGCACCATCCCGTTGTCCTGATGCTTTCCAAGGATGTCTTTGCCAGCAGCAAGCACGCTCGTGGATAACACATGTGGCTGTGCACGTTCCACCTGCAGAGATGGCAGCTCTTTGTCTGGTAAATGCTGCTGTGACAAAGCTGCTCCCTATCACTCCGTTTTATTAAATATTTGCAGCAGTGCTGGCTCAGTGCTTCCCTCAAACCCCACAGTCCTGAATTCAGGCCTGGCAAAAGACAGGAAGCACAGAAGCAGTGCATGTGCACAGGTACAACACCTAGAAATTCAGAGTCTGGTGGTCCTGATATCATGTGAGACTTTTTTTATTTCTTCAGTCAAGCTTTGGGGGAGGGGGGGAAGAAAAAACCCAGAACTAAAAACTACCTCATTTATTTTTGTCTGGAACTGCAGGGCAGATGAGTTTTCCAGAAGGAATAGAAGGCTGCCATCGATTTTATTATTGAGTCAGTTTTAATGAGTCACAGTATTTTTGGAAGGCTTTTAAGATTACTGTAAAGTGCTTAGTTACAGTGGCTACAGGTGCCAAGGCAGGAAAGGAAACAACAAAGAAATGCACAGCAGCTGTATTGCTACGCTTCCCCTCAGAACTGGGATCAGCAGAACAACACACATGGCAAATGCAAAAGAAAATAGGAGAAGATGTAAGAGATGACAGAAGTCAGCATGGTCAGCTCCTACGCTAAAGCGAAATGCATTTTATTTAAGGAACTGTCCAGTGCTCCTTAGCTGCAAGTTGGAAAGGGTCACTGACAGGCTCCGCATTGCCAGACGTTCAGTGAATCGTGTGTTTGCCTTTCAAGCTGTCCTTTGGTTGTAAGTCATTTGCTCTCAGAGCTGCCAAGCTCTGCCACTGCCATCCTGTGTTGAATGAAACTGTGGAAACATCTCATTTAGCAGATGAGAGAAGGGAAAGCAGAGAAGGGGGAAAAGAGGTGGTGTGGAGAGAAAAAATTTATTTTTTCTTTGTGACTTGAATAGACTTACCTTTTTTTCCTTGCCTGTGCCATTCTGAATGAATAGAGCATGACCTTCAGCGCTCTTAAGGATGATCTGTGTTACCTGGCAAAAAACTATTCGATGTTTTCCACTAAAAAGAAGGTGCTAGAAACAACATTCTTAATATCTGGAGACGTAAAACAAACAGCCTCGGAAATACAGGGCTGAAGGAAAAGCTTCCAGTTACCATGCCATGTGCCACCTGCATTTTCAGACCCTTCCCGTGATGTTTGGACTCAGAGTCAGGCAGAAGCAGCAGCCATGAGCCGGAGCAGGACCGATTAAACATGCACAGGGCTGCCTTTGCTGGTGCACAGCGAGTGTCGGGATGCACAGCGAGTGTCAGGATGCACAGCTGGACACTTGCATATGCAAATGCCAGCCTGGACGTGTGCTGCACGCAGCCCAGAAATCACCTCAGACTCCGTTTCCACTCCCCTCCCGCCTCCCCCACCCCCGTCACCAGTGGGGGACAAGCAGAATATTCTCCAGGCGCCGCGCGGGGTCACCGCCAGCGTCACGGCATCCCCCAGCATCCTCACTGCCGGCCTTGGAGATGCCACATAGCAACCTGGGCACCAGCCACGCACAGACCCGGGCTGAGAGAGGCGGGCAGAGCAAAGGAAACCACCCATTGTCTCCGGTGGGCCCAGCCTTGTGTCTGCTCCTCGTGCGTGCCTGGCACCGGGCCCGGCGCTCGGGCCTTGGCGGGCGGCCAGGCGCGGAGTGGCAGGCACCTGTCCCTGCTGGGAGACCTGGCGACCCCGGCGTGCCCTGACGGTTAGTTCTGTTCTAACATCACATCTACTCGAATTTACCTCAGGATTTCCCCCCCCTCCGGGTGCCAGGGAGCTCGGCCGGTGCCAACTGCTCCGCCGCGGACGAGGCGAGGCGCGTTCCCAAGCCGCACGCGGGGCACCCCCCAAGCGTTCAGCTGCGCTCGCCTCGCTGGGAACAGATGGGGCCCATCAAGGTGTTTGTGTCCTCCACCACATCAGCAGAACGCCCCAGCGCTGGGACAAAGTCAGGAGAGAAGAACAAAGCCCGGCGGGGATCCCTCTAGGCCATCCTTAAAACGAAGTTTGGGGCATGTGCTGAGTGCTTCCGCCTTGGCAGTGGGGCTGAGATCCACCCCCCCCACCACCTGCTAAAATCCTTCACACAAGGACAAGGTCTCTCTGTGCCTACAGAATCTGAGGCTCTGGGCTGCATTTTGGTTCCCTTTCTTTGGGAAGCCTCTTCAAGCGCTCCCCTGATCTCTTCCAGCACCTTGAATGCACAGAGCAAAACCTTTCACATGTGGCTCGGCTGAAAAAAGGGACAAGGAGTTGCAGTTCACAGCAGAGCAGACAAAGACCTGCCAGGAAAGGTGGTTTTTTTTCAGGAAGTTTAGGGCAGAGATAGGAATGTCCTTATTCTGCAGCCTGTTTCTTACATAAAACTGCACTTTCTTCAGCGTTACAAATGTGAGTGGAAATATTTCCAAAGCGTGGAGAATTTTTGAGTGATCTCCCATTATTTCAGCTTTATTTATGGTCTCTTGTCCCGGTATAGGCACAGTTCACTTATCCTTCTGAAGAAAAAGAACAGAAGCTTTTGCTTTCTGACAAATGATCTGCCTTGGAAATTGGGAAGTCCTGGGCACCTCATCTTCGATTTTAATGGCATGGAGTTCATCAGAGAGAAATAATGACAAATGGTTTGTCTTTGACAATAAAAGTGGAGCTGTATTGTGTGCAGCAGAAGCTGCCTGCTCGGTGCTGAGGAAGAGAAGGTGGCTGAAGGCAGAGCATCCCAGCTCTACTGCCTCGTGTCAGGCACTCAGTGACTCTGCAGCCTCCTTTCTCCTCATGGAACCACGATGCAGAGGTTTCTTCTGTCTGTCCTGTCTCCCCTGACCACAGATCTTTGTGGTCCAAACTCTCCCCTGAAAGGAGGAAATGGCACTGACAGCCTGGAAGCTTTATCTCAGCAGGCTCCACTACAAAAGGAGCAACATGAGGAAAACCAAAGATTCAAATCCTCTCTCTCAGAAATCAATGTTCATTCTGTGTTTAGGTTCAAAGAGGCGCAGCAACTCCGAGGCTGGGAAATAGAAAAGACTGAGCAG
The DNA here is from genome assembly GCA_013398015.1 of Oreocharis arfaki. Taxonomy (NCBI): domain Eukaryota; kingdom Metazoa; phylum Chordata; class Aves; order Passeriformes; family Paramythiidae; genus Oreocharis; species Oreocharis arfaki. The sequence continues at coordinate 93,384 of VZRR01007756.1, read as the reverse complement.
AAAGTGCTTCGTGCTCGAACCACGGCCCAAGACTGGAGTCAGTAATATTCTGGGGCCTGCTCATCTGTAAAAACAGGCTAAAAGCTGCCTAGCAGCAGCGAGATGAAGGAAAAGCCATCATTTAGGGCAGTGGCAACTCGTTAACCCAAATGACCTGCAGCTCTGGCGAGCGCTGACCCAAGGACTTGCGAATTTACCTCCACTGCCCAATAAACTGTCGCTGCCTGGCTTCTCTAATTAAAATAGTCCTGGATTTGCAGGACCTACCCAGAGAATAAACTGGAATTTATCAGATTAGCTAAGCCAGATCATACGCAGAGCATATAGGCTGGCCAACAGCCTACTTTGGACCAGATTAACCAGCTAAAATAATTGGGGATTTTTGCAAAGTCTGCCCCTAAAGACTGGCATTAAAGAAATGCACCAAAGACTGAGCATATATTGCAGCCCATTTCTTTTTACCCTGTTTAGTTCTTAGCTTGATGTTCTTTGGCAATTGCTGGAAATCAGCTTTTTATCTTTCACTAACCAGTGAAAAAAATCCTCTCTCTGCAGCTCCTTCAGGTGAGCTGTGCCAGTGGGGACTGGTGGAAAGGGAGGGAGGCTGTATTTAATGTATTCCTACTTCACAACTCTGTTCCCCTTATTCCTACACTCTGCTCCCTGCATTGTCAGCCTTGGGTAACGAGGAATGATTACTGGAGAGGTTGTGGACTGATGTTCGAGTGGGAGCAGAGCTGGTCTTGTCCTGATCCAGTCAGATGTCTTTTGCTGTGCAAAAGGATGAGGGAAGAAATTCTTGCAGCCTGAAAAGGACAGAAGCCAGGTGGCTGCAGAATGCCTTGGGGGCTGTGTGTAAAACAGAGGGCTTCCCCCTGGCCTCCCCAAGGGAATTGCGGTGCAGTGGCACATCCCTGCAGCCGCCTTCCCCGAGCTCCAGGCGCAGGGGCCGGCGGTGACGCTCTGGCAGATGTGTCTCGGTGCAACACGAGCTTTGCTGCCGCGCAGGCAAAACAGGTTTTGCTACCAGAGCCAAAGGACTGCAGCCATGGGGAGGAGCAGGAGGAGGAGCAGAACCAGGAGACACCTGGGAGCTGCATGTCCTGCTCCTGTTTGCTGTTCTCACCCTCCCTCAGCAGCCTCTGCCCACGCCAGCCACAGCAGAGCCATGGGCATCTTGTTCCCCTCTGTGGGTGCAACACCCTCTTGGCTTGTGCCTGGGGCAGGCTTTGGGCATCCTCAGCACTGCTTTGAACTGGCCACTTCAGAGGGGAATCAAGCCTGAAATCTTCTACAACATTTTTATGAGGCTCCACTTCAGTATCACTGGTTTCAGGTTTTTCCTTTCCTTTTCCTTCGACATTTACTGGGTTTTTCTTGCTACACAGAAGCCGTATTTAACAAAATGTGGGAAACATCCTGAAAACAGGAACATTGTATTCTGCTGACTTCAGCTGTGGGATGCATTCACTGATTTCCCTTCTCCTTATCAAGGATCTGTCCAAACGTTAAGGAATAGAAAATAGCAGGTGACAAGTGGGGAAACAAGATGTGCTGTCCTGAGCCAGTGCTGGTCTGGAGCCCGTGTCCCTGAACAGTGAGGCAATAGAGAGAAGGATAAGTCATTAAAAGTCAGAGAAAGATGTTCCTCCCCCTAGTTTTGACTTTGTCAAGGACATCAGGAGGTTTCTGGTTGTCTATAAAATGAGGAAAAACCCCGCAGCGTGTCCTTTCATACTGGAGAACCACAGCTGCAGGAGAGCTGTGACTGGTTCAGTGTCTCCCACCACCACATCTCTGCCTGTGCTGGAACTCCCTCCTTCCCTCACCCCCTCTGGCCAGTGCTGGTTTGAGCCCCACAGAAAAATGTGAAAAACCTCACACCTCTCACCACATGAAAACAAATTTCCTGTCCCAGGAGTCTCCACATCCACCTGACCTCAAAGCAGCAGGCTTAGTTCAGCCATGGCATTTGCACCCCTGATATCCACCCAAACCAGTTCAGCACTTCCAGGCTAAAGTGAGGGAATCTCTTTTCTTGGTTAGAGGATCTGACCCCAGGACTGCCACGAGGCAAAGCAAACCAAATGCTCTCTGGGCTGCAAATGAATCTTTACATACCCCAACCAGGGCAGGCATCTGCTTTTTGGGCAGAGGGACAGCTGCCGCAGCGGGAGGGAACAGCTCGGACCCAGCGTTCAATCTTGGCTGCAGTGACCTGGCTCCTCAATTCCCACATGTGAAATTTTTTCTGATGTACACAGGGGAGCTCCAGCTTCTGAATAACTGCAGAAAATGCAGATCTGAGCCGCAAGGTGGTTCTCCAGGGTGCTCAGAGAGCTCACCCAGCTCTAGCTATGCTCTTACCAAGGAGGATTTGCTGCAGGATCCGGGGCTGAAACCTGAACCTTTCACCAAAGTTGGCATTTCACCCTCTTTTCCAGAAGCAATTCCAGAATCTGACCTAAGACACCCGCGTGGGGGATATTACATAACGATGGAGATTGTGCGTGTAGTTTATGTAAAAACACTTAATCTCACAGCTGCTTCCCTCCCCTACACCCTGGGCAAAATTTTTCCTTCCATCTCCCGTTTAAATACCTGGTATTTGATCATTTCACAGGGCTGGCGAAACAAGCACAATGGAGGCAGTGTTTGCTCAGATCTATTTTTGTGGCGTACGTGTGCGTGTGAGTTTTTGGCAGAGTCAGTGTTTGCGAGGAGCAGATAAAACTTTTCTGCCGAGGAGCCACGGACGGCCAGGAATTGCTGCCTGCCAGCAAATCTCTGCTTACCGAGGGAGATCATGTCATTGTTAGCCAGGTAGAGGGGCTGGATTCGGGAATCTCAGAGAGCTTCCTTGTTAGGCTGTAAATGAGGGAGTTGTTTAACAATTTAAGACAGTAAATCTCTGTGTATGAACCCACTTCAAGATAAAATCCAAACTCGGTTTTCCCTGCTTATACAGCACAGATGCATATGCATCCTGGAAGCTACAGAACCCGGTCATATTTTATTCACATCACACTCCAAGGAGCTCACTGACTGGAATTCAATAGAAACTGTTCTCTGTGTGAAAGTAATTTCAGAAAGTAATCTAGTTTATGGAAATGAAAGGCATCAAAACACAAAAAACACTGTTTCTGTACAAGTGCTTTGCTTCAAATATTTGACATGGAAATTTATATAATCCCTCTGGGGCACATGGGTTTCACGAGTGTTAACATCTTTTGAAATGAATTTCACAAATGTTTATTTGGAATACCAGGCATACAAATAATTTAGAATATCAAGGCATCTTGTTGAATCAGTCTTAATGATACAGATCTCAGATGGCTGTGGAGGTTAAAAGGTATGAATTTTAATTGGGTGTGTGGAAGATGTCATTTTCAATCATTGCACTGCACTGCCAAAGCTATCACTTTCCAATTCTAAGCTTCCTGCTACCTCCTCCTCGGCTCCTTCTCTTGCTTAAAGACCAAAATGAAACATTTTTCACGTTTTATTTGTGTGCTGGGCATGTATTAAATACGGAGTTTTGCTGCCTATCTTGGTTTATACAGGACCCCATCACCGTTGTATTGCAACACTTCTCAAGCAATAAAGAGGTTGACTTTTTCCGGGCAGATGGTGCTGTATTGTCATTCCAGTTTTATAAAAAGTTAAATTATTGAAGGCAAACAGCATCGAGGAGACAAAAAAGGGTTGCTAAGACTGGTCAGATTTTACAGGTGCCTCCTCTCTCCCCTGCTTCCATGATGGGCCATGATGTTTACATTATGGAATAAAACAGAAGTAAAATTGTTTTGCCATTTAAAATCTATGTGTTTTTAATTAGTAGGTCCCTATTTACATCTGGCTTTGGACAACATGATGGATAAGCATGAAAAGAAAAACCAGCTGGGTACCTGTGAAGAGATCTTTGTCCATCCTGTGTGGCAAAGGAGCAAGGATCCTGTGGGAAAAGATATCGTGTGATTGGGTAATTAAAAATTATCATAAGCCATAGGCAGTAGGAAGGCAAATTAAGCCTGCAGAGGCAGCGTGAGTTCTGAGAGCTCCTCAGCCACTGAGTACTCAGTATTGCAACTTTATCACTCATTTTAAGTTTGTTCATAACCCAGATTTGTAATCAGTGAGATTTTATCCAAGGTACCGGGGTTTTGTATATTAAAAAAAAAATAAAAAGAAATTTGAGGGTGGTTTGCTCACATGGAACAAAGTGTTGGGCTCTTGGCTCACTCACTGGCTACCCTTAGATGTGCTCAATCAACACAGGGAGCTAAGGCAGGCATGTTTTGGGGAAAAAAGTCCCTCTCCCATTCAACAGCCTTGGGCAGACCGTGTCTTCAGAGAAATGAAGCAGCCAAATTTCAACAAACCTCTAAAGAACATGCATTCGACTGATAACTTGGCCAAACATGGGTGGATTTCAAGGAGGGCGTGAAAAGCACTTTGTTCACAGGCAGCACACGGCCAATTTCCTTTCTGCTCCCAAGAGCAACGATAAAAGCTCAGCAAATGGCTCTGAGATATTTTTTTTCTCTTTACAAGCACATTTTATTCCAAGAAATCATCATTGTTTTCTTTGAAATGTCCATTGTCAGCAGCAGGAGCAAAATGAGCGAGGCAAACATCCAACCCACTGGCAGGGAAAAAAAAACCCCACGTTGGTCTTCTGGTGGGACACATTAAGGATGCCCTGGTATAGAATTGTCAACTCTACCTGCACCCAGAGTGATTCTGATTTCAAACACTTTATTTGCTAAGACTGATGGCCTGAAGTATTTGATAGCAGCCATTCTGGGTCAGGCCACTGATGGCCAGACCAGCGACTTCGGCCACTACTTACAGAATCATAGAACCAGATAGAATCCTGGAATGGTTTGGGTTGGAAAGGACCTTAAGGATCATCTCATTCCAACCCCCCACCATGGGCAGGGATGCCAAGGAAAAGAAGAGAATGAACATGTGTTTGTGCTTCCTGCATCTGGCAATCTGTGCCTTTAGGATTTATGGACGTGCTGGCCAAAAATTGGTAGGATTGAAGGGGACTGACCCTGCATGAGGCACAAATGTGTCCAGAGCATCCCTGGGAGATGCTGCACAGACCCTCTGATGAAAGAGGAACCCACGAGCCTTTGAGCTGGCTCAGGGTATCAACACCCCCACAAGCAGAAAGCATTTCCCAAAAACGTCTTTAAGAAGCTCCCATTTTAGAAGGTGCGGATTAGCCATAAAATTCCCTTTTTTTTTTTTTTTTATCCCTCAGTTTTCCACTTGTCCCCCCTTTGGTGGGCGGCTGGGCCTGGTGGGGCAGGTCCCCTGTCCACGGTGTGTGAGCACACACTCCCCAGTGCCAGCCCCGAAACTCCCCCCTCGTTAGGGCCCGGGGCAGGAACACAAAGCCCCGTGTTTTGCTTGAGTCCCTCCCGTGAATAGGCGGAACAAATGATAAGCACAGAAAGAAAGAAGGAAACTTGTCCAAAGGAGGAATCAGTTTTCCTTGTGGGAAAGGCTTTGCAAGCCCTCCCCTTCCCCTCTGCCCTGCTCTGATGGGAATGAGCCTTCTGCTGAGCAGCCTGGGCATCAGTTCCTTCCATCCCTCACCTTTCTTTCCCCTTCCTTTGCACGTCCTTCATTTCAGCCTTGCAACACTCATGTCATGAGCAATGACAACGTGGCTGGGCTCACTTCCAGAACTCCTCCCTCAGCAGAGCAGCAGCAGAAGCATCCCTTGGAAGAAAAACACTGGCAGGAGATCCTCAGGTATTTCCTGAGAAATGCTTGTGAGCTGTGATGTCCTTTCCGTGCTACAAGCCACCCTTTCCAGGCAGCAGAGCAGGGAGGAGAAGGGCAGTACGAGTTCCAGGAGCAGGCTGGAGTGAACAAAAGAATTCTTTTTCTGGAAGCGAGGTGGTAAAATGGATCTGCTGCAATGAAATGACTTTGCTGTCCTCCCACAGTGAGGCAAATCACCTGCTGGTGCTGCTGGTGTTCTGTGGTTTGGCTGCACCTGCCATCAGTAACATGTGGAAGATCTGTCCCAAGGACACGCAAAGTTTTGGGGTGCAAGGGGGTACCTGACAAGGGGAAAAGCTGATAACAGAGGATCTGATCCTGTGTGATCCTGCAGTGCCTGCCAACAGTGCGTCCCTCAGCAAAGCATTACTTTTCTTTCCAATAATGCCCTTATTTGTTAATATCCAGGGGGAAAATAGCTTTGTATGGGTTCTTTGAAAGGGTTTCACCATTTCAGAGTTGAGTTTAGCCCCAAATTTTCATTGTACACCCACAGCAGCCCCATTTCACAGGTCAGTCCCACTTGGTTCAAGTCTTCAGTGCACTTCATCTTCTTGCCTGGCATTGATTGATGCATTGTTTCTACTGGTGGCACTGATTTTACAGATGTCTGAAGAAGAGGTAAAGCAGTTCAGAAAGAAATATTTCTTGCTTAGAGGATCTAGGTGTTTGTATATAGTAGACTGTAGGATATAAGCCTCTGAGAAAACCCAGAATCTTCAGGAAACAAAAGGTCTGTAAGATCCCACAAGTGAGTGGCTGGGGAGGAGCTGAGAGGAAAAAGGAATGAGTTCCTTCCTACAAGGCTGCAGCAGAAAATGAGCACCAAGCAGTTTGAGTTATCAAATCCAGACTCCTGATCCAGACTTGTGTCACGTTCTCCCTTCCTCCAACCAAGTGCCAAGATGCCAGTTTGTATTATAGAAAGCAGAACAGGCAGCCATTGGACTGGCTGCTTCAAATACAACATTTAAAATGCTGGAAGTGCTGAAAATGGTCTTTTGCAGTGTATGTGGTGTCACATTAGAGACCCCAGCTCAAGGGAAGGGCTCAAAGGAGTTTCCTGTCTGTTGAGGATATGGAAGCAGCAGAGACCACTGAGAGGTCAAGAAGGAATATTTAATTTTACCAAAACCACAGCCCTTCATTCTACAGGCAGAGTGTGCCAACACTTACAAGGCAGGTATTTCTTCAGCCAGGGCACACTCACTTCATCCACGTCTGTCAGAACGTGCCCAAAGCCTGGAAAGCAGTGTCAATTGCCATGGTCATCAAAACACGACAGCAGCTCCCGGACTTTCTGGGAAGCACCTCCAGCACCAAAGAGGAAACTAAAACATCCTAAAACCCATTTGAGGACAAGAAGGGCCCCCTTTAATCACCAAGTCCTTCCCGTCACATTCCCCGGCAACCAAGTCATACAATCCCATTTCACAGGCTGAACAAGCCTCGGCTTCAAATGAACTGGAGCATTTGCCCCAAGGCCATTCCCAAATCTCTGTTGTCTGAGTGTCTCAAACTCCCTTCTGATATCCAGCCTGAATATATTCCCCATCAGTTCCCGTCTCTCTGTATTTGCAGCAGCACGGTCCATTAAAGCTCGGCAGCCTCAGCCCTCCCGCAATCAGTCTCTGCACACATCAAGCCAGGGTAAATTATCCTGGCTGTGCCCATCTCCTCTCTTCATTCATGCCTGAATTTAAGCCAGTACCCTGCTCCTGTTCCCATCAGCTGTCCCCAGTCTCCAACACAAACATTGCCCCAAAGAAGCTCATGCAAAGATTTATCCCAAAAAGCAGAGAGTGATGCAAGAATGACATCGTGTCCTTCACTGCAGAGATGAAGTTGGGCTGGACAGATGTCCCCAGACGCTGGAACAGTTACACCAGACCAATGCAACCTTGAAGATGTTCATCCTTTGCAGAATGTTTCCTCTGCACACAGGGCCGGTAATTTTGGGAATCTCTCCTAAGCTGGGCCAGGTGATCGCTGCTCTCCTGAAAATGTTTTGGAAATGAGTTTCATGAGCAGTCTGGATCTGGGCTGCTCACCTGGTAATTGGGGCACACATTTTTTTTCCCCACTGGATACAAAGCCCCAAATAAGCCAGCTGTGCAGGTCAGCAGGAATTGGAGTTTCTTCTTCTTTTTTTTTTTTTTTCTTTTTTTCCTCTTCATTTGTTGTTGAATTGGAGGCACTGGTTAAAAATAGCTATGTAAACCCACTGCAGGGAGTGAATGCCCTTCCCTCAGCACTTCCAGGCAAGTCCAAAACTGTTCACCAAGGCTGTGTGTGCCCCTGTCTCCCCCACTCAGCAATCCCATTCCTCACCTTGGAGTAACAGTGTAATAATTCCTCTTTTGGCTAAAAGCAGCCAAAGGATAATTATTCTCCTGGGATAGGCAGTGCTCTCAGGTCCGTGGTGGGATTGTTGGGGTGTTCTGTGCAGGGCCAGGAGCTGCAATCGTTGGTCCTTGTGGGTCCTTTCCAATTTGGGATATTACACGATTCTGTGATTGTATCAGGCTGGTCCTCAGGGCTGCGTCCCTGGGACAAATCACACAGGAGAAAAACAGCACTCCCCTAGAAATGAAGGGCTTCAAATTAAGAAGGTGACCAAGCATCAAAATTCCTTCCCAGCCACTGTTTTTATTTCACTGCTGCTTGAAGAGCCTTTTGGTAGAATTTCAGACCCATTTCAGTATTTGTGTCAGTTTGCTCACGCTCTTTGCAATCAGTATTTATTTGAATTTGGACAAAGATTGTTGAGAATGGTGGTAAGGGAAGATCACATCTACAGGTTGTCATCTTGCTGGCAGAAAAATAAGTTTAGAAAACCTCCAATCAGCATCAAGTGGATTGCTTGGGAAATAATTTTCCTTCCTAAATGCAATCATCTATATTGGATACAATGTTTATTTGTTAAAAAGAAAATAAAAATGGAGTTGGGGAGCTCTCATGCCTATAAAAAGACTACTTTCCCTGGCATTTATAAATATTAATTTGGAATGCTAGAGAAGAACAATACATAACAATAATGAGAATCACCAAATCCCATCATTTTTGACATTGTCGTATCAACAGCTTAAGGATTAGCAGGTGAACTTTAAACATATTGCTTCCAAATAATAATAACAATAATAACAACAGTAATGATAATAACATCAGAATGTAAAAAATAAAACCCCCTCACTGCATTATGTATTCCTGATGGCTTTCTTCTTCTAATAGCGTTTCCAGGATCGCTGCTTTGAACGTTTGGATGACATGCTTAAAAAATTAACCTGGAGAAGGGGGAGGTCTTCTTATCTCTCTCCATTCTTGCAAAGCTTTGCTTAGCTCTGTCTTTGTTTCCCACTAACCCCTGACATTGACAGAGTCAAAGGCCTATCAACTAATACCCTAATTTCAGGAGGATTTTATATACACATCTATCTATGCGCATCTGCAAATGTTTTGTGCACGTGGGGACAGTCTGTGCCTAAGACGAGGCAGTGTTTGCAAAGATAAAGTTGCACCAGGTGTCAATTTTCACACCTCCCGCTAAATACGCGTGGCAAAAGAAACGATGCCACAATTTCATTGAAAATCCGAGCTATTGAGATCTAATCGCTGCTTAAGCTGTGGCTTTATTCAAATCTGGATCACCAATAGGGCTCAGGATGTAAATGAAGTGCGAAGAGAAATAAAGCAAAGGAAGGGGGGGGAAAAAAAGGAAATCTATGATAGCCCTTTCCTTCAGCCATTTGATTCCCAAGTCCTTATCAGTCAATTAATGCATACTAAAACTTTAGTGGCAGCCTCAGTTTAACAGACCTAAGAGCTGCAGCGAGTCCCCAGCATTAGCCAAACAAAACACACTTTCAGCTGCCTTAATATGAGACTGAAAAAAGGTCAAAATAGACAGGCTTTACAGAATAAATCCTGAAGATCCATTCTAATTTCCACTCAAGGATCTTTTAAGCAGTTCTTGGATGCTCTTTATGGTACTTTGATCCAAGCATAGTTTCATTAAAACTTTGTGGCTTGGTATTTTTAAACCTGATAGCTTCACTAAACTAGTTCTCAAAATGTTAGCTAAGCCGCTATGCATAAAACTACTTTACTGTCATGGTGTCTTCTAATATCACCTAAGTACAGGCTGTTGCAATTTTGAAAATGAACCTTTTCTACATTCACCAGATCTCGGCTTGGGAATTTCTGCTTTCGCACTTGAAGGCTGTCTCACAGCATAAAGGGAAGGTGCAGCCTTACCCCCTTCCTCTCCCCCTCCTTGAAACCTAAAACTAAAATTAGCTGCTGTACCTTATTTGTTCTGGGAGCAAGTTACACAGTACTTCTATCCACTGTGGTTTCCAATTGCAGGATTAACACTGGATGCTATAAGAAAAAAAAAAAAAAAAAATATATATAAAACAACCACCTGAGAAAAATAACAAAACATTAAATGGTGCTTTAAAATCCAGTTTAATGATGGCAAGATAAATTCCCTAAAGACCCAAGAAAAACAAATGTTACTTCCCACCTTCATAATGTGGCATGTTCATAAATCTGATTTAACTGCCACAGATAAAAAAAACAAACCCTCAACTATGTCTCCAGAGATTGTCCTTTGCTCCCCTGAAAACGAGGATGGCTGAAAGGTTAGGCGACAATTTTCTTCCTCACGCCTGGTGTTCACAAAAGCCTTGATTTGTCGAGGAGCTTTTGTGGTGAGTTTGCATTACAGTAGTTAAGAGAATTACAGAAAGATGGCTTCAGAAGGGGCTGGGCTGAGTTTTTGAGAGAGAGTACGCACAAAGGATTATTTTTTTAAAAAATAGTAACAAAACGGAAGAGGCTGGATTTAAACAGGCACCCTCCACGCATCTGAGCCAAGGGACAAACTCCCACTAATTTTCATGGGAGCGATGGTCATCGTTGGGAAACAAACAACACAAATCCTGCAAGAGAGCCCCAAAAACATCCCTGGCTGGGAGATCACTTCCAGGCATGGTGGACATTTAAGACCAAGCTGGACAATTAAGGCCAAAGCAGGATCTTACCTGTATAATCATACATGGAAATACAACTTTTGTTGTCTGCAGTCACCCCCTGTCCTGCATGGGTACAAATATCACCCCAAAATGGGCCTGATGCTGGTTTTAACCACAAACCAGTGACTCTCCAGGGTCTGAGCCCAGGATCCCACCCTCTAACCTCAGCTCTGGCCCCAAGAAGTGCTCGATGGGACAGCTTTTGCTCCAAACCCATGAATTTGGGTTTTTATATGCCCAAGGGTTTCGTGCTCACTCCTCAGGCCAGGGTTGCTATTGATTATGTTATAGGAAAGGCCACCAACTCGTGGCTCTTTAATTCTCTCAGATGCTCTCTCCAAAAAAAATGGAATTACCAGTTTCTCCAAGCGCTGCTGCCGGTGGGTTGGGATAAGACTGTCCCACTTCTGCCTGAGTCCTCATCACCTGGCAGAAATGGTTTGGTTGTTTTCACTGCTTCACACACCTCCGAGGGGTCAGCAGAGAATCCTGTCAGCTGAAGGGCTGACAAAAGCTCCTGATGTCAGGTATAAAGAATGCCACCTACAGCTTAATGTCTGCACAAACCCCTCCGACTTCGGGCAAACAATGAACGTTTTTGTCTCCTTAATGCCCAGTATGCAATCGAGTGGAAATGCTACTTCCATCCTTAATCTACAAATGAAATTAAAGTTGTTGAAAGACACACGATAAACCGGGATCCTTTGTTTCTTACAGAAGAGGGGAAAAAATTGAAACCACTAAATATTTTAGCAGATTTACTAAATTTCCAATTAAATCTGGAATTATGGCAGAGCCTGTATCTCGCTCTCACTCCACCACACACATTTTCTATTTGAATAAAGTAGGTTAGACACAGCGCTCCCTCCACCCGCCCACCCGAGCAGGAATATTAATGAAGCAGATCCGTCGCCGTCGCGCTGGGCCAGCGGGGATGCTCGGGCATCCCTGGGCCCGAGCGTCTGGGAAGGGCTGGTTTATAGGGGAACAGCCTCGGCTCTCCGGAGGGAGCGGGATATGCAAGGCAAGAGCACCCTCTGCCCGCTGGCAGGAGGGTCTGGCTCTGTTAACATGCCCCCCATCCCTCCCCCTCCTTCCCTTCGCTGAGGAAAGGTCACGGGAAGCGGCTTACACAAGCCAGATGAGGTGGAGACCAAATCAGGACCAAGATTATGTGTCAGGGACTTAGGGACGGGAGCGGAAGGACTGCGTGCAGTGCCAGTGCGTGCTTTCTGCCCGGCTCCAGCCCTTCCTCTCACCCCACGGAGCGCTGGCCGTGTCAGAGGAAGGATAATGGGCACCCCCTCGCTCCAGGGGTTCCAGTGCGTGTGGCCAAGCTGGCCAGGGCTTGGCCAAAGAGGTTTGAGAGAGATGGATGAGTTTATGGCTCTTCCAGTCTGGTCCCGTTTGGATTTGAAGGTGTTGGCCCTCACGGGAGGCACAGCTTCGCTGTCCCCTCATCTGCGTGGGGGAAGGTGGGGAGTTGTCCCCTGCCACAGGTCAAGCCACAAGGGACAGGCAGACCCATAGGGAAGTCTGAGCCTGGAGCCTGGACCAAAGAAAGGTGACATCAGCTGTAAGGACAGGGTCACATCTCTGCTGGGCCAGTTTTGGGTCCAGCGGGTGTGTTCTTCCGCCTCCAACAGCAGCCACACCCTGCCACGCCCCTCAGCATCCAGCAATCAGGGCTTTGGGGATGCCTTGATCCAGGATGCTGCATTTGGCACCATCTCCTCTCTGGTTTGGCTCCATGTCATTTCGGACATCTGTGGGGATGTCACCTCGGAGACACACCAACCCCACGGAGGCCAGGGAGGCTGTCACCATGCAGCCACGGGAGCCTGCCAAACAGGCAGCCCAGTGAGGAATGCATGGGCAAGGATGCACAAAGGCATGGGAGAGACCTTCCAGAGTGGCTTTCGGTGTAGCTTCTCCTTACACACCTCCTGTCACCCGGAGGTGACACCCACCCCACGGGCACCGCTCCCAGGCAAAGCTCTGCTCCGCCCTTGCATCCTTGGACGTCCTCTGCACCTGCAGGGACAGCTGAGCAATTTCCTCCAGGATAATGCTGTGGCACCTCGCTGGAAAGCAACGTGCCACAGTGGAAGATGCTTCTTGTCCAGGGGTGAAGCCTGAGCTCCAGACGAGACCGCCTGAGCATTTACACATTTACACACCCAGCCCTGAGCTTCTCCTCGTCAGCCCTCCTGATGAATCCGGACACAGCACTCACATCCACCGGGGATCCTGAGCTGAGCTCTGTGACCCTGGACAGCTCTCAGCACACCAAGCCTTCCTCAGGGGGACCAGGGACACGTGTGAGTGACAGGAGGGGCTCACTAAAGTTGCCTTTGCTTCACCACTGGCCACTCATCACTTTTCCTACGCATTAGACAAGGTTTTACCTCCCCGGACTCTGTATTCCTCCAATCCCACTCACTCCCTGCTCTGGCTGCTCATTGAGGTGCTCAGGGACATCACTCTCCTCTTTCTTCTATTCCTTAGCACCATCTTGCACAGGAGAGGTGGGTTTTTTTGCTGCCTTTAAAACAAAATAAAAGAGATAATAAAATAAAAGATCCTTTTCTTTTCCCTGTGTAGCAGCTAAGCCCATGCAAAGTCATCACAAGGCTTTGCTGTAGCACAGAGCACTTGAGAACAAGGCCAAAGAAATCGGCAATTGCCCTGATTTTCTCCTCTTAAAAACAGCTGGATTGGCCCATTGCAACTCATTCCTGCTGTCTCTATTCATATCTTTTCTTCCAGGCAGCTGCCAGTTGATGCTGCACATTTGCTTGGAGTGGAATATACCAGTGGGCCTGAGCTCTAAAACATTGCTTCAGTCGTATTTCAATATTTAGCTTATGCACATCTGTATAAATCCTGGTTTTTTTCCAAAACCTCGTACACCGAGAGAGCTAAAAGGGGTTATTTCCTAATTTGTGCTCAGAAAATGCAAATTCCAGCTGCGGAAGGTTTGGCCACCTCATGTGGGCTTTGTCACACTGCGGATGCCAACGCCTGAGCTGCCGACCTGGGTGAGAGAAGAAGACCCCCAACCACTCACTCCATCCCCTGGATTCCTCCAGAGTTGCTGCCTTAGGATGGGATGGATCACCTGGCACTCTGCCGGCTGGGATTCAACCCCTGCAGGAGACTCTTCCCTGGGAAAGGCTGAGGTGCAAAGGGGATCATGCAAGGGGGAACTGGAGAGGCATCTTGGTCCTGTGCTGCCCCAGCCTGGAGAGCCACTCAGGAGCCAGGACAGGATATGTCCCATTTTCCATCAGTGAAGCAGAGGAAACAGAGGGAACTGTAGGAAATTCCAGTGGAACCTGCAGAGATGTGATTTTTTTTTTCTTCTGCTAAGCATATATTTATCACGATTTTTTATTTTCAGACTTTAGGTCTGAAAATTCAGGGGTGAAGTTTGTTTTTTTGGGTTTTTTTAAACAAAATGTACGACTTCTCGTTTTGCACACAGACAGTTTCCATCTTGAAATGGTCCTATAAAGAAGCTTTTGAAACCAAAAGGCGCAAATGATGCTCCAAACGAGGCAAATCATTTCACTGCTGCTGAGTGGAGCATCACAAAGAAATGTTTCAATGGCAGGAAAAAAGTGACCTAGCGTAATCTAAGCTGACTTCAAATAATTTCCATAATTCCCAGTGGGAATTCCTGCTTACCATAGCCTTGTGAGTCGGAGAAATATCCGCTACCATCAGCCTGCCATGAGCTTGTGGAGAGCAGCCACCCTGTTCTTGCCAAAGGAAGCAGGCACAAAACCTCCCTCAATGGCTTCAGCCAATCCCCACGGCTTTTGCTCCCTCTAAAGGGAGTAAAAAATGGAATTACCTGCCAGGGCTGCTGCACATTTCCGACATATTGGGTGAAACCCAGGGCAGGAGCAGCCTTCCCTCCTCCTCAGATCCTGCACATCCATCTCCAGAGGGTGTTCTGGTTCGGTCCCAGCAGAACAGCAGCACCCTTTGCTTTCCTGCCTCATCAGAGCTGGGGGTTTCCATTTCTCAGCAGCCTCAAGCTTGGCAGAAGGTGTGGGAGGCATTTGGGGTCTGAAGGAGAACCCAGTGGTTGCACAATGGCTTTGGATTGCAAGAGCTGGAATCATGGATTGTTTAGGTTGGAAAAGCCCTCTCAGATCATCGAGTTCAACCACCCCCAGCACTGCCAAAGCCCAACACTGACCCATGTCCCCAAGTGTCACATCCACACAGCTTTTAAATCCCTCCAGGGGTGGTGACTCCACTGCTTCCCAGCTTCACAAATTTGTGGATGTTTTTTTCTTGTAGACATCTACAAATCGACCCTGGACCCTCCTAACCCTCTGGGCTGGGGACTCAGTGATTTCTGTCCCTAAAAACAGAGCCAACAGAGGTCTGGGACACCTTGCTCCTGCAGGTCCTGTAGGCCCTATCCCGGCTTACGTGATTAAACAGCAACACTGAGTTTGCAAATCTGTCAATCCCATACCTTTCATCAGCACTTAATTCACATTAAAAAAAAAAAAAAAAAA
>VZRR01007756.1:46633-74471 GCA_013398015.1 Oreocharis arfaki | reverse complement strand
GGATGGATGGGTGGATGGATGCTGTCAATCACAGCACCCTCTCCAACCAGCCCTCTGCCAGCACAAATTCCCGCAGCTCCACTCATCCGAACAAAGGGATTCCAACCTACACTCATTCTTTGTTTTCACTCAGTTTCAAAAAAAAAGCCTTCATCGAAAAGTCAACTTTGAACATAACAGGAATGTCAAGAGGCAGCAAGGGAAAATTAATAAATTTTAGGAAAAAATTTGGGCAGACAAATCCTTCAGGCCTGAAGCAGGTCAGATCCTCCTTGGGCTTCATGAGCAGAGTTCTTCAGATTTTTTTTTTGAAGTAGCTTTACTACTAAATCAAAGAACACGACAGGAAAGACCCCCAAAACCACCCAAACCCATGCTCTTCTTACATGTTTTTTCCCCAAATTTCAGCAAGCTGCTGCTCTATCTGACCAGCAGTGATGTGTTACAACTCTAGAACAACCAAGAACACTCAAATGCTCCCATAGAAGGGACAATGCGGTGCCACCAGCACTCTCCAACCTCTCTGTGTGACCCTTGGTGGCCGTGGAGCCGGGCAGTGTCTTGCAGCCACCTGGCAGGGGCAACGCTCTGGCTCTGTCAGGCAGATCCAAACCAAACAGCCTTTCCAGGGGTACTGACAACGATGTCTTCATCCCCCACTGCGTGATAGGAGAACTTCAGCTGCCTATTTGCTCAGGTAGCACCATGCCAAGCTCCCAGTCCTGGAAGTCCCTGGAAAAATGGTGAGGGTTTGGCAGATTGGTACACAGATCAGCATCCCAGTGGGAGATGCTGTCCTTAGTGTGGGTACCTTGGTTCATGAGTCCCCCAAGTGCAGAGGTTGGGGGACACATCAGTGGGATTTTGTTCTCTAAAACCCCCAGCTCAATGTCTTCCAGACGGAGGTTATCCATGACATTCTCACTTCTCATGGACAAGATGCTTTCACAACTTTGCAAAAGTTGTAGTCTTTTTTTAAAATATGCAATGGGGGGACATGGGGAGAGAGGGCAATAAGTACCTTCAAATGCACGCAGCACTTACCAAAATCAACATTAGAAACCAATTCACATGAGAACATCCAGGTGCCTCCACACTGAAATACTTCCCATCTATAAATCCCACCAATAAACCCAGGGATTACTCCAGTGCAGCCAGAATTGTCTCCTGGCGTACGGAAACCTCAGCACTGCTCTGCCTGACCCTGGAGAGGTTGCAAACTGTTCAGAACAGCGGTGCCCCCTCACAGACCATCTCCCACTGCGTTTGGGAAGCCTGTCCCATGAGTAGGTTCGGGTAATGCACGTGAACACACATAAGACACGTGAATTCCAGCTGCATTTCAGGGTGGATCTCCCTGTGCCACATCCGCCTCCATCCCTCTCTTTCAAAAAGAGCAAACACAACTTGCCAACATCCTCATGAAGGATAAGCCCAACAATTTAGCAGTTCCCTCCTTTTTTTTTTATTTTTTTTATTTTTCTAATTTTTTTTTAAACACCACATCAAATCCCGATGGGATTTGGGGGGTTTTGTTTTAATGGCGAGGCAAAAATTTGCTGATCCTCCCCGTGGCGAAGTTACTTTCAAGTCAGTGAAAGTTCTTGGCCCGCAATGAAAAGTCTTTGCCAATTAGCGCTCAACAACTTCAATTCATCCCTCCCGGTTCAAGATGAGTAGGAACCTAATAAGGCTGCGATAAAAGGGCAAAAGGCACCGAGTACCCAAAGGGGATTAATGGGCTCTTCCATTTATTTGTCTTCCTAACAGCTGAACTGTTACAAGTATTGACGGTCTTCAAACGCCGGGCGCCGGGGTCTCCAATGGCCAACTCCAGCTCCCGGCCCCAAGGGGCGAGGGCTTCCCCCTGGGCGATGCCAAAACCAACAAAGCCCCGGGGATCAGGTAATGAAACTTCAGCTTTTCCCCCCCCTCCTCCTTCTTCTTTGAGATTTATTTACTGGCAGCTGACAAGGGGCAAATTCAGCTGGAATTGTGTAGTCAAGGCCCTGTCAAGCCTTCAGAGGCACCCTTATGTCGAATCACCTTCCTGACTGGCATGTCGCTGAAAAGCCCTCGGCGCTGGTCCTTAACAGCTCCCGACAGCACAAAGGACACTCCAGACAGATGCCTACATGGCATCCTGCAGCATTTTAAAAGAGAATTAGTGGTTTTAATTATGGTCGTCGTATGAAAGGAAACCATGCAAGCTCGGCAGGAGACCTTTGATCAAACCCTTTTGCTAGCACAATGCCGCGGAACTGTGACTATTCCTAGCAAGGGGCCTTTTCTCGCTGAATGACTCACCAGTGATCTTTGAATGCAGACAAGTTCCTCACCCTCCCTCTTCATTAGCGAGCATTTCTATACAGCCCCTATATAGTGCGCCGAGTCTCGGAGCTATACAATGGGGGGGAAAAAAGAATCCCTACAGATTCTGGCCTCTACTTAGGAAGTGCTGAAGGACTCTGAGTGACTTTATTCATTAAAACAGGTTGCTATTAATTAACTGTCATAATAAAATAAAGAACTATTATTTGCATTTCTTAGTGCGCTCCCTTTAGTAATATGTATAAAAGATGCTTGTAACAAAAATGAATTTATAAGGGAGAAAAAACCCTCAGAAGTCTTTTTTTCCCTCTCCCCCCCCCCCCCCCTTTTTTTTTTTTTAAGGTCTAGGCAGCAGGAGCCTGACTAATTATTAGGACCCGTTTTGCAAGGGAACAAATAGAGGTAAAACACAAATATGAAAGTAATTAGGAAAATGCAAAATCCTGTTTACTTGGCAACCGATTCATGCAACTGAGACTAACGAAGAGCAAATCAGCTTTGCTTGTTTGATAAACTTCAGGGTGCCACCTAAGAGGAGCTGATAAAAATTAAACTCTGCCAGCATCCCTCCGCACCGCCTCTTAGCCAACAGGCTCAGCAACATCCACGCAGCGGCTCCGTCTGCGAGCACCAGCAAATCTCATTTGAACAGGTTCAGGGGGAGGAATTTTGGAAGTTCCATCACTGCTGGGTGTTTCCCCCTCCGTGGCGTGTCTTCTGCTGAACACCCAGCACAGACCCCTGCATCTCACGTGCACGGGATTGATACGGACACGGAGCACGTCAACGGCACGGTTCTGATTTGCTCCCTAAGAAAGCATCACCTCCCCACTGCTCTTCACACCTGGGAAGGCTTTTGCTGGTGGGAAAGTTCTTTTTGTCGCCATCACCACTGTTTGTTACAATATGGGATGATACTTTACTCAGCACAGCCCCTCTTTTCTGCCGAGCAGATAGTGGGATCCACAAAAGCTTCCAATTATTTCAAGACTATGTGGCTAAGGAGGGGCATCTAATCAAGATAAAGAAAACCCTCAGCTCAGTATATTTGCTTGAATGGATTTGAAATGATTTGGGTAACAAAAGCATTCAAAAATTGGATTCCTGATGCTTCTCTGCCGGGGCTGGAGGATTGCTTTGGAGAAGGGAAGGAGAAAGCCAGCCCTGAGAAAGCTGCAGGGAGGAATGTGTGATATTCCCTCGCTCTGTACAAACACTTCTGTGGGGATTGAGAGGAAGGAAGAGATTTAAGTGAGGCACGGCCGACCTGAAATGTAGTCAATTACAACACAAAGAGTTAAAATGACACCCCTGAACTGCTCCTCTTCCCTCTCACCCCTCTGCTTTTGTGGCTTTGCAAGCCAGAAGCCGCAGTTTTTCATCTTTTTATTGCTCATTTCTCATCTGCCGTTCGCACAGGAATGGCTCCTAGGAATTAACGGGGAATCCCTATGGAAATCATATACTACAAAAATAAATCAAGAGCAAGAGGGTGAAAAGTAAAGGATGTTATTGTGCAGCTGGAGTTAAGAGATTCCTAGACAGCATCTTGATTTTTATATGGGAAGCATTCAGTGAAAGTTGGGAAAATCAGCACTTGGGGAGAAAGAGAGAAGAGGTCCACTTTTAAAAGGATCTATCAGGAAGAGTGGCCAGGTGTCCCTACACACCCCTCAAACTCCAGACCAGCAGAGCATCCACCTGCAACACCTCACGTTCCTGCCCACATCCCAGTCTGCTCCAGAGATGCTGTTTGATGATGTGATCTTTACTTCTTCCCTCTCTGGAAATTTCCCCAGCCCAAAAGAAATCCTGGCCTGGCAGGAATTTGTCTCCTGGAGAACACTGGGCTGAGATATCACAGAACAAAGTATGAAGGCTTAGATGAACAGAGCCTTACAGGAACACCACCAGAGTTTTGGGTCTGTTTTAAGCATTTGAAGTACTGGTAACTGACAACAGATTGAAAAACATTCTATTTTATGTCTTTTTTTTTTTTTTTTAAACAAGCATCTGAATGCTTGTTAACAAAGTCACTTGGCTTTTGGGGCAGATTGAAAAGCAGGGTGAATTCAGACCCCGTTCTCTTGGTTAAAGGCCCTGACATCTCCAAAATTCCAGTTCTGGCATCCCCAGCAGCCACAAGGGTGTGGCAGGGCAGATGAGGATTCTGGGCTCACATGGAAAGAGGCCACAAGCCATGGGGAGAGCAGCATCCCAGGGGAGCTGCTCTCATGGTCCCATGAGGGGTCTCAGGACCACAGTCCCTCCACCCCAGTGCAGGAGATGCCACACTGCTGCCAGCAGAGTCCCTCTGCAAGGGATTTTTTACGAGCTGCTTGCTCACTTGCTCACAGCTGGAACTCTAAGCAGTAAAGACCATCCCATCCTAAAATCCCAATGGAATGAAAGCAGCCACCCCTGCAAAGCGAGGGAGGCAGAAAACATGGGTTGGTCTCTATCCACTCCATCCCAGCAGGACATCCTGTCCTTGCAGTACCTAAATATAACTAAAAATACCTAAATGGGCTATGGAGAGCTCGAGAGGGACTGTTGACATGGGCATGGAGTGACAGGACAAGGGGAGAAGGCTTTAGAGTGACATGGGGCAGGGTGAGATGGGATATTGGGAAGAAATTCTTCCCTGTGTGCCCAGAGAAGCTGTGGCTGCCCCATCCCTGGAAGTGTCCAAGGTTGGGTTGGATGGGCTTGGAGCAACCTGGGATAGTGGAAGGTGCCCCTGCCATGGCAGGGGGTGGAATGAGATGGGCTTTAAGGTCCCTTCCAACCCAAACCATCCTGGGATTCTGTGATTATGATTCTGCAGTGCCCTGGGGCACAGGCACAGCCAGGGCCCAGAGCACACCCAAAACAGTGAAGGACCAGGCACCTGAGAGGGCACCATCCCACAGCTTGTCCTGCTGGAAACCCACCACAGAAACACACAGACACAGCATGGCTAATGAAAAATGGCTTTAGGAAACCTCTTGGCTCAGCAACAGAGGAAACAATTAAATGCTAAATACATTTTTACATCTAGAATGGATGCTGCATTCCTATAAAAAAGAAAAAAAAGATATTCACAGTACAACAAACTCACAGTTTTCTTGTAGAAGAAAACTCTCCTTTTTGAAACCCAGTATTTTATTTAATGATGAGCTTCTCCCCTACCCCAAAAAAAGTTCATTTGGCAACAGAAATCAAACATCTCTATGTTCCTGCAGAGGGGATCACACTTCACTTCCTCTCTGCTGCCATTCCTGCCACCTTTTAAAACCATTCTCACACTGCCAAGGACGAACTCAGACTTGAAGCCTCGACCTCAGCATTTCAGCAGGACGAGGTGCTACCCAGCTCCCCGCCTCAGCTCCGCTTTCCTTCTCCTCAGCCCCTGCAGCTCTTGCCCGAGGTGCTGCACAGCCTGCAGGATGTCCTGGCACTGGGGATCGTCCTCTGCTTTCTCTGTGTAGAGCAGGAAATGCTTCACGGTTTCGGAGAGCAGCGTTTCGGGATCCACGCCGCCGCGGCGGAGGCGCAGCATCCTCTCGCAGGCGATGGCGTAGTTCTTGTGCCAGTTCACCGGGTGATTGGGATGGGAGTTGACAATTTCTTTGTACGACTGTTAAAGGAACAAAAAGGCAAAGAGAAAAGAAAAAGAAAAAAAAAGAAGAAGGTGGGGGCAGCAAATTAATTGAACGAAGAGGGAGCAACAGCTTTTACCAGTGCTTCAAAACTGCCTGGAAAGAAACAGATGCTATTTAGATGTCCAAGTCCAGAGCTGGAGTATTTCTGTAATTCGCTCTGCGCTTGCCATTCAGCAGCATGAATCAGAAATCCAAGGGGGGGCTGAAACGTTTCCCTTCCAACAGCAGCTGTTTGTTTAGAAACATTACAGATGATGGTGATAACCCCACGGCACATTATGTGCTTCCCCCAGAGAGGTGTTACACCAAGCTGGGGGAAAAAAGAGATTTAACTGCCGTGCCTGCAAGACATTTACTCAATATTTCAGGAGATCAGGACGTCTTCCACAGGACTTAAGCAGTCTGTTGACTTGAGTGGGAATATTCATAAGCTCAACAGCAGGCATGTGCCTGGGAACTTTGCAGAACAGCAAAAATCACAGCAAAACGGGCAAGAATTAAGGAAACTATTTGTTGATTCCCTGCTGGAGTATGAAATACTGCTCCTCTCTGCTGACACACACTGATCACTTCGTGCATCTGTTGGCATCTCAGGCAGTCCAGTATTTCCAGAGATACCTACACCAGCTTATGGGTGTTATTCTTTGGTGTGAAATGCAGCAGAATTAATTTGCAGCGAGAAGACTGTCGGATTTTACACTTGCTGGCTCAGACGCACGACTGTGTAATGACAGAGGGGACAAGTGCATAGAGGGGACTTCAGGACAAGCAATCTCTTGGCATGGGTTTGGAGCCCAGCACAGACAACATAATTATAGCAAAAGCAGGGTGTTGACTGGTTTGCTTTTGGCATCCTCCGTGACCGAGGGGGCAAGCAGGAATGGATAAAATCCCTGAGCAAATCTCTTCGAATCGGCTGCGCTCCCAGTTTGGATAAACAAGGGGAGTGCAGATTACAGGGCCTGTATGGAAACACCGTGTTTCCACGGACTCCAGAAATTTAAAAGAAAAGGGAGGGGGAAAAAGAAATATGATGGAGGCTGCAGGGAGCATTCCTAACCCAAAGCAAAGACTTACAGTGTATGCAAATGTGTACAGTTGTGATTTCATTTCTGCAGCCACACTGGCCGTTTCTGCAAGGTCAAAGATGAAGAAAGCTGTTTTCATCCTGGGAAAACAAGAAAAACTTCCACGTGGTAACTGCTTAATGCAGCCAGCTCACATCACAGGGTTACACACAGCTACAACATGTCCATGAGTGGGACAGCACACAGGATCTCCATTTCAGTCACCAGTGACACAAACCTCTCTCCACAATTTATTTCCTCACCCTACATCCCAACTACCTTTGAGAGACTTTGAGCAGAACCTTTTGGGGAACAAAACAGCCACTTTCCTGAAGGCTTTGCTGGAGGCCTTGCACGCTTCATCTCATCCTGCCAGCCTTTTCCTTCTAAAGCTTGGCACGTGCAGAACCAATAAGGCCATGGCCCATCAAGCTGCCTGCTTTGGTGTGTGTTTCCACACCAGTGAGCTGGCAGTGCCCACTGGCTGTTGGAAGAGAGCAAAGGAAAATTACCTGGCTTGCCACATCTCCTCGTTGGCAACAGCTTCCCAGGAAGAGGGACTGAAGCTAAACGGGAATGGAAATAAAATTCAGCCATCAGATCCACCTTGCTGGGTTTCACCCACCCCAACCCTTCCAACCCAGGCAGCTACAGAGCTCCCAGGCAGAGGAAAACCTGTCATGGAGCCTGGGGCTGTGGCAGCAGGGAATTCAGCTGATCCTCTGTCACTTAAAAAACTTTATTCCTCTCTCTCCACAGAAGGAGCCTCTGGTATATCAGGTGTTTCACAGCATCCCAGTTCTCAAAGCCAGAGATGTTTTTTACCACCACAGGTCAATCTACGACATTTGAATCTCTGGATGTCTCAATAACTTTAGCTCCTGATCAAGTTTTAAGGTCAGAATTGGACCTAATACTTGACTTGAGATGGCCTTGCTATTTTCACACTATTAGAAATCATGGACCATGGAATGGTTTGGCTTGGAAGAGAACTTAAAGACCATCTCATTCCAACCCCCTGCCATGGGCAGGGACCTCCCACTATCCCAGGCTGCTCCAAGCCTCATTCCAACCTGGCCTGGAACTCTGCCAGGGATGGGGCAGCTGCAGCTCCTCTGGGCTGTGCCAGGGTCTCACCACCCTCACAAGGAAGAATTTCTCCCTGCTGTCTATCCAGAACACAGAACACTGAGATTATGACTCTTGTTTAATTCCTCTAACCCTGCAGCAGGTGTGGCAATGCTGCTGGCAGGAAAGGATGAGCAGGAAGGAGCAGAGGCTCCTCTGCCTCGTACCTGCCATAGTCTTCAGTCCAGTTATAGAGGTTCCTTGTGAGACGAATCCACTCCCCTGGGTCGAACACAGCTCCAGAAGGAACCAGCTTTTCACACGTACCCCAGGGCCAGAGCGAGTGGCTCCTTCTCCAGGTCGAGTCCCCTTCATGAAGACCTATGCAGACAAACACTTCCTTACTGCCAAAAAAACCAACAGAGAGAGCAATGGTGAAGCCACCCCAGAGACTGTGGGCCACCCCGTGTCCCTGAGCACACCAAACCACACACACCACACTGTGCAGCAAACACACCCATCCAGCAATCTCCCATCAGCGCAGGCACGTTCTGGGGCAGTCTGGAAAACAGATCAATTCTCCATCTGGCATTGCCCATCCCGTGCTGCCAGCACGGCTGGCACATCCTGTCCCCTCTCCTGGACCTCCCAAACAGGCCAGAAGCTGTAGGAGAAGGCCATTTCTCCCCACTGGCACCTGGCTCTGCTCCTGTGCCTCCCCACCCTCACAGGGCTCACCCCAGCCAGTCTAAATGCAGATGCTATTCTTATTCATGTGAGTATCTAATCCTTTCTCCACTCTTACTAAGCTATTTTTATATGATGATTACTCCTGGAATACATTCATTCTATGCTAATCAGTTGGCCACAATGTTCACAAAGGAGAAGCAGCAGCAATTTGCTCTCCAACCATCGTCGTTCTGAGTACACGGGAACGTTCCTTTCCTCTGTGATGAATTGTATCAGCAGCAACAACAAAAAAATCATCAGTAAACACTCTGCAGATCACCTTTTCTTTCCCTCCTTCCTGAAAAACCAAACCAACCTCAAAACAACAGGCAATATTACATCCGTGTGGAGTTACTTCTGCAGAGATACTTTGCTTTAATTGCAAAAATAATCTCGCCACCGGGGAGGAAGTCAGTGGAGAAAATTGGTCTTTTGGATGCAGCACCAAGCTGTTCCATAAACAATTTCAAGAGTGGAAAAAAAAGGGTCAGAGATTTTAGGAAAGGTGTTACATATGAAAGGAATGCTTACTGTTTATTTACTTTGAGGAAACGATGGAGATTAAAGGCAAGTGTCCCGTCGGGTAACACGCCTTCCACAGGATTCCACCGGCCCCCGGGAAAATAAACGCCAGGTAAGTGCTTGGCCAGCTTGGGTAAATACCACTCGTAAGTCATCATCTAGAATAAAAGATATTATCACAATTAAAACAAGAATCACAAGGTTTATGTCCAGAAGAAATGGTTTCTGCAGGAGTAAAGACCATTTGCTCAGGGAAGTCACCCCCCAAGCGAGCAGTGACATGAGGCCGCAGCCCCAGACTGGGTCACCATGGTCAGATCACAGCACCACACTGGGTCACCACAGTCAGCTCACAGCCCCAGACTGGGTCACCAGGCTCAGATCCCAGACTGGGTCACCNACCGTGCTCAGATCACAGCCCCAGACTGGGTCACCATGCTCAGATCACAGACTGGGTCACCACAGTCAGCCCACAGCCCCAGACTGGGTCACCGTGCTCAGATCACAGCCCCAGACTGGGTCACCATGCTCAGATCACAGACTGGGTCACCACAGTCAGCCCACAGCCCCAGACTGGGTCACCGTGCTCAGATCACAGCCCCAGACTGGGTCACCATGCTCAGATCACAGACTGGGTCACCACAGTCAGCCCACAGCCCCAGACTGGGTCACCGTGCTCAGATCACAGCCCCAGACTGGGTCACCAGCACCTCCTGATCTGAGGCACGTGGTCCTCACTCCAACACAAAACAGCCAGTGCTGGTAAGACACACAACAGGGATTTGGTTCGGTTAAACACAAGGAATTGGGTTTGGGGTTTGCCAACAAGTCACAGACTCTCGTTGCAAAGCCAAGTGAGAGGATGATGTGGCAGTGGAAGTGTGGGTGGCCCATCCTGTAACCTCTTTTTCCCCCCTTTTCCCATTTCTCAGCAAAAAAGGAACATGCACACCCTGCTCCATCCCAGGGCTACCCACAACTCTTCATAAAAAAAAAAAATCCATTTTATTTATTTCCACATCATGAGTTTCATTGAACAGAGAGACCCTCTCAAAGAGATCAAGGAACAACTGAGCTTTTGCTGCTTATGTTTAAATCTTTCTAAGATGTAAAGCCTTTCTAAAGAGCACCTTCTGAACGTACCTCCTGGTCCACTAAGGTGACATCCGGCCTCATCCCCTCACAATAATGAAGGTAACGAAGAGCATTCCCAGGCAAGTCTCCTCTCAGCAGGATCACTGCCCCCTCTGGCATAGAGGACAGCACGTTCCTTGCAAACTTATCAACAACGTAGTTGTTGCTCTGATCACAAGTGCTGAAGAGAACAGATGAAAAACAGAAGCTCAAAACCAGGTATCTGCATGGCTTTGCAGAACTTCTGAACAATTTCATGCAACTGGCACCCACGGGGGGAAATCCACCCTGGTCAGGCTGAAAATATCCCAGAATCACACAATGGTTTGGGTTGGAAGGGACTTTAAAGAACATCTCATTCCAGCCCCCTGCCATGGGCAGGGACACCTTCCACTATCCCAGGGTGCTCCAAGCCCCATCCAACCTGGCCTTGGGCACTTCCAGGGATGGAGAATGTCAACAACTTAACCACTACAGCAACTCAGTATCCCCATTTCCAGAGAAAGTGAGATACAGATATAAAACATTTAGAGCACAGGCCCTCAGAAAGCAGCACCAGATCCATAAACCACTGCAGTTTTGCCAAAATACACACTCACTGCACACCTTCACCTTGATTCTGATTTCTTCCTGGGCTAAATCTAAATATTTATTAGTTGGTGCTGGAAGTGCCAGTACAATGATGGTTATGTAGAGCATTTGAAATCCTCCTCCATCCTTTAATGTTTCAATTAAGATTGAAAAAGCCAAGTTGTTGCAGTATCAGTCAGAAGTAGATTTCCATCACCTGAGATTGGATCCTTTTCATTACAGCTGTGTGTGCACACACCCACAGAGATGACACTCCAGGACAGGAGCTATGACTGGCTCACCTGTGGACCAGCCTTCGGAAAAGGTGTGCCAAAAACAGGATTCCTGAGGATGAAATCTACACTTCCTCGGTCAAGCTGTACCTGAGCATCCCTACGAGTACACTGATTCCCATCCAAGTGGCTGCACATGGTTATGGGATAGGGAAGCCCCAACCTACAGATTTAACCCTCCAAAAATGGGGAAAAAAACCCAGAAAAAACCTCAGGGCACAAGGTAACTCGAAGGAAAGCAAGGGAAGTTTGGGCCAAATGAATTCTGCAAATCTCCTTAGGAGATACAGCACAGATTTACAAGGGTTTTTCAGTAGAAGTTTATGTATCTACAGAGTTTTTTTCATTCAACCTATGTGACATCCTCATTTACAGCCTGGAGTCGGTGACTCTGAGGGAGATCAAACCAGGGAGTCCTGCAGGCTGTGGCCATGCAAGCTTAGGTGGGGTGTGACAAGTGCCTTTCCCACTCTCAGACAAGGACAGAAACCCCAGGAGCACCCCAACCCACCCTGGTGAGGCAGCACCGAGGGAATTCCTCACCTGTAATTTGCCCAAAGTTGAGAAGCAACGAGGGCAAGAGCAGGAAGCCACTCCAGCCAGGGCAGCACCCCGGTGCCCTCCAGCACAGTGCTCCTCCCGAGGCTGCCCAGTGTGGCCAGCCCCAGCCCTGCCAGCACGGCCACCACGGCACTGCTCTGCAGCCAGAACCTCTCCACCTAGGACAGAGAATCCCAGAACAGGGGTTGGGTTGGAAGGGACCATCAAGAGCATCCCATTCCACCCCCCCATTTCACACCTTCCACTATCCCAGGTCGCTCCAAGCCCCGTCCAACCTGGCCTTGGAGCTGTATTTTGGCACCTTCTGCAGCTTCAAGACAACTGCCTGCTCTTGGTCAGGTGGTTTTTAAGGTTTTGAATGTTTCTCTCAAAAACTAACATGCCAGAGCAACTTTTGGAGTGCAGCTTACCACGCCTAGAAACAGAGGCTTTGTAACATCCAAATTTGCTCTCCAAGCGAAGAAAAGGGAATAAAGGCAGAGCATCCCAGTGAAGAGCCAGATCACAGCTGATTTCTGCTGCTTCAACCTATCAAAAAAATAATGTGTCACTCCTGAGACGTGATGAAAAATGAAGCAACAATTACATGTGCTTGAAAACCACTAACTCTTTGCATATCTCAATGCATTTAGCTGGTGAGCCTTTCTTTACCCTCACCATTCATGAAACTTCTGTTTTCAAAGCACGAAACCATCAGGATTTCAGGAGTTTCAAGCTTGCCATCCACCAAGCCACGGGGTTAACCAGGAGGAAGGGATGTTTTGCTCTTAATAATAGATGACCACAGCCAATTGCTGCAATTTCTGCAGCAGCAAGCAGAAGGAAAAGCAAGCTGCCCGTGCAGGCAGTAAGAGAAATGTGCAAAAAAATGCACATTGAAGCAAATATTGTCCAACTTACGGCAGTGCTGTGCTCACACAGGCCACGAGTGCCAGGGCAAGGACGGGAAGGGAGAGCTCTGACTTCATCTGCGCCAGCTGGAAACTGTGGAGAAATTAAAGAGTGGATGTGTCACCCCCAAATCACCCCCTGCCCTCAATTAAAGTGTCAGGAGTAACTGGGAATAAGCATAACAGAACATATTCCCATTCTGTCTACCAGAAATGGGGGCAAGGGTGGGTTACATGGCAGGTTTTTGAAGGAAAGATCACTGGGGAGGGGGATCCAGTGCTCTTCCTTCAGTGGGGGACACAGAGGGCATGAATGCTGTCCCTGTGCTGGACACACACAGCCCCAGCTCTGGATGGGATGAGGAAAGGCAGGACAGGAGCCACTTTGGCCCAAAGGACAGCAGCAGCAACAGGTTCCTGCCCACTGAAAGGCACAGCCAAGGTGTTACTCACAGCAGCATCTCTTTCATACTGGATCCTGTCTCGGACTTGGCCTGAAATAAAAGCAAAGGCAGGCCATGAGAAACCCACATACTGATTGGGTATCACTGGGGCAAGGGAAGTCTTCTCATTTTCTGTCTGCAAGGAAGGCAGCAACCTCTACTCAAGCCTTCACTGCAGGATGTTCTCCCACGTTCCTGTTTTATGTGATGCCGCTGAAGGATTCACCCCCTGCAGAAGCATTTTTTCAAGGTGCTGACAACTCAGTATGCTGTGGTTAGAGCATGTCATATGGTTTAACCATGATCTCTGCTACATCCTGCAATAATTTGGGTTGGAAAAGCCCTCTGAGATCGTAGAGTCCAGCCCTTTACCCAGCACTGCCCAGCCCACCACTGACCCACGTCCCCAAGTGCCACATCCACACAGATTTTAAATCCCTCCAGGGATGGGCACTCCACCACTGCCCTGGGCAGCCTGTTCCAATGCCTGACCATTCTTCCTGTGAATTTTTCTTCCTAATATCCAATCTAAACCTCTCCTGGCACAACTTGAGGCCATGTTCTACATCTGCATGGTGCAATTATTTTCTGGGACATCTCCCCACAGCCTAAGACAAGCTCAATTCCTCCTTGCTTACCAGACTTGCCCCTGTCTCCTCTGCCCTGACAGAGGCAGAGCTGTACAAGATCTTTATGAGATAATAAGATTTTTTACTGCAGAGACCTGCAATCCATGGCACAAGTCTGGGAAAAAAGACATGTGGAAATGAGGAATTACCTCCATTGCTGCTTGTTGGAAAAGTGGTGGCTACCACATAGAAAATAAGGTTAATGGGTTCAGGAGGTCTGGAAGGAATATTTAATCTCAATAAAAATTGAATAGTTCATTGCATTCAGGATTTGATTAAAAAAATAAGTGCCAGAGGATGGAGGGCCAGCTCAGAGCTCCCACCTTGCTGGCAGCTGATGGCCCCAGACACATCCTTTGCAGAAATGACATTTCTGATCTATGGCTTATAGGTGGAACCTTCTCCAAAATATTTTCTGGGGCTTTTTTTGACCCTGCCTGCCCTTAAAACAGAGCTATGGGATGCAAAAGCTGTCTGTCCATCCAGCAGTGCTCTGGCATTATCCCAACTGGCAGCGGGACCAAACGCTTGGATTTTGCTGTATTTATTGCTCCTGCTTCAGACAAGTTCATCCTAAATGTGATTTGTGGTGTAGGATTACACGCAGTCCATCCCTAAGCCTCCTGAACATCAACTTGAATTCATCACATTTGATGGAGAGAGGAGTTAAGGGATTTGCATGCCTTGGTATTGCTCTGCCCAGTGGAGGCTGATTCTCAGGAGACAGCTGGGAACAGGACAACAGAGGAAGTCTCTCAAGTCCTTCAGAGGGTGGACCTGATCTCTGTAGGTGTTTTTGGACAGATTTAGTGGCAGCAGCAGGAATTATCATGTCTTTTGACACACATCCTACAGCCACACAGCTCTCTCACACAGAGAAGGGTGGAATGGCACAGTGACGGTGATGCTGTGTCACACTGGTTGCACGTGAGGGGTAATCTCTGAGGACGTGGGGCTCCAGGACCCCAAAGAGTGACAGAACATGTAGACCACACCTTTTAATCATTTTCCTCCCAGTGGTGTGATTTCCCAGCCCTCTGCCTTGAAATCTTTGGAGCAGGACAGAAACTGGGGTGATGGGCTGGCGATTTCCTTGGGTGGCCAGAGCCCAACATCCAAGTCAGGGCTGGAGGAGGCAGCAAGCTCTGCAAGCCACCATGGATTCTTCCCTCCCTTGGCAAGAGCAGAGACCTCAATAACTCAGATCAGAGGCTCCTGAGAACCTTCAAACCAACCACTCACTTAAATTCAACATCAGCAAGTAAAGAGGAATAATTTAGAACCCTCAAACCAACCACTCACTTAAATTCAATATCAGTAACTTAAAGAGGAACAGCTTTTCAATGAAAACTGCTTGTGACCTCTTTAAATGTCTGAGTTAAAAATAGAAAAATAAGGCAACATTCATCTTAAAAACAGCACAAAATCGATGTCACCAACTCCCTCCAGCACGGTTTGCTATTTGGGCTCCTGCACACGTAACACACCCATACAGCTCATAGGAAATAACAGGGCTCACCCCATAAAGAAAAGAGAATTATCTCTTTGCTTTCCCAGCCACGTGACCCACTCCCAGAAAACCTGACAGGGCAGGAGGTCAAAATCAGAAATGAATGCTTAAAAAATGAAACATTTTCAATTTCCTTCCCCGCAAGCCCTTAATCGTCACAAACAGAACATTTCTGCTGTTGCGTAAGTGAAAAGAAAGTGATTTGGGAAATGACCCTTGTTTACCAGATTGAATGTCCCATATTCTTCCCTCAGAAAGTGGGTCAAAAACCCTTGAAAAGTCGTCTGGTCTCCCCATGTCCAGCGGGCTCGATTGAGGTAGGACGAAGCCGGCAGATAGAGATAAGGCAGCAAACCAGCCAAGAAGCATAAACCCAACTTCAGCAAATGGCCTGGGGACAATTCCTGCACCAAAATATGTCATATTGCATAACAATGTTTATTTTAGTTTAATCACGCCGCAACTTCAAGAACAGATAAAGAAAAAACATCAAATATATTTACACAGAGCTGATCTCTCAATTTATAGTAAGTCCCTACAAAATGCTATGTTAAACCTTACGATTTTGTGGATTACTAGGGAACTGCATCAAACTGATCTCCTTTGCATGGCAGGGTGAAATTTAAGTGAAGCAAATAATATTAGCTAGGACTCATGAGTATCATACTCATTGCATCTTTCACATTTAAATCATGGCATGACATGCATAGATGGCTGAAGCACTGCAAGGCTGAGATAACCCACTTTGCAGCGATTAAGAGTTGGCTGGTTTTCCATCTGGCAAGGAAAAAAAAAAAAAAAAACAACAACCCCACATAAATGCTGCTCTAGTACAACTACACACACCCATCACCATCATCAGGAGTCAGTTTTGCCATTTACTTGATCGTGATTACGGCCGGCTAAATTGGATAGGCCAACTTTTGGGGCGGGATTTTCGAGACTGCCTAAGGGGTCAGGGAGACGAGACTTTCAAAGGGACTTCTGTGCCTAACTCCTTTAAGTGCTTTGGAAAATCCCACCCTAGAATATTGCACGCTTGCTTTGTCGTTAGCCACTGCCCTGTCAATCAAAGCACTCCCTCAGCGTTCGGGGTTACTGGGAGTGATGATCTGTGGAGCAGAGAAAGGAGCTTGATAATGGTGGTGGTCAGAGCTCCTTCACAAGAAAGGTGGCTCATTTGTACTTTAAAAAGGCAGTTTTCCATCCATTACCCCATCTTACTCAGTGGTTTCCTGCAGCAGGCACTACTGGGCTGTCAAAAGTTATTTCCCAGGATTATTATATTGGTAGAGCATTGCCCTTGCTGGAAATCACAGAGGTCTCTCTGCACCTCCCCACTCAAAAACCATAAAGTTCTGTTTGAAGGACACAAATATATTGCAGAAATGAGTCTTGATTGTGTTCATGGACACATATGGCCAGAAAGGGGGTTGCTAGGGATGATGAACAGATTTTGGATCAAGCTTGTCTGAGCTGCATCACATCTCTTGCAGCTCATGTGCTTCACTCAGGCTTAGCTATGCCCTGTGCCACTGCTGAGAACCACACAGCATTTATCTGGAAAAGGGTGGAAAAATACAGGCAGGACTGGCCTGGCAGCAACGTGGCCAAGTGTCACCTTCACAGGGACAAAAGAGAGAGGGGAGAGTGATGGAGGCTTCCCAGAGCCACCTGCAAAACCATCAGAGCATCTGCACCGCTGAGATTGCTGCTGTTTCCTGGTCCAAGGAGAATTCCTACAACACCTCTGCACCCAGCCTGATGCACTGACCCACAGAAGACCAGCAACAGCAGACAAGAGCATGGCAGGGCCTTCAAATGGCACCCAGGAGCCTCATCCAGGTGGATACACGGCACCTCCACACACCAGGCACGCACAAACGTGTCTTCGCCCTCATACACAACAATCAGGTTTGCTAAGGAAAAAAAAAAGGAGGGGTATCCTGAGGAGGGGATGTGTTTGAAGGGATCAGAGGCTTGCAGGCAGAACATGCCCTGCCATGACTGGACGTGGCTTTTGCTGGTTACCACCAGGGAGCCAACACACAGAAACTCATCTCCAGGTGAGCTGAGGGCACGGGAAAGTCTGAGTTGAAAGGTGGTTGTAGCCAGGTGGGGGTTGGCCTCTTTTTCCAGGCAACAACTGACAGAACAAGAGGACACAGCCTTAAGCTGTGCCAAGGAAAATATAGGTTGGATATTAGGAAAAAGCTTTTTACACAAAGAGTGATAAAATATTGGAATGGTCTGCCCGGGGAGGTGGTGGAATCACCATCCCTGGATGTGTTCAAAAAGAGATTGGATGTGGTGCTCGGTGCCATGGTTTAGTTTGGTTGTGTTGGGGCATGGGTTGGACTCGATGATCTTGAAGGTCTCTTCCAACCTGGTGATTCTGTGAGATTTTAGCTCCAAGTATTATTTTAGCTCACAGGGGTTTTGCAAGCAGCTGGGGCACTCCTGTGCCTGGGGACACAAGGGGATCGCAGATCACAGCCATGAGCAAAGGCCCTAAACTGTTATCACAGAATCCTGGGATGGTTTGGGTTGGAAGGGAACTTAGAGATCATCTTGTTCCACCCCCTGCCATGAGCAGGGACACCTTCCACTACCCCAGGGTGCTCCAAGCCCCATCCAATCTGGCCATGAACACTGCCAGGGATGGGGCAGCCACAGCTTCTGTGGGCACCCTGTGCCAGGGCCTCACCGCCCTCACATTGAAGAATTTCTTCCTAATACCTAAATCTAACCCTGCCCTCTATCAGCTTAAAGCCATTCCCCCTCATCCTGTCACTCCATGCCCTTGTCAAAATCCTTCCTGTAGACCCTCTTTACATCAGGCCCCTTGAGATCAGTGGCTGTGGTGCCAGTCTGTAACTCCAGTGGGTTATGACAAATCATGTACATCATCTTAGAAGTGGCACAAGTGCTCGGGGAGCAGAATTACTCACTGCCTTACGAAAGCAGAGGTGTGGGTCAGTAAATACGTACCCTCTTTCTGAAAAGCCGTGAGAGAACCCAGGGCACAACACAAGCGATGTAAAGCACTATCGTGTGCTGATTGCACAGACTGAGCCCACAGCAAAAGGCACCCCACTTAGAGATCTGACAGGAGGGAAAAAAAATAAATAAAAATTCACAATTACTATTTACAAGTTTGTAGAAACATCCAGAGATCAGGAAGATTTAGCATAGCATCCTTACAGGAGAAAGGCAAATCCACCAGCGAGCACTGGTCAGTTGTAACACACAACATGGGGTATTTTTTTGGTTAGTTACGGGGAGATTTCAGCTGTGTAACAGAAAACATTCTTAAGAAGTGTCCAGCTGAACAGCCATGCCTCCATGCATACAGAGATCCATGTAGCACGAGTCCAGTTCCTGAACCCCAGCTCCAAAGGAGAGGCTGCCCAGCAGTTCACTCTGAATGATTTTTCAGAAGTGCCCTAAAATAAAGCCATTATCTACAGAAATTTAGTTTTTTATAACAGGAATGGTTTTTTTCCTCTTTGTAAGGCACACAGGGCTAAAGTCAGAGCTGCACAAACTTCCTAAGCTAAGGGAATTAAATACCCCTCATTACTCTGAAAGCTCCAGGCTGTTCCAGCGCCCAGCCACCCTCTGGGGGAAGAACCTTTTCCTGATGCCCAACCTAAACCTCCCCTGCTTGTTTCATCCACTGGTGAGGGCTGTGTGTGAGATGCAAACACTTGCCTTGGTGTAGTGATGGGATCACCTTGTAATTTTTAATTAACTGCTCAGCATTCCACGCTGGACACTGCCTTGCCATGGAAACACCTTCCCATAGGTTCAGAAGAACTTTTGAGGGTTCCAGACCTGCCTGGCAGGGCTGAGAACAACCTCAGTAATTTTTTAAGTACATTGATGAACTCCAAAATGTTGTCTGTACGACCACGTGATTTATGAAAAGCACTGCAAGCTTGCTGTTGGCAGCCTGGCTTCTTCCAGGCGTGGGACGCCAGACATTCCAAAAACCATTGGAACAAGCTCCTTAACTGCTTCTGAAAATCTAATTTTGAAAATCCCATTGGAAACCAGGCATGTGAGACATGGGAGAAGGTTGGACAACGCCCAGCTCCGTGTCTGTGGAGTTGAGGTTGTGGGGATCTTGGGACACTGCTCATTAGAAAATTTAAAAAAAGAGATAAAAATCCAGTGGTGAAACAAGGTCTCTGTAGCCATTGATGAAACATGTTATTTGAGAACCCACGAAGCTGAGTAAACTACCACTGCAGACTCCTGAAATTCTAGCCTAGCCCGACAAAAATCCCTTTATTCACACAATTTACGGGAGTCACAGCAGGCAAGTCTGTCGGAGGAAAAGAGATCAGATGTTCGGGCAAACAAAAGTAGAAAGAACAAGACTGCTGAGCAAAAATATCATTTGGCTCCCTGGTCTGTTTATAAAGTAGCAAATGCAGCATGAAATTTAAAGTCTCTGTGTTAAACAATGCCATTATTTTAGGGGCACATTTAATTTCAAAAGAAAAACTGATTGAAAATTTGCTCGTTCCCGTTTTTTTGAGTAGAAACCTGGGTTTCTGATTAGACAAAGTTTTCTGTAAAATAAATCTATTTATCCCAAAGAAAAATACCAGTTCTTGAAACAAAACCTTGAACACCCACAGCCTAGTTTGTGTCTTTGATGCAGAATGAACTAAAACATTTGGATGAAAATAATTTTGCTTTTCCTGCTTCCACCCTGTGGGTTTTAAATAAACCCAGCCCAAGCCCAACCAACAGGTCCCAACTCAATCCTTAAGCAAAGCAGGCAGGGTTTTTTCCAATGTCTGTCACTTCTGAACACCCAGGTAGGTCAGGGATGGACCCCACCCAGCACAGGTGCTGAACCAAGTCCCAAAATTTGGCCTTTTTACTTCAACACAACTAAATCAGCAGTAAATGAACAGGAGATCAAACAGACAGGTGATAACCAATTAAGGAAAAAAAACCCCAAAAACTATTCACTTTGCTTGAGATGTTTTACCTTGGATCTCTCTTTTGCAGTGGATGCCTCCTCAAAACGAGCAGTGAGAGCCATCAGCAGCCCCACAAACAGATTGTTTAAGCTGAAAACCTCCGCCGTGATGGACCACTGCCATGTTAGACGAGAAAATGAAAACACCCCCGCAGCAAGGATTCCTCCAGCACACGAGCCAGAAAGCCTGCAAACACAGATAACATGAAATCTTCTTTTCCAACAAAAAAAAAAAAAAAAAAGAGCCTACTTTATTGTCCTTCTTTTTTTAATTTTTTTTTTTCAAAAATCCATACCACAGCAGCAGCAACGAGTGCCACCCAGCACCCTGCCAAAACATTATATGGTTAAGATCTCCCTAATAATTTCTCTGCAAAGGATTGGGAAGAGCAGAGCCTGTTTGCCAGCCACCCAACACCAAAGAATCCGCTTCTTCTCGCCATGAGAACTTCCAGGGTTGAATTTGGTTCAGAAATGCTGACGAGTGATGGCCCAGCAGGTCATGGTGCACCGAGCCAGGGAGTCACGGCTCTAACGGGATACTCTGGAGGAGATGCCAGCAAGGGTGCAGCCTTCAATTCATCAAGGAGCTGAATTAGGAGTGGATTAGAGCTATTCAGGGTGGACAGCATTAGCAGGGCTTTCCTGAGGGGTGTTTGGTGTCCTGGGGGTGGGTGGGGATTGCAGTGCCAGCAGGGAGAGGTGCCCACCATGGTCAAGAGTGTGGGAAGCGGGCGCCAGCTCCAGCAAGAGGGGAGGAGAGGGTGAAGCACCCACTGTTGGGATGGCTGTGAGCCCAAAAGCCGGTCATCTCTGTGGCTCCCAGATGGGATTATGGCACACATTCCCCACAGAGCTGCCTGCCCAACTCAGCCGGGTGCTGCAGCCAGCACGGGGAGCCCACGAGGTGGAACTCAGCCCAGGAAACCCGTTCCACCACAGCGGCTCTTCCCACCCAGTCTCACTGGGAGCAGCTCTGGCTCTGCCTGCCTGGAAGCTCTCTCCTTTAGGAGGTCACCCTGAAAGGACACCAGGGAGGGCACCACAACACGCTCAATGAAGCCTCACCCAAAGACACAAATAGCTGTGGCCGTGGTCAAAGCTCCTCTCCAGAAATTCACCATTCCACCACAAGACTCAGCTAGTCTCTACAACACACTGGGTATTTTTCCAATTCCACCCCAGACAGGCACAATCCCATTTAGTCCTCGCAATTCCAGCAGGTTTAAGCCAAAAATTACGAACTACCCAACTTCTTCGTCGAGCTACTCGTGTGATTTCCATGTGAGATGAGGAAGCTCCTGATAGAGCACTCTCTACACCAGCTCCTCTCTTTGGTTTGCCAGAGCACCTGAAGCTATCTGCAAAACAGGACTGATGATTTTTATCTCTCTTGTGAAGTATTTTGAGATCTGCACCTGCAGGATGTAGCCAAAGGGTGAGAAGGGTCAAGTTAACAATGGGAACAAGGGAAACAACTCTGAGGTGTTCCAGGCCAAGCTCAGGGTGACACAGAGAGCTCAACATCAAGACTGTGAGAAGATGTCCAAAAAAAAAAAATCAATGGAATTGGGGAAAAAACCTAAAGAAAAATAGAAGGAAAGGGCAGCAGGACTATGTGTAATTAAAAACCAGCAGATCCCCAATACACAAATCTACTTCACAACGTTCCTATGTTTTGACTAAACCATTTAAACATTTCAAACTTTCAGTTATGAAGAAACAACTTCATAAATCCCTTCGAAATTCTTGCAGGGAAATAAGGTAAAAAAAAGGTGAAACAACTTTTCCAAAAATCTTCTTCTGAAAAGCAGCATTTTAGGCAATCATTCACCAATTCTCCTTGTCTTCCCCAGAAAAGACTCAAGGGTATCATGGGAGTTCAAATGAGATGAAAGAAATCCCCACCCTCTCGATAAAAAGTCTCAAACCTGCAAGTCGAGTTTTATGAAATAAGGCTTGAGCAAAAGCCACTCAACCCACAGCTTAAAGACTCATCCCAGCTATGTGGGACAGAGGACACCTCAGCTCACCGAGCAGTGCAGGGTCAGGATCCCAAACCAAGCACAGCCTTCTTTTCTGTTCATCCACAGAATCACAGAAACAACCACAGAATGGCTTAGGCTGGAAGGGAACTGAAAGATCATCCAGTTCCACCCCCTGCCATGGGCAGGGACACCTTCCAGTAGCCCAGGTTGCTCCAAGCCCCATCCAGCCTGGCCTTGGACACTTCCAGGGATCCAGGGGCAGCCACAGCTTCTCTGGGCAACCTGTGCCAGGGCCTCCCCTCCCTCACAGCCAGGAATTCCTTCCCAATACCCCATCTACCCTAATGGCAGTGGGAAGCCATTCCCCCTTGTCCTGTCACTCCAAGTCCTTGTCCAAGTCTCTCTTCATCTCTCTTGGAGCCCTTTCAGGTTTTGGAAGGGGCTCTAAGGTCTCCCTGGAATCTTCTGCAGGCTGAACAACTTTCCCAGGAAACTCATGGGAAAGCCAGGCTGCTGAGCTCACTTTGATACAGCCCATGGCATCCATGGAGCACTAAGGTCCTCGAAGTACAACAGATGTCAAAAAACCAAACAGGAACCTGTTTAATCCTTGAAGGACATCAGGAAAACACCTTTGGGAAGTGCAAGCTGGAGACCAAGAGTTTTTCTGCAGGTTCTGTTACCAGCAATGGAAATGATGGATTTGTGAGTTTGCTGATTCAGAGGAAAACTCTCAAAAGTGGAAGCAATCAGAGCAGGTATCTCCAGAGGAGGATGAAGAGCACCCGGCAGAAGAAATTCAACAATCCACAGCGCAAAGCAGCACCAGCAGGACGAGTGGAAATGAATCCCATGCAACTGTCAGCATGATTTTGGGGCAAATTAAATCAGTCCTGCCTGCAGCTGGGGTAACATGGTTATACAGCTCGTTTTGATCAACAGGAGGGTCTCCATGCTCCTCTGCCTCCGCCACCTGGCAGCCTCTTGGAATTCTCCGGCACAGAGTGACAGTGTGCCACATCTCTCCTGCCTCAAAGCCAAGAGGACCTTGATGGGGCTGCCTGAAAAGAGAGGCTAGGCAAAACGAAGAGAATAAAAGCAGGTATTTATTGAAGGGCCTTCAATAAGGTACACTATGGGCAGTCAGAGCCCCAGGGCTACACCCAAAATGGACGATGGGTCACGGGTTTTTCACAATTTCATCAGTCTGGTCCATTTGCACATCAGGGTTAATTCTCCAATTACAGTTTCAGGTAATGATGTCATCACCCCAAGTTTGTTCTCCCTTTTTAGAGGCCTAGTTTACATATTTCAACAAGGACAACAAAGACAGCAAGGTGTCCTTGAGTCTCAGGCCTAGAGAAGATTTGTTATGTCTAACCAGGATGCGAGAACTGTAGCTAACAGGCTATGGAGTTCTAGAGTTACACACTAAAGCAGTAGAGCATCTGAAAAATATAACAGCTAAATCCTAAGGCATCAACCTCAAATGCACACATTGTCCAAGGAGGTGCCAAAAAACCTCAGGCATGGACAGCTCAGCCACCTACACCACTCTGGACCAAAGACCAACCTCAAGGTGCAAGAGACACGGGTGGGTGTTCAGTGATGCAAGGCAGGGTGAGATGAAAGAACTCTCCAGAAAAGGCACAAAAATGAGAGTAAAATAGAGATGGGAAAAAATTGAAAAAGCAAAGGGATGGAGCAGAGCTTTGAGGTCAAGAAGCTTAAAGCCAAGAATTTTTTTCACCATCCCTGGAAGTGTTCCAGGCCGGGTTGGATGGGGATTGGAGCAGCCTGGTCTAGTGAAAGGTGTCCCTGCCCATGGCAGCGGGGGTGGAACAGGATGATGTTTAAGGTCCTTTCCAACCCAAACCATCCTGGGATTCCGTGATTCTCTGAAAAGCATGAAAAATTTTGCAAAGAAGGGCAGTGCAGTCTACAAGTGAAGATGTTGGTGACATGTTACAAAACGAAGCAGGACATTAGGGAGCCAGAAGATAATGGCTGCTTTAATTACAGGCACAGAGAGAACTCTCGTGGTTAAGACAAAGCATTTTGTGGAAGAAGGTTAATGAAAGAGCTAAAGGTGACCTCCCACAACTCCAGCAAGAGCTCAACAACCCAGTGACCAACGTGGAGACAGAGAGGGAACAAGACCAAGAGGCCACTTGTTGGGTGGAAGTTTAGAAGTTTTCATGGCACATAGTCACTTCCCTCACCAAAATCAAACACCAGGCCTGGCACTGACAACATAAATATTTCCTGCAGTGAAGCCCTGCTGGATGAGAATGAAGCACAGTCCCTTTGGGCTCAGCCACCCACCCTGGAGACCCACACTCTGCCATCACACTGGCTGGAGGCTTCCCAGGTGTACCACGTCTGGGAGAAGGAAACATTTGGGTTTTTCCCTGGAAATACCTTCTAGTTGCTTAACACTGTCTTTCCTTCTGACAGCACATGAGGACTGCAGAGCAGAGAGCAGCAGAGATTTATCCTCACTCAACTTCTACTCGTGCTTCTGTCTTTGAACACGTTTTTCAAATAGAGTTGAGACGCTACAAAACACGGCAAAGACACCCAACAGCTGAATCCTCGACTGGCCTCATGGAAAAGCAACATCTAGGAGGGCTTTATCCCAATGATTCT
The DNA here is from genome assembly GCA_013398015.1 of Oreocharis arfaki. Lineage (NCBI taxonomy): Eukaryota > Metazoa > Chordata > Aves > Passeriformes > Paramythiidae > Oreocharis > Oreocharis arfaki. Next base: position 49,444 of record VZRR01007756.1, on the reverse strand, counting down.
GGTGAGAAGGGAGGGTAGATAACTGCTCCCCCAAACCCAGCTTTTTCCCCCAGTCTTTGGGCCCAGTGTGAGAAAGAACAGCCCCAGCACAAAGGAGTCAGCTTATGGAAGAAGAAAAGAATTGAAACCATGGCAGAAGTGGGAAAGTCTTCATGACCATCATCCTAAAATGCACTCAGAAGGGACAGAAAGAGTTAGCAAAGGAGAGGTCACACAGTCCTTTGTGAGAAATATTTCCTCATGGCATCTGTAAACATAATAGGAAAAGACTAAAAAAAAATACTATGATTTTGTTTTCCTTTTCAAGCACACAAGTGAAAGAATGTGCGGCTGGGCCTCAGCTCCAAGGATGCAGCCAGGAGGAATTTGCCTTAATCAGAGCTATTTTACCTGCAGGTTTTATTAAGAGTTTGGAGGAACATTTGGGAAAACTGAAATTAAATATTTTAACCTGGGCTTTTTTGCAGTTACAGTTTTTAGCTTCTCATTTGCCGGAAATCACTAAAAACATGCAAGTTTCCTAAATTTAAAATTTAACCTTTCCTCTAAGTTTCGTAAAACTTTCCTTCAGCCAAGGTTACAAGCCATGTGCATTTAACAAAAAAACTCCACCAGCGTTTTTGCTTTTCATTTCGAAAATAACGGCCGACGTTTTATATTTAATAATTCCCCAAAACGTATTAAATGGCCGGCATAAAGCTATACATGGATGGGAATTGGAATTTAATTAAAATGTTTTCGTTAAATGCAATCTTCAGTGCACCGGATTCATTAAGAGAAGTAAGATAATTGCAACGGTTTATACTTGAAGCTGATGTATTTAACACTGGCAACACCTATCTGTACCTAGTGAAATAAGCTGATTATTTCTGCCTTCTCTCCCCTCCAAAACTTTATAGGCAGCAGATCTTAGCCTTGCATCTTCTTTTTTTCTTTCTTTTTTTTTTTTTTTTTTAGGTAGTGGAATAAGAAAAATCTCTCCTGATTTTTAAAATCTCCACCAATTAACTAATTAATGGATTTTTTTTTTTGTTTTGTTTTGAATTTCAGTCTCTCCCTGCACCTGCAGATGATGACCCTGATGTCAGCGGTTCCCTGTTCACTTCCACAGCCTCCGGGTACATCACCAGCAACTTCCACCTCTGCAATCCTGTGGCTTTGCAGTAGCAAAGATGCATCCCTTGAATGTATTTTTATTTCAAGGCAATGCACTAAAGAGTTAACATTTTGAATTTAAGAGGTTTTTCTTGTTAATCAATCAATTTAAAAAAAAAAAACCTATTTTTTTTGATGCAGGCTAAACAGAAAGCAACGTAGAAGACTCAACAACCAAGCTTCCTGCAGATAAATTTTAAGTGTGCGCGAGCATCGCTGCTGAAATAGAAGAACTGTTTAAAAATTAAAATCCAAACACGAGTTTAGGGCTTAAGTAACAATAATTATCCCCAAAAACCCAATCCCTCTGGGTTTGCCTGCCTCTTAGCCACAAACACTCCATGACAAAAGGCGGTTTCTCTTGCTCTCAGCGCTGAAGAGCCAGCTCAGGTACTACAGGGAATAGCAAACCAGATTTTATTCTTCCTCAAGGACCTGGAGCTCAATAGCCACTTAAGCCCTGCCCGCAGCAGGAGGAGGAGGAAGGAGAGCACGGCTTGGCTCATCTCTCCTGGTTGAGTTCCATGGTCACAAGGAGAGAAGGGAAGAGAGACCGAGCAAAGAGGCAGGGCCACCATAAAATAAAACCAAACCAGCCTGGTTATAACCAACTGCTGTCCTTCACGGGGCTTCAGGATCCCACAGCTTCAGCATTCCCACAGACACGTGATTTCTGGGATGGGGGTGAGCAGGCAGCGCCCTCACCTCCCACCACATGCATGGAACACCACTTTCCTCACACCCAGCCAGGGACTGCCACCACTTCCTGACTTTTCCTTCTTGTAGTTATTTCATTGGAAAGCCACAGGCTGGAGAGGGGATGGTCCAGGGTGGTAAGGGAGTGCTGAGCCAGTGAGGATTTTGGCAAAGGGGAGCTGGTCCTTGCACCCTCTCACACACATCCTCATGGACTGGAGGTGTCCAGTTAGGACACCACCTCTGAAGGATATTGTTGCTGTGCAACCCTTTGGAAATGTGGTCCTATGAAGGCCACCACATGTAAGAGGCATCTTGCACCCCATTCCTTGTGTCCTGGGGCCAAGTCACTTAGGATCCTCTTGCTGGGAGGATCAAACTGCTCTGGATGGCAGCAAGGACCTACCTCAGTGGACCCACAGTGTGGGAAGAGCCCCCGGTGACAACTCATCAGGCGAGCGAGGAATGAGACACCCCAACCTCAAATCTCACATGCTCCAGGATGTCCATCACCATCGGGGAGCACAGCCTGTCTGCAGCAGCCCCTTGCCAAGAAAGTTTGGTATTTAAATTCAACACCTCCATGCCAAGCTCTTCCAGAGCAGCTCAATGAGTGGAACAGCTCACGACAGATCTGTAAAACGCACACAGGGCTGCGCTGCTTTAAGAAATCTCACCCCACACTCACACTTGAGTTGTACAGACCGTGCTTCCAGCCATTACAAGTGAGAACTTCTCTCCTGGTGTCTTTGCAAGTGCAAAGGGTGTATTAGTTCAACCCATTATTTGATTCACAATCCTTGGAAAATAGATACACCTTTATCCCAGGCTCCTGTAATAGCCGGCGCCTGCTTCCAGCAGCCAAAAAACCCCAACCCACAGTAGGAGCCGACTTGAGCTATTTAAATGTTTTATAAGTTGGCTTTTTTTTTTTTTTTTTGTAATTGCAAAAACGTTTCC
>VZRR01007756.1:0-39786 GCA_013398015.1 Oreocharis arfaki | reverse complement strand
TGGCCACTTTGGCCAGCAGCGTGAACAGGGGGTAGCCGGGAGGGTGGGCGACCTACGGACAGAGCGACACGGGGTTGGAAAAGGTGGGGGGAAAAGCCAGGAATGGGAGCGGACAGGCGCAGCCCCGAGCGGCTCCTCTCCCCGAGCCACCCCCGGTACCCATCCCAAGCCCGCAGAGATTCCTTCCCCACCGGATTTAGCTCCACGCCTCGCCCATAACAATGAGGCGGCGAGGAAAAGGAGGTGCCACGTTTCATTAGCGCGCCTTAAACCGCTCCTTGTTTGGGTTCACAGTATATTAGGGTCATTCAAAAGGCTGTTGTTTTTTCTGGGATTTTTTTTCCCTTTTTTCCCCCCTTTTTTTTATTTTTTTTTTTTTAAAAGCAGCTTCTCAACTATTTTATTGGTTAGCAAGTTGAAAGACCACACTGCTATCGGATTACCACCGCGCTGACAGTCCTAAGGTCTTGCCTAAAGGGATCATGCACCATAATAAAGTTTATTAAATAATAAAACTTATTAAAATTGTTAACCCGATTTATTTTATTCTCCCCAGCTTATACAAAATTTGGGTTGATAATAAGCCAGCTACTGTATATACAGTAAAGCCTTTGCTTTATAATTTAGTTTAATTGGATTTAAAACTTGAAGTAAATTGTCGCGTGCTGTACTTATAAGTTAGTAAAAACTGTGGTTTGAAAATAAATTAATCTACTTTACTCCATGCTTAATTAAACTTCCTTAATTCCTAAAACTGTTAATGAGAGCATTGATTAAACAATAAAACTAATACTTACTCCAAGCTCATATGCGGCTGTGATCAGCTCCCCTGTGAAAAAATAATGTAAAACCAATAATTACTATTAGGAAATGACACTCCTCCAAAGTTTTCAAAATCCAAATGCTTGCATTGGGGTTTTGCATTAATTTGACTGGATAAAACTGTAAATCTGTGGAGATTTAACAGCATGAAATTTTCTAAGAATATTTTCTCCCTCTGATGTCATTGCACAAAATATCTTTTGTATGTTTTCGCGAGACTTTTGTGAACAGATAAGTAAAAATATAGGTAGGCTCGGGCAAAGAATGGCCTGAGATACTCAAAATGCAGACGTTTGTGTGTGTGCATTTTTAATTTAAAACCATCTGACTCAATAACTTTCAAGCACAGTTTGCAACGCTTAAGCTGCATTGTCTGTTCAACAACCCAGTTGTTTCTCATCAAAAAAAAAAAAAAAAAAAAAGCCAAAACCAACACAAAACCAGAGATTTACAGTTTTTAAAGAGGAAAAATATAATCACTGATCGTGCAAATCTGCATCCATTTATCTGGGAATGCTGCTCTCTCTCCCTTGGTGCCAAAGCAATTCTGCTTCACAAGTAACTCTTTTACCTGTCAGTGGATGCTGCACCAAGCTCCCATTAGAAAAACCATTTAGATTTCGCATTTTGTTTGTATTTTATGCCAGGACAAATAACTGCCACAAAAACACCCATGTTAGCAGAATAGCTGGCATTTTTAGAGCACTTGAAGCTGGAGCATTTTGCAGCAAACACTCCTGAACAACACACACCGAATATATTCAATAGGCACAACACATTCAGGGATGAACAAAATTAAAAATCACGGCTGGTCTTCCTTCTTTCCCTCAAATTTCATAATCCAATTTGACTGGTCCTGCTAATTTTGCAAGTGCCAAGGTCGTGGCAGCTTTGTCCAATCATTAAATGGGAAAGACCCAAATGAAGGGCACCGGGGGCTTAAAATGCTAAATTAACAACATTTTAAATTTCTGTACAATCACGTCCTCACCAGGCCACGCAAAGGAGGGGGGTTGTACAAATGGCACCTTTAAATCCTGGCACCACCAGCAAATGGTGCATTTTAAAAGGAAGTCAACCCATTATTGCTGTTGGCAACTGCTGCAGAATTAGAGCTGTGGCCTGGCAATGACTGGGGCCAAACCTGCCACTTCCTGCACCAAAATCTCTCACTTCCTGTGCTTGCAAACACTGGTTATTTTTATTTTAGGAAAATTTCACCCTGTTGCTAGACAGCCCCCCAAAAACAGATGTGATGGGGAAACCACACATCCCAATTCTGAGCCCTTCAGTGTTCAGCAGCTCCAACATTTCCAGGGCACGGCGAGGCTGGGAAGGGACCAAACCTCCTGCACGCAGCAAAGGATGATGATAATAAAGGAAACCCTAAATTTGGCACTGTGGGGGTTCCCCAGTGTGCAGCAGCTGGTGATGTCCATCACCCATCGCATCCCAGGGATGCTGCTCCCAAGCCAGGCATGGATTAACCTCCAATAAAGTCCTTCTGGGATGCAGCAATATGTGCATCTAAACCAGCAAAAATTAAAGTTCATTCCCGTTGCTGTGACATTCATATCAAGGGCAAGAATAACCCCAAAGAAATACAGCCACAAATCAACCAGGGAGCTACAAAAATAACATAAATAAAATACTGGTGGAGGCCACTGCCAAGCTCTGAAATGCACCAGCACGACTTTGCCTTGTAAGAATAAAGGGGGGAAAAAGCAAGGAGACCTGCAAAAAACTGTCACGGAGCAGTCACAGCGACAAAAAACAAGCTCCCAGGCTGCAGGCCTGTTGAATTCCACTGGGAAAATCAAAATAAGTACATAACGCCCACTACTCTGGATAAGGTTAATTCTCCATCTCCCACCCACACACCTGAGCATCCCTTACAGCCTCCACGGGCTGGAGGAGTGAGGAGCACTAAAATTAAATAACAAAACACACAGAGGAAGAACTACAGCGCCCACAAACTTGGGTTTAATGTGTTTCTTGTAAGGCAGAATGACCGGTGGCATCTTCAGACACTGGCTCACACTGAAGAGTTCCTTCCCTCCAACTCCACAGGGCCAGGAGTTGGCCCCAAGGATCCTCGTGGGTCCCTTTTAACTCAGAATATTCTATGATTCCTGATGTAAACAAGTTTCTGATTGCCCAGCCTGACTCCCCCATTAAGGTGTTCAGGCAACAGACCCAATGCTGCCTGAACTCTGATTTATGCCCAGCAACGTTCAGAGATGATGTTTGAAACATCACAGGGAACATTTGGCTGGTTTCTCTTTTTTTTTTTTCCTTTTATTTGATCCCTTTTAAAGCTGTTTTAACATCTGTGGATGTTTCTGAATTATAATTCATTGTTCCCCTATTATTCCCTCATTCATTTCTTTATTCTGACACGAAGTAACACGAGCAAGCTGCCAGTGGAAATACCCACTGCCTCTGACATTTTCAGATTACTGCAAACTTTGGGAACAATTAAAATACAGCTAGCTTAAAAAATAAAATAAAATACTAGGCTCCCTGCCTGAAAGCAGATACAGCAAATCCCTGAGCAGCTCTTTACTCACACAAGTAGCCACAGTGCTTTTGGTGGCACAAGTTTGAGCTGCATGCTCAGGCACAGGCAAATTAAACACCTCGAGCAGGGCCATGCACAGACATTCCAGGGACTCCAGGTGAAGCATTCCATGATCAAGCCATGAGAAACCAGGAGAATAATGCCCAAAAAAGTCCTGACACAACGTGAGGGAACACAATGCAGGCTGGGAAAGGCACAAGGGGACAGCAGGGATGAGCCTGTCTCTGCACAGTGAAGCCAGGCGGCAGATTTAGAAGAAAATTTCTAAAAATAAATAAATAAGGAGAGACAAGGAGTGAGGTCACAGGGCTGGTCAGGGGATGCTGTCCTGAGAGATTTCCTCTAACAGAATTCCCTCTAACATGGGTTGCTGGGAGCCTGTTAAAGCACCCAGACCCCACTCCTGGGGCCTCTCTCCGCTTGCACCCCCGTTTGTGGCTCAGCCCCAGGTGGTGACCTCGCTATCTCTGGCCAAAGTTACTGGCAGAGGAGTGGTGCACAAAGAACCAGGATGCCTCTGGAAATTAAGGAAGGACCAACCCCCCTCCTGCTTCCAGAATGGGATAAAACAACCATAATAACCCATGGAAAGTGGGGTGAACCCATTTGCTGTTTGGTTGCTCGCTCTGTCTACTGGGATAATTCACATCAAACAAAAAGTGAATCCCAGCATCCATTCCTCACATCACCAGAAGAACCTGCATCCCTCTCTGCAAAGGCTGCTCATGGTTATTCGCATCCCAGAGGGAAAACCCAGCCTCAAGCACAACTAAAAACCAGGTTCCTGAGGCTTCGAACAGCTCAAAGCACAGGGTGCTTTCCAGAGACAAAAAAAAGGGCAAAAATGATAATAAAAGACAAAATGGTAACATCTGTAAATATATCAGTCACGACATATCAATTGATACACCCAGAAGGAGCAAACCCAGCCCTTTTAGTAATTTAGGAGAAGTAAAAGCCATCAGGATGCACACGGCCAGCCTGGCCAGCATCTCTCTCCACACATCCTGAGCCTGTAAAACACATGCCTCCATTAACAGGACATTTATTTAGAAGGAATTTCATGCCCAGCTTGGATTTGAAACCACTGACGGCGGGGAGGCACAAAGTTAAACAGAGCCACTGAACACTGTTGGGAATGACAAAGAAAGTATCCTGGACACTTGTTCCATGAAAAAAAAAATTACCAACACATTCTCAAGAAAATCCAAGCCCTCCTATCCCCAAACCACACAGGCAGAACCAAAGTATTTTTAAAGCAAGACCAGATTAAACCAGTAAAACCACAGCAGGACCGAAGAGGAGAACTCTGTCCCAGCTGTGGGACCAGCAGTGCCAACCACAAAAATTCAGAGCCTGACACTGTCGGGAAGCTGCAGTTCTAGACAGGCAGATCCAAAGATTTCCCTGCTGCACAGGCCAGGGAAAGTGACGGCCCAAGCAGTGGCAGCACATCTGGCAGGATGGCACATCTGCCTCCTAAAGTCACCAGCTGTCCCCAAGGCCCCTGGCTAAATCCTTCGCTGAAAGGCTCAAATACAGGCAAACTATTATGGGGTGGCCCGAGGGCACCAGCCCCAGGGGGGACCTTGCTGGGCTGACCCCACTGGGCAATTGCCCTGGCCTTGAGGGGTGCCCACCCCAATGCAGGGTGTCCCTGCTGCACCCACCTGCGGGGCCAGCGCTGCTATGGGGAGCTTTGAATGCACCAACTGCAATGGGGTGGGCGCCCCAAAAGTGGCTGTACTGCACCAGTGACTACGGGGACCTAACGGGACCAGGAGCCCCTTGGGGTGACAGCAGCGCACCCATCCCTGCGGGGGAGAAACCCTGTGGTGTGACAGCAACCACGTGGGGGTGACAGCAATGCACCAGTCCCTATAGCATGAGCATCCTTATGGGGTGACAGCAACCCTCTAGAGTGACACCGATGCCCCAGTCCCTATAGGATAACAGCAACCGTATGGGGTGACAATGAAGAACCAGCCCCTAAAGGACGAGCATTCCTATGGGATGACAGCCAACCTAATGGGGCGACAGCAATGCGCCAGCCCCTCTGGGGTGAGCAACCCAAGGGGTTGACAACAATCCTACAGGGTGACAGCAATGCACCAGCCCCTCTTGGGTGAGCAACCCTATGGATTGACAACAACCCTCCAGGGGTGACAGCAATGCACCAGCCCTTCTGGGGCGAGCAACCCTACAGGGGTTACACTGATGCACGAGTTCCTGTGCGGTGACAGCAACCTCATGGGGTGACAGGAACGCAGCAGCCCCTAAGGGCTCATCCGACCACGCCCCCGCCGAAGGCTGACGGCGATGCACCGGCTGCTACGGGCCGAGGGCCCCCACCCTCGCCGCTGGGGTGACCCGGTACGTTACCCGCATCCCCGCCGGGCAGGGCGGGCGGCAGCGTGGCCGTGTAGAGAGCAGCCACGGCAGCGCCCAGCGCCCCGGCGGCTCCTCCCGCCCCGTTTCCTATCCCGGTCCCGGTGCCGGTCCCGGTGCCGGCCCCCATGTGCGCCGCCACCTTCCGGGTTCGGCCGCGCGGGGCGGGCGGGCTGTGCCATCCACCGCCCCGCGGGGGGTGCCTCCCTGTCCCGCTCGCCTTCTTTCTCTCCCCAGACCGCCTTCCGGGGGCTTTCCTTATGTACAACTCTCAGCCAGAGAACAGAGAGAGCCGCAAACCCGGTGAGGCGATTCAGCGCGGCCTCCCGCTCTCTTCTATCCTCCCCTGATGAAAGGAGTTGGTACAGCCGGAGGGGGCGTGGCGGACGCTGAGTGCGGCCGGGCGGCCGGGCGGGACCAACGCCCGCGGGGGGCGACGGGGAGAAACCACCGCGGAGGGGCGGGGCAGGAGGGGACCGCAGCCCGTCCTGCCTCTTCCTTGCTCCCGAGATCGTCCCTTCAGGACGAGGATTTTTTAAGGATCAGCACCTTCTGGCCGCTCTCAGCCACATCAAACCCCTCCTCGGACAGTGCTGGGTGCAGGCTGCAGCCCCCCCACCACAGCCCCAGTGTGCCCGTACACAGATAATAAAGATTTAACCCCCGGATGGGGTGGCACGAGATGCTGGTGAAGGAAAAGATTGAAGGTGTCAGCGCACGGAATATTAAAAGCAGCGATTCCCGCTGCGGGAAGTAGTTAAGGAAGGCAAATAGCATCCCGAGACCTATCGATAGAGGACTAAAACACATCCGTGGAAATCATTATGGGATTGTACGAAAGAGCGGCGAGGCCATACCTGGAGAATTGAGACAGATTAAAGAGAGGCTTTTGAATACAAATGAAAAAGGTATAGAAGAGGGTAACGAGGATAATAAACAGCCTTATGGATTAGATCTAAGTGGAGACGTTAGAAAATTAGGTTTGCATTTATTAAGGGAAAAAGAGCAGGATTAAGGGCTGGCGCAACTGAGGGAACACACGTCGTGTTCTGGGGGCTGGAGAAGCTGCTGCCGAAGGGCCGGGCTGAAATGGCAGCACAAAACCCCTGGAAGATGAAACCAAGGAAGGCATTAAGGGAATTCCAAGGTCCCCAGCGCAGGAGGGACATCAACCTGCTGGAGCGAGTCCAGAGGAGGCCACCGAGATGATTTGAGGGATGGAGCCCCTCTGCTGTGAGGAAAGGCTGGGAGAGTTGGGGTTGTTCAGCCTGGAAAAGAGGAGGGTTGGGGTGACCTCATTGTGGCCTTACAGTACCTAAAGGGGCTCCGAGGGAGCTGGAGAGGGACTTTCTACAAGAGCATGGAGAGATAGGACAAGGGGGAATGGCCTCAAACTAAAAGAGAGTAGGTTTAGATGGGATATTGGGAAGAAATTCTTCCCTGTGAGGGTGGGGAGACCCTGGCACAGGGTGCCCAGAGAAGCTGTGCCTGCCCCTGGATCCCTGGAAGTGTCCGAGGTTGGGTTGGATGGGGCTTGGAGTGACCTGGGATAGTGGAAGGTGTCCCTGCCCATGGAATGAGATGGGCTTTAAGGTCCCCTCCAACCCAAACCATGTATGATTTTATGAATTTAGGGAATCTCTGTGCGCTCAGCCGGGCTCTACAGAAAAGGTGAAGTTTTGACCCGCTCAGAAGTCACCGGGGCTGCCTGAAGGAACCACCTGGAGAATGGCTGGGCCCAGTGGCTGCCTCCTATCCCAAAGGGAGCCTCCCAGCTCCGTGGTGACCGAGAGCTTCCACAGACTCAGCTCCTTGGCAGGTTCCTGCCGTTGTTGGCTGAGGTTCATCGGGGAGAGGAAAAAGACACGTTCCAATCCTCCGCCAGCCATTGTCACTATGGAAATGAGCGGGGTCATTGTTCCCGCACCCGTTGGGGCTCCTAAAATGTAATTTTAGCAGCAAAGTGCGCAGCCTGTGTGTGAAAGCAGGCTGGTGGCGAGGCTCTTTATCCGGAGCGTGGCTTTTTTCTTTGCCGTATTTTTCCTTCTTTGTGTTTCCCTTGGAAAAGGCATCCAAAGACAAATGTTAACCGTGGCTGATTACAATTATATTGATGGGGGAGGTAGCAATTTACAGGCAAATATCGAAACGTGGAAGAATGGCTGGTAATAATAGGGTGAGGACAAACTGTTCTTTAATTGTCCTGCAAGTTGTTTTATATCTTTGTCATGCAGAAACTGGAACTTTTAGGGTGCCAGTGACAAAGTACTTTGCTGTAATGTGGTAGGGCAGGCTCACAGCAGCCTTTATCTTACTGAATAACTACCACCGTTTCAAAGGCTGGGATTACAGGCACACTTTATGTTGAAAAGGGGAATTTACATGTTTCTTCTGTAAGCAGAAATCTATTAATTCGTGAGATTTGCCTCCCCTTTCTTCATCAGCCGTGACCCAGGGGTCCGACCAAGACAGGAAGGACGTGCAAACCTCCTTTTTTGTGGTTTTTTAGAGACAGGTAAGATATTTTTTGGCCATTTTCACCCATGCTCTGGAAGCTGGGAGTTGTCCAAACCCAAGTTAGATTCACCTCACCACAGAGCGACCCTCCAGGCTTTCTCGAAGCTTTGAGTATGTTCTCAACAGCAATTAAAACAAACAAGAGAAGAGTATTACTTAGGAAAAAATAAAACACTGGGGCAAGTGGAAAGCGTTTGAAAACTGGCCTCGTGCTGCACAGAGTGATTTATTTAAAAAAAAAATCCCTGGAACTTGTAGCACGAGAGCATACTCTAGTGGCAACCGAGCAAAGAAAGCGCTCTGGTTTGTGCAGTGTCTCGATGATAAGACGCCTCCCACCTTTCCTCGGGAGGCTTTTTCTCTCCTATCTCCTCCAGCTCTGCGCTCAGTGCTCAGCCCGACAGGAAATACCCAAGGCAGGCAGAGAAAATAAACAGGAACTGCTAAAAGTAATTTTAAAAACACAGCTTGGGAACGTATCTCCCCAAAATGACTGTGTACTTAGAGAGTTGTCTTTTCACCAGGCTCTGTTGCAGATTTTCTCCTGAGAGACACAGTTTAGAGGAGGCAGGAGATAGGAAAAGGGAGAATAATACTTAAAGCAAATTCTATTCACCCATGGCAGTGTCATTACAAACTCGAATGAGCACAGTTATTGCAAATAAATAAAAACAATAGACCAGAACCAGTTTTACATAAGAAAATACTGAAATACTGTTCAATTAGTCCTAAGCTTTAGTTAAACCTTTTCTTTTGCCCATCAGGTGATAAGGTTAATACAGAAAGCACTCAACTGCTGTACTTGTGGAACAACAGTCAGCACCCATTTAATGAACTCACACGTACACACATTTAGCAAAGCTCCAATATTGTCAGCGCTGGGCTGGCACGGAATTTTAATGGCAAAGTGGCCAGCCCGGGCTTCATTCTAAACAATATCCCCGTGCAAGGAGAGCGGGTCCTCGTGGGGACCACCAACAACACAAACAAACACAGCTCCTATATTTAAACAAGAAGTTTGGCAGAATTTCCACTGATTATATATATATATATATATATATATATATGTATATATGGCTGCCCGCAAAGCACGGGAAATGAGGTTATGCTGCTTTTATTTGTTCTTAAGTTGCTCGAATAAGCTGCTTTTTATGACTTGCTTGTGGAGGGGGGCAAGGCCAGGCTCCCATACCCCAGTTAGAGCAGCGAGGCTGCAGCAGACGTGGTGCAGAGGGAGCTTCCAGGGGGAATAAAGTGGAATAAAAGCACACCTGGTCAAGGGACCATCCTGTTGTCCCTGGCCATAGGGTTCCCTCTGCAAAAGCACATTTTCAAGGTTCATCCAGCCATCAAGGACAGGCTTGGATGTGCCTGGTCACCCAAAGCACGTGGGGACCTCCGTGCTGGCTCCTTGTGTTCTCCCTGGCCATCCGAGGGACCCGCACTGCACACCCGCCTTGTGAACCCCTCAAAATTGAAAAGGAAGGTAAAGATCCCCCAGGTGAGAAGGGGTCAGAAGTCTGGGAGAAGACAGGGGCTCAGTTCCATGGGAAAACAGACTTGGTTCCACTGCTGTCAGGGCAGCTAGTTCTTTGTTTCAAAGCTCAGCTTCCTTTTATTCCCCGAATAGGAAAATGGACTGAGCTCATTTCCCCAGGCAGATCTTGCTCCCCACAGTTTTGCACCTTTGCAGAAAGGCTTTATTGACTTGCAGAAGACTCCAGCCTCTTCCTCCCCAGGTCTCAGTGGCCTCCCAGCTGATTTTCTATCACACTGAGCAGTCACAGATCCCATTTATCTCAGCTGGTTTTCCCAGAACTCTGACAATCATCTCTATGTTTTCATACCTGATTTCCTTAGACTAATAATATTTATTTATTTATCCTCATGCCTTACTGGCAGACTCAGGTCTGGTGTCTGATCTGCAAAGTGACTCCACCACCATCTCACAGACCATCTTCTCTGGCTGCTGCACCACCTCAGGGCCTTGTTCCCTTCATCCCTGGGCTGCTCCATTCCTCTCTGGTAAGTGTTTGGAAAAAGGGAATATTTTTTACTAATTTACACATTTTCATCCTTCTTTTAATTACAGGTGTAAGACATCAATTTCCAGCTCTTACCTTGGTGGCCAAACTCACAGCCTGGCCCAAGAAATGCCTACACACAGCACGTGGCTGAAAATCTGCACCAGCAATTCAGGGGCCTCCAGGGTTTTGAGCTCTCATTTCTTCACCTGTGCTCACAGGTCCAGTAAAACTCATCAAGGAACTCATTAGGCTAAGAATTTTTCACATTCCATCAGTCCTCTCTGTTTCATTCCTATTTTTTTTTAAGCTTCAATCAGAATTGTGTCAGCTGAGGATGGTGCTCAGGGAATTTGCACGAAGGATGTCAAGTGGGACAGGAATTGTACCCTCCAAAAATGCTCTCTTTAGCTGGTTCAACCTGTGTTTTACTACCTGGCCCTGCCATATCTTTGCTATGTTCCTCCATTGAACAAGTCCTTGGTGCTGCTACTGGTGGTTAAGCTACCCCAGGTTGTCTTTTATTCCAGCTGAAAATTAATGCAGCTCCAGAGTCAATCCAAAAACCTGTGTTCTCACACAAGGCTTTTGCATTAATCTCATTCTGGTAAGGTTCTAACAGGAACCTTTTCTCCTCCAGGTTCTTCTGCATAGATGAGCTTACAGACAAGGGCTGTGGTGTGGTGATACATGGCCTAAATGAACTTGTGAAGATTCAACAGGGAGTGTTGGAATAGAGGAGAGATGGTGGACTTGCCCCATCCCTGGAAGTGTCCAAGGCCTGGTTGGAAAGGGCTTGAAGCAACCTGGTCTGGTGGAAGTCATGGAATGGGGTGGAACAAGATGATCTTTAAGGTCCCTTCCAACCCAAACTATTCTGTGATTCCATGACTCCCATTTCCCTGTATCCAAGCAGCCCTGTTGATGTCCCTCTAACCTCTGCTAGAGGCGTCCCAGCACGCAGGACGTGCCATTTTGTGGATAGTTCATGTTTCCTGGAGAGCTCCAGTGCAATAAATCCAAGTTTTGGAGTGGAGAGAGTTGGGAGGTTAATCCATGGACAGGATTTTGAGTTAGGTTGAGTGGACTGGTTTGCTTTTCCCAGCCTGATCTGTGGCTCAGCCCCCTTAGTCCCTGTCCCAGTGGGTGGCAGTCCCAGAGCTGGAGTTTTTATCACACAGGAGCAGAACACAATATTCTTCTCTTGCACTTGCAGTCATGGCTGAACCATTTAAGCATAAACCTCACATAAAAGTCAGGCTGGGACAGTGGGATGCTCCATAGCTTCCTAAAAACATGCCTTTGCCAAACCTCAGGCACGTTTCCTTCAGCATGCTGGTGGCTGACAGGAGCACGTCCCAGCTCAGCAGCATCCCCAGAGCTCAGATGGAATTTTACCCTCCACACATGCAGGCAGATCTCCTGAACATGCTCCATCCCCTTGTTTCAAGGTCTGCACAGGCCCTGCAGTTGCTCTCCTTAGAGGTCAGGAGGCACAAAAACAGAATCAGGATGCTTTGGCTCCGTCTCCATTTCCTGTGGAAGGCCGGGCGAGGAAACAGATTAAGTGGATTACATTAAATCCAGATTAAATCCTGGCGTATTCCCAGACCTGCCTTGCCCAGTCGATCAGCACCCGTGTGGCCAGAGCACTCCATGAGAAACCCATGCCCAAACCAGCTGCCTTGTGGGAGATGTTGTGGGAAGGACCCCAAAATCTTCCTGGAATGGTTTGGGTTGGAAGAGACCTTAAAGCCCACCTCCTTCCAACCCTCTCCCATGGGCAGGGACACCTCCCACTCGGCCAAGTTGCTCCAAACCCCATCCCATAAAGTGAGAAATCTTCCAATCTGGCACTGCCCAGTCATGGATTTGAGGCAGAATGAGCCTTCCCCGAGCATCTTTTTAACACCAAATGCTGACAATCACAAAAACACCCAACATTTAACATAAAGCCAAGGGCAGCTGCTATAGGACAGTGCCTGAAGTTGCCACAGCTTCTAATTTAGGAGCCTCAGACTTCTCCTCCTCCTCTGCTTTCTGTCACTTGGCATTTGCAGGCTCCTCTCAAGCCACAGAGAGAAAAATGCATCTCATTTTTCAAAGGCCAGAACTGCTGGTGCAGAAAATAGCAAAGTGCAAGGGGCTGAGCTCTGCTCCTGCCTTCCCTGGGATAAACCCAGCTTCCCTCGCCGCCTTCAGCTGATTTACTCCGCTGTTGGTGTAACCCAAAGCAGAATTTGCCTCTCGATGTTTTTCCATGGCATTAAGGCCTTTAAGGAAAATCCTACCAAAAGATTTAGGCGCAAACAAAATCTCCTGCTTTCCACAAATCTGCCCGAACTTACACTGCGAAGGGAAGCGCTGGGGAGCTGAAGCCTCTCGCAGGGGACAGGGGACTCTCCAGCAGGGTCAGCTGTGCATATATTTACACATGATATTGGCAGGAAAAAAAATGCAAAGTGGGTGCATGGCGACCCAAGGTGGTCCAAATGTTCTGTGCTATCATTCCTGCTGGGGTCAAAGGCCTTGTGGGTTGGTGCCTTGATAAGCCTGGTGAGCTAATGAGCGACAGCTTAATCAGCACAGATAATTCTTCTTCAGTATAGGAGGCAATTTTAGCCTTTTTTTCCTGTGTTTTAGGAACCTGGTGGATTTTTTCAGTCACAAATATGAGATAATGCCGTACAACTTGACCTTCCCAAACAAAGCTTTTGCAGAATAATATCTGCTGGTGTTCATGAATATCAGTTTGTCTGGGATGGTTTTTTGTACACTGTAGCTGGCCAACTGGAAAGAACACCAGGAACATGAAGAAAAGGCTTCAAAATTAATTCAATTTCTGTACACATGGATGAAATCCATCGGGTGCTGAGTTCGAGGAGTCACTCCCGTTATTTTCTGGGAGACACTGAGCATGGAGACATCTGTGGGGTCTCATCTCTTGTCTACCCAGAAATGACCCAGCTCTGCAGCACTTCTAGGGAGGGAAGTTTTCAGCTAAACACCACGAGCTTCACATAATCCATCCCTTCACCTTGCACCTTCTACCCCTGCGCTGGCCAAAACCACACCTGTGAGAGGCTGCCAGGAGGGCCCCCTGAAACAGCTGCTGTGTCTGGAAGCTGGAGGCAAAGAGGCCGTGTTCAGACACCCCCTCAGAGTTAGAAAAGGCCGTGGCAGAGCAGGAGGAAGGCAGGACAGTCTGCGGAGCCCAGGGTGGCCACCTCGAACCTGCCGCGCTCCCCCTGCACTCCAGACAAGGTGTGTCACCAGCCCAGATTGGAGGGTGGGGCACATCCTGTCTCCCACCTCCTTTGGCTCTCTCGAATTTCCCCCCAGCTGGAATCAAGACAGAGAGTCAGGGTGGTGCATTGCCAAATTCCCTCGGTGGTGGTCAAACGGGAGCGGCTGCCCATCCCCGCCCCTCGCTCGTTTGTTCGTGCCTGTAATCACTGGATTTCCCAGCTGGTCTCCCAGCACAGGACCTGCTTAACTCCAGTGAGCAAACACGAGTAGGGGAATTCGGTCCAAGCAGGCAGGTGCAGTGGCTGGATAGCTTGTGGATTTCCCTTCTGCCACCGCACAGCAGTTGCTGCACATATGCTGCGAAGATAAAGCCTTGTTTGCCGTCGGAGGGGGAAAGGCCGGAGGCTCCCTGCAATTTGGGAGTCCTGCTGCCCAAAGAGATGTGAGAGAGAAAGGGGGGTGTGTGTGTGTGTGTGTGAAAATAAGGCAGGATGCTCTCCCAGCAGCTGAGGAATGAAAGTTGAAGCATTTTGATCTCAAATTCCTGCCAACGGGAAACAGCAGTCGCAGAGTCACATCTGTGTCCGGCACTTTCTGGAGTGTTAGGGTCAGGTTAGGCTTCCCGAGGAGGCTTCTTAAAACTTAGGAGAGGTCTAAAATTTGCTGTAAGCACCAGTAGGGGTGCAAAAAACCCTTCTGTAATTCCATTTAGCAATCTACAGCTTAGCAGAGAGGAGGGTGGGCAGCGACGTGGCCGTGGGCTGTGAGTGCCCCATGAGGAGAAGATTTCTGACTCTGGAAGGATGATTAATTGAGCAGACGAAGCTGAAGTGAGCCTGAAGTGCTAAAAGCTGCAATTAGACAAACTGCACCTAGAAGTAGGGTTCTGAGTGGAGGGAATTAAACACTGGAGAAATCTGGCTGGGATGGCAGATCCTAGTCCTCTCCCCTGCATGGTGACGGCCACACACACCACTTTCTCCTCTTGGTGTTCCCTCTTTCTTTGCCAGCTCCCTTTTGTCTTTTCCAGGGGATGCAGAAGACATTGGGGCTTGAGGTGGCTTAAATGTCCCTCAAACCATGAGTGAAGACAGAGAGAAGAGATCCAGTCTAGCAGGGTTCAGGGTTTACCCACCCAGACCAGCTGGGAAGTCTTGGCCTTCCCCTAAAACATTCAGTTTCGGGATAAAGACTCCAAATTCCTTCCCCTGTCCCATGCAATGTTTCCAAGGGACTAAGACAGACAGAGAGGTCCAGCCCCATCCCACGAGATGACTTGTATGTAAAACCAGTGCCACCAGTGCCTCTGGCCTTATTCCACCCCACAAAGCAGCACCCACTCCCGAAGTCCACAGAGCTCCAGGAGGCCAAGGCTGAGAGGAGAGCAAGACCTCCTGTCCCTAACAGCCTCTAATCCCTGCCCTCCATAATCAGTTTTAAAATGGCCATCAAATCTTCCCTCTGCCTCTAATTGAAAAAGTGATGTCAGCAGTAATCTGCTGCCCCAATTTATCCCCATATATTTGGGGAGGTTTTGGGCTAATGCATTGTTTCATAAACATATGTTTTAGCCCAGCCGTGTGTGCACACACACAAAGAGAAAGCTCTGAACACACTGCATCAGTTATGGATCCTAATGCCTTAAATATTACTTTTAATACTAATGTCAGATTATTAAAAACATAATCCATTCTCCTGATTGGACCTAATGTAAGCAGGAGGATAAGAGGACTTCTATCCATGCATTAACACATTTCATGGAGTGTAAAGCCACTTTCTTCCTCTTAAAACATAAGGTCAGGAACTAATAGAATCTGTACTTGAAGTGGGTTTTTAAAACATATTACACAGAAAGTTTAGTGAAAGTTAATCTGTCGATAAGTGTCGGCTGGAGCCGTGTGGGTAAACAAGAAATAAATGTAATTCACATGCAATTTTTTCCCTGTTAAAAACCTATCTGTGCACTTTAAAACATTTATGTTTAAATAGAGCAGAGACCAGCACTAAGAAGCACTCAGCCCAAAGCAGCTTTATATAAATGTATTGCAAGGGACTAAAATAAAGTAAGCTACCCAAATCTCCCAAAGATAAAGGGAGAAGGGCTCTGACCCCGTGTGAATTCTCCCCTCATCCCAACCCTCTGCCGTTCCTGGGCTTCATTCCCTGTTCTTGTGCACCTCTCTGTGGCAGCATTCCCCACCCTCCCACATCTGCTCCGTGCCTGACTGATGCAGGGGCTCAGGGGCAGCTTGGCAGTGCTGGGGCAGCATTCTTGGCACCCTGGTCCCCACCAGCGGGTCTGTCACCTCTCCACGGTGCCCAGCCTCTGCCAGCTCCTCCTTGCCAACTGCAGGACCTCCTCAGCCACACATTCCCGCTGTGGAGGGCTGGGCTGTTTCCCAGAGCAGCCCTCTTTGCCAATTTCCTTTGCCCAGCCTCTGGAGAGGAATTTGGACAGCGCAAGCCGGGCGCAGAAGCAAAGACAATATCGGCAAAGGGCTGATTTTGACCTCAAATTTGGCAAAGCCATCGTTTTTTAAGCAGCCTCAGCTCTCCAAGACTGGTGGAGGCCAGGCAGCTGACCCTGTTGCAGCTCATTTGATTGCTTATTTGGGGGCTTAGGGGCTGGCAGGTGCTTTGGGAAGCAGACTTTGGAGCACTGGTGATGCCCTCCTGGGGAAAAGCACGCAGCTAGCTGCCCAGCTCTGCCTCCTCCTTGCTCCAGCAGCACATCTGGGCTGCTCCACCACCAGCTTTACAGAGGAACCATTTGGTTCCCCTGAAATGGATCCAAGAGTTGCTGCAGGGGGTGCTGGCTGCCAGGGGAGGGAGACGAGAGGGCAGCAGGAGAAGCGGGAGGTGGAAGCTTGCGCTGGCAGGCGCCAGGACTTGGCCCTCGTGCTCCCAGCCACATGCCAGAGATTTAAGCTCCATAAGCAGGCTCCAGCCACCAGAAAGAGATTGATGACATATGGATTTCGTACATCCAGCAAATGGGAGAAAAGCTCTCTATGGCTGCACGGGATTAGCAGAATTTCCATGCCGGCCCTTACAGCCGGGGTCCTGCAGGAGGGATGTACTGCTGGGGGGACAGGGAGTGGGGAGTGTTCCAACCTTTCCACCATCACTGCGAGTCACTCCTGGTCAGCCTCATCTCAGTGGCATTGGAGAGGACTGGCACCATCCAAGACCCGGGCAGAAGGTGAAGGGAGAGTAGCAGAAAAGCCGTAGGGATGGGCACCTGCAAGGAATTCAGGTCCGAGTGGGTCCAGACCCTCCCTACAGTAAACAAAAAATTCCCCTCCTTCCCTGTCTTTCCATGGTCAAAAGTTGTGCCTTTCAGGTGGCTGGTGTGTGGCACAGGGCCTTGTCTCTGTGGAGTGGTCGTGTGGCCTCTTCTCCAGTGCCAAAATGACAGTGGGGCTCTGTGGGAAAAGGCAAAGTGGAATGAAGGTCCCGAAGGGGATGAAGATCCCAAAGGGGATGGAGGTCCCAAAGGGGGTGAAGGCCCCCTCCGGTCTGGCACAGCCTCCTTCATTCAGGGCTGAAATCTGCTGTGTAAAGCCTAGAGAAGGAAGAGTGGAGAAAGGGGTGGATAGATCAGGGAAAGTGCCGAAAGTTTGATTTTCACATACTTCCAGGGAAATGTGGAACAAAGTGGCTGCCCCATCCCTGGCAGTGCTCCAGGCCAGCTTGGGCAGGGCTTGGAGCAACCTGGCCTAGTGGAAGGTGTCCCTGCCCATGGCAGGGGGATGGAACAAGGTGATCTTTCAGGTCCGTTCCAACCCCAAACCAGTCTGGAATTCTGTGATTCTATGGTGTAGCATTTCCCACCCTGTCACACAGTTCAGGCCACCCTTTCTGGTGTGGACATAAGTTGTGATGCTGCTTTCAACACAGCAACCTCGAGCTGCTGCAGCTCCTTTGGCCGACTATTCCAGCACCACAAAAATCAAACAACAGTGTCTCTCACTCAACAGGCTCATTTTTCAAAATGAAAAAACCCTTTTGCCTTCAAGTATCTTCAGTATGTAACTGTTAACCTGGGCAAACATCATGCACCAGTCCACAAGCAAGGTCACCAAAGAAGGAAGAGAAAAAAAATTAAAAAGAAAATGTAGGATGCTGGGTAGTGAGCCCCAGACATTGTGAGGCTGAGTTATTTTGAGAAAACAGTAAAAAAACACTTTGAAATAAATGAAAATGAGTTTGTGGTTCTGATGGTGGTGGAAGAGGAGGGAGGAGCTATCTAAACCCCTTACGTGGCTTGTGTCCTTAGCAGCAGCTGAACATGCCTCGGGGGATCAAAAATCCCTACAAATGGGAATTCCTTGGCCATCTATAAGGCTCTGATTTTGTCATGGCAGCCACGGGAGCCACTCATTCGAATTAACTCCGTGAAATCTCACAAATGGATGGAGAAATACCTTTAATTCGGTGGGTTCTTTCTTTCGCTTCCAAAAGATGGTGCTTTGCCTCCGACAGCGATTCAAATCAGAGGAGATATCACTCAGCAGGGAATTATCTCCTGTCCAAGACATGGAGCCGAGTGGGGATGCGGAAGGAGTGAGGGAACGTGACCAAGGTCAGGATGAGAAGTGGAAAATTTGATCAAGAGCTGGCCTTGGGCAGAGCAGCGTTGCAGATCCATGGCAGTGCTGGCTCTGAGCACCAATTAAAGAGGAAGCAGGAATCAGAGCTAACGAGGAGGCAGCTGCTGTGGCACTGCCAGCTGGGCACTGGCCCTGGTCACCCCGCTGCCTGCTTTTCTGTATCGGGGAATTTACAGTGCTTGCTCAAGTTTAGAGACTTCAGGGGTGCAAATTCCAATCAAGTATTTGACACTTGTAGAACCTTGGTGCCACTGAAACCATGGCATTCCCACTGTGGCCACTGCCCTCCAAGATGTTGGCCAGTGGCCATCAATCCACTGGTGGGATGGTGGTGGGTGTGACCTCATGAATGGCAGCTCCAGCTCAGGGTCTCACCTCCACCAACTCTCTGCAGAGTAAATTAGCACCTCCTCACGCTGTTAGTGAAAGATGGAGCTGTCTCTCTGCCTGGAAGTGCCCCAGGCAGGTGTTCAGGACAGGTATTTTGCTATTTAAAAGCACCTTTAAGCCGAGTTCTTCATTTGGTATCAGTCCCGGGAGTTTTCCTCCTCCTCTAATCTCTAATCTAGTTTTAATTGATTAAAAATGAATACTCTGAACCCACAGACACAGCATCTGCTGGAAATTCCCTTCTTCTTTGTATTTAAGTGTCCCTCAAGCAGTGTCACCAGCGTGGCAAACACTTGTGGGTTGCATTTGCAGCTTTCCTCCCTTTTGGCCCCGATGTCAACATCACAACCTCTGTGTCCCCCTGACCCTTCAGCAAGGCACTACCACGGCAGGAGTGAAAAGAAGAGAAGCAAAGACCTCCCCACGAGAGGAGTCACTTTTGGGAGGCTGTCAGGTGAGGCAGAAGGTGGACATTGCATTAAGGAGTGGTCTGTGTGACCATCACTCACCCAAAATTATGGCAGCACCTTTGCATGTGGCACAGGGAAAGTGGCAGCTCATTTATCCAGGCTGGGAGCAGCACGCTGGACAACACAGGGAGAAGAGGATAAAAATCACCTGGAAACACAGGCAGCTGAAGTTTGGAACATTAACAAATTTGACAATGTCTCCTGTTCAGCAGATCGGTGAGTATTGAAACGAAATGGGGCCAGGAGCTAATTATATGGAAATATTTCTATTTGCACATTTCACTGGAAGGCAAAGCAGAGAGTATAGCTAATGTATCTCCACCACTGACAGGAATATTAAGTTTTCTGTCATTTTGCTGCCACAACTACCTTTCTCAGCATGCATTCTGTCCTAGTTCCTGCTAAGGTGAGAGCAGAATCAAACTCATTAATTGTCAGCATTTTAGATATGATAAGAATTTAGTGCTTGGTGTTAATTAAACTACAAAACAGCCCCTCTTGCTGCGGTGTGCATTCCAAGTTGGAGCAATTAATTCACTCACTTAAACTGATCAAGATTTAATTACCATCACTCTGTGCAATTACTCCATAATTAAAGTAATTTGGTTCATTCCACTCGCTGACAGTGTCATTGAACAGCCATTCATGGTACCAAAAGAAGTGATAATTAACTTAAAGAACAGCTCAAGGCAGTTTTACACAGACTTTTTGTTATTCCTAAATATACCTACACAGGAGAAAGAAGCCTATCACACACTACAGGTGCTTCCCTTGTAAAGGGGTTCAGATCTTTTGTGTTCCATTTTTTTCAGCAAATGCACTGTAACAAACCCGGTTTTGGGGAAGGCTCTGTAGCTGTCAACAGATAGCACAGCATTTCACCCAGGCAGGCACAATAAAACCTGGATCCTTTCAGCAGTTCAGGCATCCCCTACCTGGTCCTGGAGACTCCTCATTAGGGAAGTAAAAAAAGAAAACCTCAATAAAAGGTTCCCTCCATCCAGATAACACTGCCAGATCTTAGATCTTATTAAGTATCTTTTGACAGAGCAAGTCCCCAGCTGATGGGATGAAGGGAAGGCAGAGAAATCTCAGGGGGTTTAATGATCAATGTTCTCAGTCCCCAGGTTGTTGACAATCATTGAATCATAGAATTATTTGGGTTGGAAGGAACCTTAAAGCCCATCTCGTTCCAAGCTCCTGCCATGGGCAGGGACACCTTCCACTATCCCAGGTTGTTCCAAACCCTGTCCAACCTGCCTTGAGCACTGCCAGGGATCTATAAATAAATATCTGCTCTGGGTGTTCATGGCACATCTATTCAGAACCCAATTTTATGCTTATTTTATTCCAGAAAATGATTTTGCTGGTACAGTTATTCCTCAGGGTTTGGAAGTGAATATTGCTGCCTGTTTGCAGAAAGGCTATTTGTACTCACAAGTGCAAAGCTGGTACCAGAAACCTCTGTGCTGAGGCCCCTTCTAAGAGGCCAAACTTATTAGACCAGTCAAATCTTTCCCCAGTAACCTCGTGAAATGCCCATGCCAAGCTCTCTGCAGGGTGGGCAAAGAAAGAGCCAGACACATCCATCTGTCCTCACTTTTGAAGGTTGGAGTGGCAGTGAGGACCTTCAACACATTGTCCACCTATTTCAAAGTTAAACCTTCTCAGCCCACACGCAGAAACTCAAAACATGACCTGTCACAACAATTTGGACATGAAGTTTGCAATATTTGTACTGATTTTTTTTTCCCCCACCAAAGGAGTGATGTTAACCTCGAGAATCATCTCAAACAAGTGGAAGAAGCACACTTGCCTTGATCTGATGGACAGCATAGACCCCAAACAAGCCAGGTTACGATGATCATGAACCAGCCAGGAGAAATGAGGTTTTGTCAATATTAGGGCTGGTTGATTCTGATCAGAGGAAAACATGGAAGTTTAAGAAGAATGTAATGGGTTTAAACTGAAATAGGGGAAATTTAGGTTAGATATACAGAAGAAATTCTTGCCTGAGGGTGAAAGTGGGGAGGCCCTGGCACATCAGGGTGCCCAGAGAAGCTGTGGCTGCCCCTGGATCCCTGGAAGTGTCCAAGGCCGGGTTGGACGGGGCTTGGAGTACCCTGGGATAGGGGAAGGTGTCCCTGCCCATGGCAGGGGTTGGAATGGGATGGTCTCTAGGGTTCCTTCCAACCCAAACCATTGACTCAATGATTCTAAGGCACAATTAACACGAAGTTGCTTAAACAGAAGGTACACAGCTCATGAAGGGGATTGTGGTCCCTGGCTCCCCGTGGCAGCAGATCCCATGTGGTCCTGCACTCTCGTGACCCGCTTTGGAGGTGGCAGGTTCCCTGCAACTCCTCTCCTGGTGCTCTTCCATCAGCCATTAAATCCACAATTCTCAGCAGTGCCAGAGCTCCCCAGAAAGCTGAGCTACGCCATGAATTATTCCTCCACCTGCAGCATCCATAAATCAGAGCCTTTTGGTCGGGCTCCCAAATGCTTGTTAGCCTTCCGTGACTCAGCAGTGGCTAAGTTAATGTCAGCTCTACCCAGGGGAAAATCTTCAATATTTCTTTTTACTTAAAAAGAAAGAGGGGAAAAAAAATAAAATCTCAAACATTGTTTTTAAGCTCCTAAAAGAGCATTACGAAAGAATGAAGGGGAAGAAAAAAAGAGACTGTGTAAAGATTGCTTA
This sequence comes from Oreocharis arfaki, assembly GCA_013398015.1. NCBI lineage: Eukaryota > Metazoa > Chordata > Aves > Passeriformes > Paramythiidae > Oreocharis > Oreocharis arfaki. Next base: position 18,031 of record VZRR01007756.1, on the reverse strand, counting down.
CCAGAGTCCTTTTACAATAGTCAGCCACACAACAGAAATAGGTGGACATTAATTCATGCTAACCTTGCACACCTAAATACCATTAATTCATCAAAACTAATAACATTAATTCCTTCAAAAATGAGATTAAAGACAGGCACCCCTTGCAGTCATAATCTGTGGCTGATGACACTAAAATGAAACCTCCGGTATACAAAGCTACCAGCAGAGCTTGCAGAATCTCATAAATTGCAGCTGGCGACACACAAATCCTCGGGACAATGTACACTATTTTCCAGGGAGCGGGTGTTTGCACGCCAATTGCCAGGCAAGAAGCAAAGCAAAGCTGTAAAACTTCTCCCCCAACCCAGGAGCTGTTGCCAGAGGTGCCAGCTGATGTCAGATGATGCCACTCGCCCACCTAAATCCGTCAGGCTGGAGCAGGATTCAGGGCACACGTCCTGAGAACCGATTTTGCTTTAAGTTTGCAAACCCAGGGAGCAGAAACCTCTGAGCTGGAGGTGCCCAGATCTTCTGGCAAAGTGTGCAAGGCTTTGGGTGCACACCCTACCCTCGCTGGGGGATGCTGGAAGAGCTGGGAAAGGTCTTTAGCAGGAGCTGCTGATGCCTCTGATGGGTGCTGAGATGGCTTCAGGGTGGGTAGGGGCTCAGCTGTACATTGGCTCCCAAGGCAGCTGTAAGGAAGTTAAAAGCTTTCCTCTTGCTTCCACTGGGTTTTGGCCGTAGGAATGGCATCAGGCTGAGTCAGGGGAGGTTGAAGTTGGATATCAGGAAAAGGTTCTTCGTTCAGAGGGTGATTGAGCTCTGGAACAGGGTCCCCAGGGCAGTGGTCACAGCACCGAGGCTGCCAGAGCTCCAGGAATGTTTGGACAATGCTCTCGGGATGCACAGGGTAGGATTGTTGAGGTGTCTGTGCAGGGCCAGGAGCTGGACTCAATGATCCCTGTGGATCCCTTCCAGCTCAGGATATCCTGTGAATGTATGGACTTTGGTGATGGGAGAGCCTCTCATCTGCTCCTGAAACATCCTGCTGCTACTTTTGCTCGTGCTGGAAGTGCAAGTGTCTGCTCCCAGCGCTGGGCTGAGCCCCACCAGGGTCCTACTGCACTCAGGCTGCCAGTGTGACCCTGTCCCCGAGCTCTGTCACACTTCCTTCCCATCCTCTCTGTCGTACCCATTGCATTTTCCTTTTCTTGGTTTCGCCTGCATCCAGCAGGGTGGGCAGCTAACCCACAGCTTTTACCTCAGGGCTCCTTTTTCCTGTGACTGCTGCCCCTGAGGGGACCCTGGCAGCACGTGCCACACCCAGCACACCTCCAGGTGCTGGGCCCACAGTTTGTGTGCCACCTACAACAGCCCCTGCACCGGTTTAGGAGTTCCACTGCCTCCAGGGCAGGCCTGCGAGGGCATCCACAAACCCACAAATTCAACACATTTCGGTCTTGCACTCAGAAGTCTCCAGTCTGCTGAGGGTGGTCAGGATGAGAGCATGAGCACCACTACTGCTGGTGGCCACAGAGACCCAGGGATCATTTTGGGAGGCAGCAGGATGCTGCTGTCCTGGCCAGCTTGCCTGGCAGCACTGCCCAGGGCTCGTGAAGGACGGCGCTGGTCCCGCCAGCCCTCTGCCGATACATCCAGAACACCGGAGGTATTATTTCAGATTAAGATCAGATTAAGCCCATTTAATTTTAACTCAGATTAAGCCCCTATTTAGAACCTGGCCCTGATTCCGATGCAGCTGGGCTGACCCCCCCCAGGGGGCTGTGAATCACCGCAGAGGGGTGTTGGGTACCACCCAGCCTCTCCCCCATCCTCCTGACAGGGAGCAGCTAAAACTCTGACTTACTAAAATAAGGCTTTGCTCGTGAACACTCATGTGAGAGCAGCATTTTGGGGTGGGGTTTAATATTCTGTGGCTTCAGGAGGGACCCCAGTGCCTGCACTCCACGGGGGTGTTGGGCAGACGTGAGCACTGAGGAGCTGAACTGGTTTAATCTCTAAATAACGATGGAAGTGCAAGTGTGTGAATTACTCCAAATGAATGTATCACCCACACACGCTACGCTCTCTGCATATCTAATTACACAGCACTTGCTCCTGCCCTGCTTTGGAAGAAATACTCCACAAGCCACCAGTGCCTTTCAAACAAGTGATTACAATGCAATTTTGGGAAGGAAGAGTTTGGGACCCTTTCGGACCAGCTGAAAAACAGCACTGGGGAGAACATAATCAATCTCACTGTTTTTTTATTCCTATTTGTGTGAGGAAGGCACCCCAAAGGTCCAAATCTGTGAGGAGATGGCCCCAAGACAAGCAAAATCTCTGTTTTTTCAATAAGAAAACCGATTTTTTTCTTTAGAACCAGGCGCCACAGCAAAGGCAGGTTTGGCAGCACATTTTTTTTTTTATTTGATAGATTTCTGGAGTAGCTGTTATTCTGACTTTACCAACACATCCTTCATCCTAGCCCCGCGTTGGGCTGTGATATGAGGTGACCGTGTGGCGTGTTTTCACTTCCTATTGCCTGGTTGTGTACTTCCCTCCTGCTAATCCCTTGTTAATGGACACTTTCTTTGAGCCAGCTGAGATCTGAGTTATGTTGTCTTTGTGCTTGTCGCAGATTTTATTACTTGGATGTCTTTGTTTTCATTATTTCGAGATTTGGGGATTTTGTCTCTTCCCTTCCGATGGACTCGCGCAGTCAGAGACGGGCTGGCCTCCCACGGCTCCTGTTTGCATTTGATCTGGGAGTGGTGGAAGAGCAGCTTCTGGGATGGAAACAGCACGGTCCCACACTTCAGCAGCCAAATCCAGGAGAAAACCCACTTTTGGTGTTTGCTGGAAACCACCTCTCGCTTCCAAAGGAAAAAAATAAAGCAATTCCACCCCACAGCTCGCTCACTGAGCTGGGGCGCACTGGTTTTAACTGGGCTCTGCTGGAGGGTGCACACCCAGCAAGATGCAAACCACCCTCAGCAGCAGGGAGGTGGCAGGTGGAGCAGGCAAGGAGGGGAGAGCCCCCCAGCTCTGCTCCTGGGATGCCAAGGGACTTCCAAAAATGCGGAGCCTGAGGCTGACAGAGCATGGCTACGTGCAGGCTGTCGTGGAATCGTGGAATCACAGAATGGCTTGGCTTGGAAGGGACCTTTAAAGGTCATCCAGTCCAACCCTCCTGCCATGGGCAGGGGCACCTTCAGCTCCTCAGGTTGCTCTCGGTGTGGGGAAGCTGTTGGTGACATCCCTGGGCACGGTGCACACGGCAGTGAGTGCACGGGAGGTTCAAGGACACCACTCTGGCCTTCGGAGGAGGCAAAAAGGGCAACGCATGGTGCAGCAAGGACAGGTGGAGAGCCCAGAAAGAGCCCCCTGGCAGCAGGGTCCCACCTCCAGGAGAGACAGGAGACCCACTGGGCAAATCCGAGGTTGCAGGACAGGCTTGTTGGGAAAGCAGAGAGGTGGAGACCCTGCAAAACCACTGGTGGAAGGGAGATACAATTAAAGGTTTATTGCTCCCAAACAACTTTCCTCCTTCTGCCACAGCAGAGCTATACAACCTTTTTAAAAATTTATTTATTTATATATACTTTAGCCCCATCATCCTTAGGATGGGCACTAACCCAGTCCGGGGAGGAAAGGCAGAGTAGTCAGTGCTGGCATAACCTGAGCAGTCCCTGGAGAGCCAAGGCTGCCCATGAGGACCAGACAGGTCACCCAGGGCAGGTGGGAACTGGAGTGGTGCTGAACTGGGCTCTCCAGACCAGCAGGAAGGTGTTTCCTAGTGGAGAAATCAGAAACTACCCCACAGTTTCAGGAAATGAGAGAAATATAAAACCCCTGAGGGTTCACCCAGAGGAATATGGTTCGAGGGTGAGTTCCTCAGTTAGGACACAGAACCTGGTGCTGGTCCTGGCAGAGCTTTGGCCACAATGTTCCTGGAGCTGGGAATCTGCTCTTGGCAGACTGGGAGCTGCATCCAGCCAAATGCCACAGCCCAGGAAAGTCCTGGCATGTTCAACATCCCCACTTTGTCTTCTTAGTGCCCTCTCCTCCAAAAATCAAAAATGAACCTGATATTTTGATGCTTCCTGATAAAAGTTACCTCTGTCAAAAATGACCTTTTGGTTAAACAGCACTAGCTGGCATTAATCCTATTATTTCGTCATGATTATTATTTTTTATCAATCCAACACAGCTGCCGTTTCATCTGGCACTAAGTGAGTTGAAGTTCTCAGCTGGGGCACGCCGTGCTCTCAGATGTGTGAGACGCTGATAGCCACAACACAGATCACCCACCCCTTCCCCTCCTGCCACCCCACACCTGGCTCCAGGTCTACATTGAGATGGTCAGAAAAGTCAGCTCAGCATCGAGAAAAATAATCTCTTCCCAGTTCATGGAGGCACCAGATGAAATTCACGGTTGTCTCTCATGGTGCCCTCAGCTCCTGGAAGCTGGGCGAGGCCACAGCGTTCCTGAACTTCTGCAAAAAGGAGGAAACGTGATAGAATTGCCGATGTCTTGGGAGGGATAACAAACACAAGACAGCCCTATTCCAAGACTGATTTTAAGGCAGATAAAGACGAGGGCTAAAGCATTTCAAATCCAATCCACCAAAGTCCTTAAGCGCCTGCTTTAAGGCAAGCAGGGGAATAATGCCATCGACTCAAAGGCGGTGTTTATCTGGTTATATTTATGAAGGCGCTTAAGGGCTTTGCTGGATCAGGGTGCCAGGTGTGAGAGGAGAAACGCCCCGCTCGCCATGACCTCGGCACGCCCGGCCACGCTGGCCCCTGCATCACAACATCCCAGGAAAACGCGTCCAACCGGAGGTACAGCCGTGACAGAGTCATTGGAAGGGCAGCAAAGCTTGGATGGGTGCCCAGGGGATGATGCAGTGGGGTCTCATGAGCTCATCTCTCCAGTTTGGGAGTTGCTGATCCCATCTGAGAGCCAGGAATGAGGTGACGTTTTGAAGTCCCTGTTTCTGTGCGAGGGAAGGGTTGGAATCACAGGAGGAGCTTGTGCTGAGCTGCTCCTGCTGAGCCTGGGCATGGATAGACATGGGCACAGGCATGGATATAACCATGGGCGTGGACATGAACATGGAGAGTGACTTTTTACAGGAGCAGGTAGTGAGAGGAAGAGGGGGAATGGTTTTAAATTGACAGAAGGCAGGTTTAGGTTAGACATGATGAAATTCTTGATGGCTGAAGACTGTTAGAATTGGGAATTCTCAGCCTGGAAAGGAGAAGGCTTGGGTGGGACCTAATTGCAGCCTTCTGGTTCCTGAAAGGAGCCTTCAAGAGAGATGGAGAGGGAATTTTTACAGGCGCATGGAATGACAGGGCAAGGGGGAATGGCTTCAAACTAAAAGAGAGTAGGTTTAGATGGGATATTGGGAAGAAATTCTTCCCTGTGAGGGTGGGGAGGCCCTGGCACAGGGTGCCCAGAGAAGCTGTACCTGCCCCATCCCTGGAAGTGAATTCCAGGGCAGGTTGGATGGGGCTTGGGGCAACCTGGGATAGTGGAAGGTGTCCCTGCCCATGGGGGTGGAACAGGATCTTTGAGGTGCCTTCCAACCCAAACCATTCGGGGATTCTGTGATGGATGTGCAACAAGATTAGGTCTGAATCCCCATAAGGACCCTCTGGTCCAGCAGATTCCTGCTGGCAGTGGGAGCCTGCATTGGGACTGGGAATGTCCCAGCCCGTGCAGTGAGGAAGGGACAATTGTTTACCAGAGCAGGTCCTTTCCTCAGGGCTTCCCGAGGACCTCATCTGCAATGAGTTCATCCCAAGCAGCAAATCCCTTCTCTTGCAACCCTCCAGATGAACCAGGCCTCAGCCCCTCTCCCAGGACCACAGCCTGGGTGACTATCCCAGGAGAGAAGGAGCCTTAGATGATCCCTCTGTTTTTAGGAGACGCTGTTGGACGGTGGCTGCTTCTTCTGCAACTCTTCATTTGTCCTTTACAAGGTTCTGTGATTTAAGAACGTGTGTTAAATCTTCTGCAACAATCAATTCAAATATACAAGTTTGGCTATTCAAATTACTTTTCCAAAAGTACTTTAAAATGCATTAAGTTATTAATTGCCTGCTGGCACTTTAATCAAACGGGAAAATTGACATAGCCAGAGGCATGTATTTTTGTGGAAAGGAAATTTATTTAAGAAGAAACAGCGGCTCTTACTGCTTAATTTAAACTGAGAAAACTGTGGAAAATCAACTGCTATGGAAAATTAATAAAACATTTCCAGCTGCAAACAGTGACTAATTGTACAAGATGAAGACTGCCTGGAATTAATAACTTGCAATCTTCTGTGTGAAGAACCCCCTACCAGTTCAATTTACTGGGAGATTAAATTACTTCTAAGTTTGCCATATTAAAACAGAACATGAATAAAATGTTAGTGAAAGCACATCTATTATTTACTGTCTGTGATATGGATATAATTATTTCCAAACAACCACAATGTGACGTGACTGGCAATATTTAAATTATTTGCTAGAGAATGTAGTTTTACCACCTCGCTTCCTGTAAAAACAGCCCAAATGGGTTTTTACAGATGGCATATTCCTGCCACGGGGAATTATCCCCTCATCCTCTGCCCCATGGTGCCCAGCATCCCTGTCTTACTGCTCTTTTAGCCCCACCTCTCATCTTCCCCCACTGCCCCGTATCCTATGAACTCCGTACCTCCTTCTCCTTCTTGATTTCTGTGGTTTTTTCCCCCCTTTTTTCAAGCTGGCTGCACAGAGTACCTTGTGCCAACAAGAGCTTTGGCGGTGGTAGAGCGTAATCAGGCGAATGTTTTCCCCGTGTGCGAGGGCTCCTTGCTGATCCCAGCGCAGAAAGCTCACCTGTGGAGACGCAAAACTCACGCTTACCTTTTTCAGAGCGTGCCAAGCTCGCGGGGCGCGCGGGCCCCTTCCGAGGGAGCGGGAAATAGGGAGGCGAGCACGAAAACCCAGGCAAGAGGGTGTTTGCAAAAACCCAAACAAAACCCAGCGGGATTTCCAAGAAACCCGCGAAGGAGCAGGCGGTGCGAGAGCCGCGGAGGACGGAGGAGTTGCCAGCCCTCGGGGGCCTCCTGCCGGGATGCTGTGTGGTGGCCCCAGTGCGTTGGTAGGGGCCGAGATAATGCAAAGAAAGAGGTTGTGCAGTGGTGTGGCTTAGGTAGAGGGGATTTTCAAAGCCCCAAGTGAGCTAGGAGTGAGGAGGTTTTTTCTGGAACATGTTTGGGGCTGATGGTGTTGGCCGCATGCCCACTGCCGTGTTGTGAGATGCAAAAATGGAGAGGAAGGACAATGGGGAGCAGCTGAGGGAGCTGAGGGGGGCTCAGACTGGAGAAAAGGAGGCTCAGGTGTGACTTTACCCCTCTTTGTGACTCCCTGAAAGGAGGTTGGAGCCAGGTGGGGGTCAGGCTCTGCTCGCAGGCAACCAGTGGTGGAATGAGTGGAAATGGCCCCAAGCTGCACCAGGGAAGGTTCAGGTTGGGCATCAGGAAGAATCTCTTCATGGAAAGGGTTGTCAAGCATTGGAGAGGGCTGGCCAGGAGGCACCATCCCTGGAAGTGTTCCAGAAAGAGACTGGACATGGCAGTCAGTGCTCTGGTCTGCTTGACAAGGTGGTGATCAGTCAAAGGTTGGACTTGACGATCTTAGAGGCCTTTTCCAACATAAGTGATTTTGTGATTTGGTGTGAAAAGACTTCCAGGATCTCAACATAAAATTGAAACCCCTCAGAAGACCCCAAAATATCAAGTGCTGCAGAGAGACAGCGTGGGAGGATGTTAATGGGCTGTAGGGTGTCTTGTCCTCTGCTTGGAGAAGACAGGAAGGACGGTGTGACAGCACCCCCACTTTAGAGGGGAGAAACTGAGGCATGGAGTGACCCAGACCAGCCCATCTCTGACAACCAGGGTGGGCCTTTGTGTGGGGCATCTTGCAGCCACAGCCCTGGCAGAGAGACCAGCCCCTGTTCCTGTCTGTCCATCCAGCAAAGCTCGGGGGATATAAGGACACAACGAAGGGCTCTCAGGAAGTGATAGGAAGGAATGAGAGCCATGGAGCTGGATGAACCACAGCAGGAATCAGTCCACAACTCCTTCAGATAGAAATAAATGATGCTGTCATTAAAGCCTGGCACAGACTTGGTTAAATACAAGTGCATTAAGCCAAAGCTGCCCAGGCTGCAGTGTCAGGGAAGGACAGGACCAGCCACCCCTCTCCAGCTGCTGCTGGAGGTCAGAGGAAGCTAAGGATGGAGTGGTGCCTTCACACCTTTTCTTCACCTCCACTTCTCTGCCACACCACTGCTTCCAGCCAGGGGTGGTCCTTTGGACCTGCCTGGGTTCCTGAGGTGAGGAGATCCACAGCTCCATCGTTTGTCCTCACCTCAGCAGGAACCATTTATGCTTGGGTTTAGAGGGGTTTGGTCATGCTCTGTGGAAATAACTGTGCTGCAGAAAAGGGAAAGGGGCTCTGTGGTAACTGTGGGCACCTTTATTTGCTGTTTATCCCTATCTGTCCTCCAGCATCCTTCCCAGCTAGAGGTGATCCCTGTCCCTCACACTCTTCGCCTGGGAAGGTCTCCTGAGGAAGATGATGAGCCCAAGCAGAAGGCCCTGAAGAGAGGAGTTCATCCCACCCCAGCTCCTCAGCTTGACACGTTGGGAGAAGGAGCTCATGTTCACAGAATCCCAGAATAGTTCAGGTTGGGCCTTAAAGCTCATCTTGCTCCAACCTTCCTGCCCTGGGCAGGGACAACTTCCACTACCCCAGGGCGCTCCAAGCCCCATCCTTGGACAATTCCAGGGATGGGGCAGCCACAGCTTCTCTGGGCACCCTGTGCCAGGGCCTCCCCACCCTCACAGGGAAGAATTTCTTCCCAATATCCCATCTAACTCTGTCCTCTGGCAGTGGGAAGCCATTCCCTGTGTCCTGTCACTCCAGGCCCTCGTAAAACCCTTCTCCTCTGTCCACACAGCAGTGAGTTGCAGCTCAGATCTGTTGGTTACCGTAGAGAATGTGGATGGGGATGGAGTTTCCCAAAGACGCTTTCGCGTGTCAATAATTGAGTGTGGCACATTTAATCGCCGTAGTCCTGTTGCTGTGCAAACCTGGGGACCTCTCCTCTTGATGTCAGCTTAGACCCGATTTTCTAATTGCATTACCTGGGTAATTAGATAGAAATACAGCAGCCCTGTGCTGCACCAGAGCGAGGATCCACTTCCTAACAGAATTAACCTGGCTTTAGTATGGAAAACTTGTACACACACACACGGGCACACAGACACATCCAACTTAACCTGGCTGTGATCACGTGGGTTACACCGTGGGGCTTGTTGCCTTCAAGAAATAGCTCAAAATGATGCAAGTTTGATTCCAAACAGACTGTAGTTTGAATTCCAGCAATTAGAGGTACGAGACAACATGGAAGCCACCAGTTTCCCACCATCCAGCAACACTGCAGCATCGCCCAACAGCCCAGTCCAGCCCAGCTTGAGATGCTCCAGATTTGGGTGCAGCAGACACCAAGAAGCGTTTTAGGCTTCATGAAGGCCCGATGCTGGGAAAGGTTTCGAGTGTTACAGTCTTCCTCGCTGAGTCCTGCAGGGGTTTGGTGTCACAGCACGTCCCCTGTGAGGGTGGCAGCACCTGGGGAAGATGGAGGGAATGTTATTGTGGGCAGAAGGACTTGCTGCAGCCATGACTGGTTGCCTCCATGCCCTGCTGTCACCATGCCTACTGCCACTGTGCCTTTTCCCAGCCAGGGAGGAGAATTAGCTTCGCCCTGGAGTGGGTTCAAGAACAAGAAAGAAAAGAATAATCCCCCCCACGGCAGGGTGCAAGTCTTGTAAAAACAAGTGGCTGTAATGCTCACCTGGAGAGCCGGTGCGATCTGTTGGCCTGGTGAGATTTGTTGGCCTGAAGGTCCTGTCCCTTCCCTCGTGGTCCATGCAGAGCTGGGGATGCGCCCACAGCTGCATTTCCACTGGCCAGGGACAATCAGCACCGACCTTGGCCATGGTGTGACCAGTGAGGAGTAGGAGGGAAAAGGCATCTCCTTGCAGAGGGTGGTTGGTATTTAAAACAGGACCAGCCCCCTTTCCACCCCTGTCTGGGACAACCTGGTCTTTCTTTGCTTTGAAACTCCCATTTCCCATCCCATCTCACCCCTGCCCACACCTGTCCCACCTGTCCCCTCCACATCTCTCTGACACGCCACCCACCCTCCCATTCTCCCTNTTTTTTTTTTCCTTTTTCCCCCCTAAAGAGCGAACAAAACAAAACAAGAAAAAGCGATGCCAAGCCGATCCTCTTAGCCCGGCGTTCTTACCCCGGGGAGGGCCCCGGCAGCGTCGAGGCGCGCGGCGAAAACCCCCGCGCGTTTTGTCCTGTTTCTTCAGAGCAACTCGAGCAAATTGAAAGCCGCGGAGGGGTGTGTGCCCCCAGGCACTTGGTAAATCCACTTCCTTTGTCATAACAAGAACAAATCCCACCTTTGAAGTTTTTTCCTTCTTGTTACAAGGGGAATGTCTTTTGTTTAATCCATTTTAGCCTTTAATGCCTGACCTGGATCAATCCTGTTGGGTAGATTACACACTACTCACGCCGACTTTAAACTACCCTACAGGGATTTTTATTCTTCCCCCCCTCTTCTCCCCACCGCATTTGTGTGAGAATCTCAGCAATAATCGGCATTACGACTTTAGACCATCACTCACTTTGAAGGAGGAGACTGTCCTTTAACAAAGGGGAGGGAGGGGGAGGAAACCCGCAAATATCAAACAGATTTAATCAGCTTTGAGGCCTTTCAATCTCATATTCGTACCGGATCTTGACTAGTTATGAAAATCAGCGCAGAACTTGGCTGGGCTCTGTGTCTCTGTGTTCTCCTCCCCTGTTTCATGCTCTGTTCGGGACTGAACTCGCCTCTGCAGCCTTCCCAGTGCTGGTCCAGGGGAAATTTAGGGAAATATCCACTCAGGACTGCTGCCAACAGCCTACCAGGGTGTCCATCACCCACACCACGCCTGAACTGCACTGTTCTCCTCCATCCCACTGCTCACGCCGGTGGAAGAGGCTGAAAACTGCTGCCAGGAGGACCCAGGTGACGCCCACGGTGACCATGACTTCCGTGGCGGATGGATATCAGCACAGAGGGTAAATCTAAACATGAACTCATAACCTCCAGCTCCTTAAGCCTTTGCATTAGGAGTTGCTGTGGCGAGTGGTGACCCTCAGCTCTTGTCACCTCCTTATTTCACAAGACAGCCTTTAGCAAGGGCTTCCTGTGTCCCCCTAAGAGCTGCTTAGAGCAGGAATGTCCTGTCCCAAAGCCTCCTCCTGCTGGCAGCTTCTCCCTTCTGCTGCAGCACTGAGGCACTGGCTGTGCTCTGGGCCTTGTTAACAGATTGGCACTGGCTTCCCTGCTGTTTCTCGTGGTTTAAGGCCAATCTCCAGCCTCGTGCAAAGCCACAGGGCTCAGACACTCGCAGAGCTGCAGGAGAGCTCCAGAGGGGACTGCAAGCACCGTTTCCCAGTCCTTCCCAGCTCTGGCACCAGGATGGAGCTGACAGCATTCCCACCAGTCTTGCTTTGCTCCTGGTGGCCACGAAGTGGAGAAGGCCTGAATGACCCAGTCCCTCCCCAGGAGCTCCCTGTCTTGGAAAGCTCCAAGGCAGAGGCTGCACACGGTCCCCTCATCACGTCACTGCTCTTCCAACTCAAACCAGTTTTTCCTTGAGTGCAGCTTTGGCCTTTCCCCAAGGAACAGGAGAGCCAAATCCTGCTGCAGGAGGCTCGTAGCCCATCTCCCCTCACCAGCTGTGGCCCAGCATCACCTCTGTTCCTTCCCTCTGGGCTCCCTACAAGTTGCTCACAGGGTTTTGAAGCCCTGAGCTGGACGCAAGGCTTCTCTCGTGCCTGGTAGGAGCACACGAGGCAGGACCACTCCCAGCCAGCTCTCACATGTGGATCTCCTTGTAATAAACATCCCAAATAACTTTTTCTCTGCTGGCCCATCAGCCTTAGGCTGTGGTTTGCTCTGCCTTCACAACCTGGCCCCCAGTGCTGCCACTTTCCGATCTCTTCTCCATTTCATACCTGTGGGCCTAATTTTGCTCTCCTAAATGTCCCCAGAAGCCCTGGCTTTGAGAACTTGTGACTTTCTCGTTTCTGATCTTAGTTCATCCAGGTCTGTTTTGGATTCCTGCACAAAATCTTTGGTCTCTCCCCATCTCCAAGGAGGAGTGTCACAGGTGCACCAGCTCAGTGTCTCATGCATCCAAGCATGGGAAGGCAAATGAAGGGGATTAAACGACCCAAATATGCCAGCAACATCTTGTACTGCAGCCCTTAAATTCCCCTCGTCTTTGAATGGCTGTTTCTGATGGTTTCTGCTCCTGCCTCATGGGTAGATGCCCTCTTGGCACGTGGAAGCTGGGAAGACTGGGGACATGAGGACGTTAAGGAGACCAATGAATGCCAAGACAAGATTTGGGCGACTCAGTGACATTTCCCATCCTTGCCCCTCAAGCAGCTCCCAACCAGAAACCAGCCAAGGTCACCCCAAAAACTCATCCCACAAGAAGTGGGAACCATCTGTTCCTGCCACCGGTGGCCACATTTGGAGCAGCAAAACACCCACCAGCACCCTGCTGCCTCACCCTGGGGGATAAAGCAAAGAGTGGGAGTGTTTTGAGGCAAAAATACTCCCCTGGGTTAGAGTGGCTGTGGGTCAGAGCACCAGGATGAGAGGACCCGTTCCTTGCAGCGTCAGCCTGGGGGATAAAGTGGCTTTTCCTTGGCTTCCACAGGGCCAAGCCTTAGCAGTGGGTGTAGCAGAGCGTTTTGGCACGTGGGGCCAGCGGGCGGCTCGGGAAGGGGCCAGGCAGCCCCCGGACATCCCCCCAGGACAGCCGAGTAAGGAACCATCTCCTTTCTCTTTTCACGAGATTGATATGCTTTGAAATTAGTAACCCTCCATTAGCTCTCCAAATAGCTCCGAATCATTAGGGTCAGTACGTCTGCACTCCTCAAAATGAGCTTTTACCTGAATTAGCATCTCAAAGAGGCAGGGCTCCCTTCCCCGGTTTTAATTCCAGCGTCGCGCCGCACATCAGGATGGTTTTGGTGGCCAATCCAAGCCCCGCATCCCAAATACATTCAGAGGAACCTGCTGGCTTGTTTAAAACGTTCTTTTTCCTTCCCATTCTTTACTAAATGCCTATTATATTAATGTTTAAAATCCATTTAAGTTCATCATGGGTGGCTTTGTGAAAGGACAGCGGCTCCATCACTGTAATTAGATGATTTATTGCCCTCTCGTGGTGACACGCGCTAACTAGAGAAGCTGTGATTTAAATTGGATGATCCTTCCAAGAGTGTTTGAGTGAGAAATAAAGGGAGAATTATTAATACTATTAGAGAGCAGCGGCGTGTTCGTGCAAGGGATATACTGTGCTAGGAGAGGGATTAGCCAAAACTTGCTGGTTTTGCAGCTGAGCATGGCTTTCCCCCGGTGTGGGACCAGCATCTCCCTCAGCCAGAGCTGTGAGCAGGGCAAGGTGCTGGCACAGCGATGGGCACGGTGTTAAAAACCAAGTGTTAGCCAAAATCACTGGGTTTAGAACTGGAAACTGTGGGGAAAACACCCCCCCAAAGAGGAATCGTTGCTCCATCCCAGCCAAGTGTCCCATCTGCCCCACAAATCAGGATATCTCTGTCCTCCCTCCTTTTCAAAGGCTGCTGACCACAGGAAAAAGTGAAGGAGGTTAAATCTTTTTTTTTTATATATAATTGAAATTTTGGTTCCTTTCTTCTTCTTGCTGGTTAAAGTACTTTCAGCACTACCTGGGTTGACAGAACCTCCTCCCTCCGAGCACGCAGCCCTCCTCATCCCCACTCTTGGGAGAACTGGATGACTCCCAGAGCCATCCCACTGCAGGACAATTCGCCACCAGTGTGAGGGAATCCACACGAGCATTTCTCACCGATTCAATTAAAACACCGGGCAGGCCTGAGCTGCAATAATTTGGTGCAGAAACCAAGTATAGACCTAGCCTGGAGCTGTTATTTAAAAGCCTGGGTTAATACAGTGTAAACCCATGAGCACATCCTCTTACGATGGGGCTTAAATCTTTTAAGAGTGGCTTATATCAATCTAGTTTAAGTCAATTCCTCACCGAGTTAAGCTAAATTGAAAGAAGCACTCAGACCCCAAACACAGAGCTGGTGTTACCTAATCCCTCTGCACACAGCCATGGCTTGGGCCAGCTCCTGCTGCGAGGGGATGAGGCCCCAGGGAGCCTTGGCCAGGCCCTGGGGAGCACTGGGGCACAGAGTGTCCCAGTTTGATCCCCACAGCTCCCCACAAACACGGCTGCCCCCTCTCAAAGGTCCCCTTTGCTGCAAGAAGCGTTTTAGGCTTCTGTCCTCACAGAGGACAGGGGTCTCCAGGTCACCGTTCCTTCACAAAGAGCTTCGTCCCCAAATTAAAAACATCTGCTCATCAAGTTTTGGAGAAAACCTCTTTTTGTGTTGGGTTTATCCAAAGTGATGGGAAAAGGTAAAAAAAGTGGTTTTCTGGCGGGAGGTACAAGGGAAGTTTCAGAAACAGTGGGTGGGTGGATGTGCTGTGACCACCAAAGGTCTGTGTGCAGATCAGGGCTTTAAAGTGGTGAAGGGAAAAATAAAGGAAAAAAGCTTTTCTCCTACTCGGGATTAAGCCTGGAGGCCACAAACTGTTTCAATGCCCAGTTGCCTGATTTTTGGGTGATTTTGGGGTCACCTGGCTGGCACAGTGCCCAGGAGCTCCCACCAGGTGAACCATGAGCTGCACAGAGGTAAAATTCTTTACAGTCACTAGAGGAAATCAAGCCTTGATTTTGGGCACAGCCATTAGGAAGCTCCTTGGTTGGGTCCCATGGTCCATCAGCCCCGGATGTATCAGCATCCTTCATCCCTGCCCTCCTCATCCCCCAGGGGAGCTGCACCTTCCCAAAAAACAGAGGCCACCCCCAATGTTGTGACCACCAAATTCTGCATTTATTTGTGTCCAGCCACACAGACCCCGTGCCCTCTGCATCCTTCATGGAAATGTGAAATCACCAAAATCCCTCGGAAGGTCCTCAGGAGATTGGACCCCGCTCTGAGGGTCTCTTTGGGGAGGACAAGAGCAGTTTTTAATCCATTCCACATCCACCCACGCTCATTTTGGGGAGTGATGATTGTGAAAATAAAAAGAAACAGGCAAAAAAATAAACCTTCTGCAGAAGTGATAGAATGGAAGGAACTGGGCCCAAGAGCTTCAGTGAGAGCTAAATAAATAGAAAGTTATTACAGGCAGCAATACTACTCAGATACAGAGATTGATGAAGATCTGACTTGAAAAAAATTCCTTTCTCCATGTGTAGATCTCCCATCCAGCCCCTCATCCCAGCCAGCAGCTGGTGGGAGGTGTCCCTGCCCACGGCAGGGGTTTGGAACGAGGTGTTCCTTAAGGTCCCTTCCCACCCAAACCATTCTAGGACTTTATGATATCATTTTATCCAAGAAATCATCTCTCCCTCCCTGGCAGGAAAAGGGCAGAGGGGAGCAGCTCCAGCAGGACTGAAATCCTGTCCGTGGTGAGCCGGAAGGTGTTTTTCCTGCAATTTTTAGGCGTGCTCAGCCAAAAGGACCAAGTGAAAGCATTCCAGGCTACCTCGGATGCTCCCGCTACTCGCGGTTATCCATGAGGTCGGTACTTGGCAAAGGAGCGTCTTTTACCTGCACAAACAACACCTCTTAAAGCACGGGGGTCATTCTTCTCGTCTCTCAGCTCCCAAAATTTTCCCGGGGCGTTCCCGGCGCTCCGGCCGCGGGCATTAGATGGCAGCAGCGCTCAGGGATGGAGGAGCCCGGCAGCCGCAGCCCCTCCGCCCCTTCCCTGCACCACCGAGGCCCCGGGAGCTGCTTTGGGTCATCGCTGCAGAGCACGGATTTTGGGCAGGATTTTGGCAAAGGATGGGGAAGGGTCCTGGAAAGAGCTGTGGGTTGGTCATCCCGGCTGCGATACCCCGGACGTGTTGCTGCCCGTGGCCTCTGGAGGATCCTTTGCATCAGGAACGGCGTGGCCACAGGGAGCAGGGCAGGGATTGCCCCCTGTGCTGGGCATTGAGGAGGCACCTCCAGTCCTGGGGGCGGTTTTGGGCCCCCCACAAGGACATTGAGGGGCTGGAGCGTGTCCAGAGAAGGGAACAGAGCTGAGGAAGGGTCTGGAGCACCAGGAGCGGCTGAGGGAGCTGGGAAAGGGGCTCAGCCTGGAGAAAAGGAGGCTCAGGGGGGACCTTGTGGCTCTGCACAACTCCCTGACAGGAGGGGGCAGCCGGGGGGGGTCGGGCTCTGCTCCCAGGGAGCAGGGACAGGACAAGGGGAAACGACCTCAAGTTGCCCCAGGAGAGGTTTAGGTTGGATATGAGGGGAAATTTCATCCCTGAAAGGGTGGCCAAGAGTTGGAGCAGAGTGTCCAGGACAGCGGTGGAGTAAAACAGGTAATTCCCATGAACCAACCGGCCGAAAAAGGGATGTGCTGAGAAGTCTCAGGCCTGAGCTAAGAAATCTCCTCGGCTTTTCAGCTTCAGGAGATGCTGTGGGTCCTTTCCCCAGGTGCAGGTGCTCAGTCCATGGCAGAGGGTCCGTGACCACCAGCTCAGGTGGCAGCAGGGTGTGCAGCCACTGCTCCACAAGGATCACTGGAGCGTGATCCCGGTGCTGGGAGCTGGCTTGGGGCTGCAATGCAGTCCCAGCCAAGGAGTGCCCTCAGCCCCAAACCCCTGGGCAGGAGCCAGAGAGCAGCTCTCGGGTGGGTGTTTTCACTCACAAACATGCTTGCACCCCCAGCTCTCTGGGTTTGTTCCCATCAGGAACAGATCATTACTTTGGAAAAAAGCTGGAAAAGGGATAAAAAGGAGTCTTGGCTGTTGCTGCAGCAAACTCACAGCTGGGAGGGGACTTGCAGAGCACAGCATTTATTTATTTTTTTATCTGACATATCCACTCTCTCAGCCTCACCTTATCTTATCTGCCATCCCGATAAGGGCCTCAGAGGAAAACCCAGCAGAGGAATTAGCAACCACGGGCCACTTTATCAGGGCTGTGTGACAAACACGGGGACAGGGAGCAGAGTGTCCTTTGGCCCCTCGGAGATAGGGGTGCCTGGAAACCACATGGCTGTTTCCAAAACAGGTCAGAGAGATGACGTGGCTCTCGGTTTTATTTTTCCTGGTCCCACCTCTGCAAACGCCCGGCGCACCCAAACTCCTGCAGGGAGCAGCAGGTTCAAGCCCTGGATGCCACAGGGTGCTTGGCCATGAAGTGAATCTAGAAAGTTTTTGCTTCAGAAAAAAAAAAACCTCTTTGTTTTTGGAGCTGGTTTTGCTCCAAGAGCCCAAGGAAAGGTGCTGATCCTCAGTGTCTGCTGTGCAACCAGCAGAGAATCCCAGAATGGTTCGGGTTGGAAGGGGCCTTAAAAACCACCTGGTTCCAACCCCCTGCCGTGGGCAGAGACACTTTCCAAACCTCTTCTCTGCAAATGCAAAGCCCTCACAGCAAAGAAAAACCCACAAAAACTGGAGATATGGCAGAGAAAACCAGAGACGAGCTGGCCCAGGCTCAGAAGGTGGGAAGGAGCCCTGTCCCAGGCCAGGCTGGGGTCTGGCATCGCGTGTCCCCCTCCAGCCAAAGCTGCAGCATGCGGAGGGAAAAGCCAGCAGGCTGCAGAGACGTCAGGCAGGTCAATACAAACCAAATCTGTATTAAAAAAAAAAAAAGAAAGAGAGAGAGAGAGAGAGAGAGAGGAGAGCTTGCTTATAACCTTGGGCTTGCCCTTTCTCCGTCTGGCTGATGAGATTCTGCAGCCGACCTGCCAAGGAGGAGCGGCAGGACGTGCCAAGCCCCATCCAGCGCCGTGCCCGCCCGGCTCGGGGGGATTCCGTGCCCGACCTCATGTGCTCTGCAGCGTCGCAGTTGAGGCAGACGTGAC
>VZRR01007754.1:29999-46619 GCA_013398015.1 Oreocharis arfaki | reverse complement strand
TTTGGGGTGGAAGGGACCTTTAAGGGCCACCAAGGCTAATCCCGTCATGGAGAGGGACACTTCCCCCTCCCTCGGGCAGGGCCAGAAGGGCTGCGGCCACAGTCCCCTCTCCCCGGCTCTCCCCCAGCCCCTGGGCCAGGCACATGGGAGCAGGAGGGGATGGGAGGCTCTTGGCTGTGCTCTTGCCCTCCCCAAAGCCACCTCTCTGCTCCATCCCTTCATGTCAAGAACATTTTATTTGCAAAGACAAAAAGGCAAGAAACAAACACAGCCATTGAAAAACGTACAGCAGGAGACCACAATAACTTACACTATTTACAGGAACACACCAAGGTATAAAACACACGCACACACCTCGTGCTCTGACAAAGCCAGCCCGGGGCCGGGCTGCACAACCCCACAGAGACACCACCAGCCTTCACAGGGCTGGCCTCTGGAAAAAGCTCCGAGTGTGAAAAGGCATCTGCTGTTGTGCTCCTTGTGCGGACAGGAGTGATGGAGCAGGTGACACAGTGCTGCAGCTGCCCCAGCCTTGTGTGGGGCTGGACCTGGGGGTCCCAGGCCAGGTGGAGCAATTGGCAGGAACCAAGGCAGAGCTGTGATGGATGAGAGGACAAGCCCTGGGGCAGGAGGAAGGTGCAGGGCTGTAGTTTCCTGGGAGCTGGGTCTGTGCCGGCCTCTGTCCCAGGTACAGCTGGAGCACCGTGCAGCACCTGCGGGGGCTGGGGGTCCTCGTCCCTTCCCAGAAGGGTGAGGGGGGCTCAGAAGGGCACGCAGCCTGCAGGGGACCGTGAAGCTCCAGGGAGCCCCTGGAAAGCAAGTTGGAACCCTGTGCTCCGCAGGGGTCGTACCTGGACTCTGTTCAGCGTGGGGCAGGGGAAGGACTGGTGTGGGGCACCGGGACAGCACCCTGGGAAGCAGGCACTGGTTTTGCAGCACCAAGGCAGGTGAGGAGGCAGCATCTGAGAGCCCAAGGCAGCATCTGAGAGCCCAAGGCAGCTGTGTTCAGAGGTGGTGTGGAGGAACAACGCGCCTGGGGGGGACAGGATGGGACCCCGGCGCTGCCACTCCTCGCAGCTGGCCAGCCCATCCTGTGCCATCAGGGCTGGAGGTGACAGGGAGGGGACACTGCTCGGGGGGCTCACAGTGGTTTGGGGATCCAGTGCTTTTAGGCTCCTGACTCTTCTCCACCCCTGTTGTGCAAAGCTCAGCTCTGGGGCAGCCCTGCACCCTCGGCAGAGCCTGGAGCTGCCCCCTGTGTGCTGGGGGTGAGGAGACCCCCAGAGCGAGAGTTAGGCCCTGGGGAAAAAAGCATAACCCAGCAACTGGAGGAAGGATTGCAGCTAAGATCACACCCTGGTCACAAATCAAGGCGCCCAAGGGCAAAGAAAAATGAGGTGCATGGCACGAAGGCAGCTCCAAACTGTCCTTGCCCTGGAGGGGCTGTCAGAGGGGCTCTGAGACCACCAGAGGGGACTTCAGTTGTGCAGCAGGGCCCCTGACCCCTGAGGGAGCAGCCAGCACAGTGCAAAGGGATGGAACAGCTCACCCATGGGCACGGGCAGGCACAGAGCCCTCATCCCAGCCACCTCCTCCTCGGCTGCCTCAGCCCATGGGCCAGTCTGAGCTCTGAAGGGCCAGAGCCCACGGGGCCACCCCTCCTAGCCCCAGCCCCATGTGGGGACCTTGTGCTTTACTGTTTGGGAGGACCTGCACCCCAAACTGACAGTGTGGCCCAGGGCTCCCCAACCTCCCTGTGCCAGGGCAGCCCCCACCCTCAAGCTGGGGGCTCCAGGGCTACCCTTGCTCATGTTCAGTGCCTGGGACTGAATCTAGACACAACTACGTTTTTTGGGAGTGAAAAATCAAACATCACACACCAGAATCAGCTTCTCACAGACCATCCCCAGCTTGAGCAGAGGCTTTTACAGCACCGAGTCACTGCTGCCCTGCAGCTGCAGCAGGCTCTGGAACACGGTGGCTGGAACCAGCCCATTCCAGCCATGGGCTTTGCACAGACACCTCCCAGTCGAGAACTTCATCGCACCCACAGAGAACATCTGTGAGAGCAGAGGAAGAAATGGGGGCTGAGCTGAGCCCTTCAGAGTTCCCTTTCCACCGTTCCACGGGACAAGGTAGGAACCACATCCAGGCATCAACCAAATAACCAGGGGCGACACTACAGATCCTCAGACCAAGAATCCCACTAGATATGGGAGCAAAACCTCAGTGTTGCCACTGCGCTGGGGGATCCCACAGCAAAGGTGGGAGCTGGCAGTGCAGGGGATGCCAGCCCTGCTGCCCTGCCCAGGAGGGGAACACAGGGGGAGGCTCAGACATGCAGCAAGGTGGGAGTGTCCCCAGGATGAATTCAAGTGTCAAAACCATAACAATAACAATAATTAAGAGAAAAAAAAAAAAAGTCTTACATCACAAACTCCCCACCCCATCCCCAATACGAAACCCAATGACGACAGCACCCAGCTTGCACCGTGAGGTAGCTAAACCAGATCAACACCCAAGAAATGCTCTTTTGCATGAGAAACATCAGCCCATGCAGGTACTGAGACCTACACACACACACACACACACACACACACACACACACACACAGAGGGATGGGATCACAGTCACCCCTGCCCTGGTTCCAGCCAGGACAGAGTTAATTTTTGCAGTAGCCAGGAGAGGACATGGCCAGAACCCAGAGGTTCTTTAGACCACCTCACATTATTGTTGGGGCAGGGGGAAGGAAGTCTCTTCCAGGGAGAAGGGATCTCTTCCAGTCAGGGTAGCGTGCAGTGCAGTGAGCATTTTGCATGTGATTCGCTCTCTCTTTTGTACACTTTTGTTATTAATATTGTTGCTGTTAATTTGTTTTCGTATCTCATTGCTGTTTCCAGTGAATTGTTCCTATCTCAACCTGTGATCTTCACCTTTTGTGCCTCCCGTTCTCCTCTCCATCCCACGGCAGGGAAGGAAGGTGAGGGGTAGTGGGCAGCGCGGGGTTGTATTGGGAACACTAAATTGGGGAGTACCATTCCTAAACCACAACAGCTTTTTTTGGCATCCAAGGCAGGGCTCGAATGGTTGAGATAACAAAAGAACTGCCCAGAGCGGGTTGGAGACAAATTTGATCTAAACATTTTCTGTATTAGGTACTGAGCCACCCGTCACAATGTTGCTTGGTCTGCTCATGTGGGTACCTAACCCTGTAAATATTCCTGCACGTTCCCATCAAGGTGCTCTTTCTCAGAGCAGGGAGAGGGATCAGGATTGCTCTGCTGATGTACTGTGGGATATCAGTTTATGACATGATAACATCGAGGGCAGTGAGGGTCATTTGGGACGTGTCTTGAGTGTTGCTCTTCTTCCCTTACCTTGGGCACTCCTTTGGGAGTCCATCAACAATCATAGCCAGCCTGTGGGGGGAACAGGGGAGGATGATTTTCCCCAGGCTTTCACCCACTCCTTGAGGCCTCTTAAAAGAGCTTCTGAAGTTCTGAATTCCCTTGGGATGTTAAGGAAATCATATTCTTGCCAGGTCTCCTTAGTGCAGTTCACATCACCTTTGGAGTCAAGAAAGATATTTATTTCTAGGGAGATTATTCAGAGTTTCCCTAATGGGGAATAGACATGACGGGATAGGAATGTGGGAGAAAATGGGCCACTTTTGGAAGAAATTCTCTTCTGCAGTGGTTTGGAAGTTCCCCCCTAAGCAAGTACAAGATGCTGTAAAAGTGACAGAGGGGTTGCAAGGAGAATGCTGGGGCAGTTCCAGAGAGGAGCAACTCACTGCAGTGTGCTGGGCCCACCAGACACTGCTTTTCACCAGACAGCACCCTCAGGGGGTGAGGAGGAAAGCAGAGCAGCAGGCACTGTGGCCAAACTGCAGCTGCACCACAGGAACAACCCGTGCTGGGAGCAGCCGCCCCGATACAGAAGAAGAAATCCAAGGCAAATCAGTTTGTATAGAGAGGGATAAAGAGGAAGCAGGGCCCTCACAACAGGAGGAAGAGGCAGGGCTGGAGATAATCACCCAATCCCTATCCCCAGGTGAGCTGAGATGTGGAAAGATTTCAGCTGCCAGTCGGGTTGAGCCCCTGGTGACCCAACTGCTCCAATGCTGGGATACAGCAGCCCACTGCAGCCCCACTGGATGGAAGTGAAGCCAAGGAACTGGGATCCCTGTCCTGGGATGTGGGCATTGACAAGGGGAGTGGGAAGAGAACAGAAACTCTCAGCCTCTGGAGGTGACTCCTGTCAAGCATGAGGGAAAGGTATTCCCTCAAGGACGATCGAGCAGTGCACCCAAGCAGGTGGAACACCATAGAGAAGGTCCCCAGGACCTGAGGGAATTTGCTGTGTTAGAGGGAGTCCCCAGGGATTCCAATAAGCAGCAGTCCCCTGTAGGTGCAGTGCACACAATCCATGGGGAGGAAGGTTGTACAGAGCACAGGCTCACGGGCACTGATGTCAACGGAAGGAGAACAAACAGTGCTAAAGGTCCAACTCTGATGATGATCATCTTTCCTCCTTCCTACCAACCTGTGTCTCAACTGTGTAAAAAGACTGTCTAAGCCTGTGGACGAGCCCACAGACTGTGGACTGAGGAAATGTCCCAGGTCACACCAGCACGGACCAGAGTCTCTGCTGTTGGGAGCAGCTGCCCCTCTCTTGAAACAGGGGACACACCACAAGGCAACCTATGGCTTTACCTGCATGACCACGGAGAGGACAAGAGGAACTGGGATGGAAAACCCATCTCTGCCCCAGCAGCATGGGTGGAAAGAAAAAACAGTTGAGTTGAGAGGAAAAACAACAACTGCAAGAAATTCTTCAAGGATAAATGCTGCTCCAGTTTCCAGGGGGCACGTGCTCAGACAGAGCCAATGTCACTTCTGATCCTCCTGAATGCACCTTCAGTTCACATCTGCAAGAAGTGAGCAGTGAGTACCATGAGGAGAATTAGAGGGGCCCAGCCTCCAGGCAGGTGGGGAGAGCAGCAGTGGGATCTGCTGGACTCTGTGGATCCATGGCCTGGCACGGCAGAGCCACACGAGTGTAAGGCTTTAGTTGGCACTGGTGCACAACGTACCCTGATGCCACTGAGACACACAGGGGCAGGATCCCTCTCCTCTCTTCTGGGGAGGGGGCTCTCTTCTGGTCAGGAACACACAGCTCTGGCCAGGTCACAGGCTCCACGGTGAGCACTGTGCACATGAACCATTCTCTCTCCTGTATACCTTTGTTATCAATATTGTTGCTGGTTTGCTGTTTGCTTTTGTCTCACTGCTGTTTCCAATAAATTGCTCTTATCTCAACCTGTGATCTTCATCTTTTGTGCCTCCCATTGTCCCGTCCACCCTGCTGGGGATGGGGAGGGGTTGGGGGTGTGAGTGGTGCATGGTGTTAGTGGGAGCACTAAACTGGAGAATACTATTCCTAAACCAGGACACCCCTCACTTCAAACCCCCCCTGCCTCGGGGTGCCAGGGCAGTGCCCCAGCATCAGCTCCCTCCCTCCACAGGCTGTGAGAGCCTTGAAGGCCCTCGGCATGCTGCTGGCCAGCAGCAAGAGAGGCTCAGCATCGTCCAGGACTGGTCACTCAGCCCTGGAATACTCAACAGGCTGCACACAGGAACCAACTGGTGGCAAAAGGCAAGGCAGGTGTGACCCCAGGTGCCCCAGAGCCCCCTTCACCCAGGGCAGCAGGGAGCAGGAAGGCTGCAGGGCAGGCACTGGAGAGCTCAGAGCAGACACAGATTCCCACACCACACCTGGCTGCAGCCAAACATGCTACCACAGACCCCCCCATACACACAGAGCCCCTGCAGCCAGGCGAGGGATAAACCAGCTGAGGAATGAGTGCAGAAACCCTCTCCAGGACAGGCTTGGGGTGGGGGGACACCTCCCCCAGAGCCCTGTGTCTGTGTCACCGGGTGCTGAGGTCCCTGTGCATTTTTGGCTGCACCCTCAGTTCCACAGGTCACACGGGCTGGATGGGCTCCTCTCCTCAGCAGTCACCAGTCCTGGTGTGCAGGGCTCGGCCACAATCCCAGGGGGCCAGCGACTGTCCTGGGCAGGGTTACACACACACACACACACACACACACACACAGGTACCATTTACCCTCCAACAAGGCAAGCCAGCAGGATGGAACTTTTCCCAGAAAAGGCAACCCCCCTCCCCCATCAAACCAATCGAGATGCTCCTGTCTTTCGTGCTGCAGAGGAGCCCCCACACTCCAGCCGGGATACTCAGAACAAGGCCTGGTGGCAAATGAGCTGGGGCCGGCCAAGGTATCACCGTGGTTGGAGAGAGCAGAGGGGAAATGCTCTGTGCTTTATGGGGCAGGTCCTGGAGCCCCTGGCCTCCAAGATCCCAGTTCAGTGCAGGTGGGATCACATGGAGGAATCCTTAAATTTGAGTTCAAGTGCTGCTTCTTCTGTGACAAAGGGGAAAAGAGAGCGTGTGAGGCAACGACACCCATCCTGGGGTCTCCTCGGCCATCCCACAAGAGCTCTGGGTGGCCCAGGGCAGGACAGAGCAGGGGATGGTCCAATGGGCTATAGGAGAGATGGAGGGAAGCTCCAGTGTGAGACCAGGGCCTTACCAGCCCCCCTTGAACAGGAGAGAGAGAGGAAGGAACCTGCAGAATGTGCATCCTTGGGGAAACACTCCTGGATGAAGCCCCCAGGCCCTCAAGGAGATGAGATTGTGCAAGATCATCCACTGCAGGATTGTCCTTGGAGCACAGGGGGAATCAGGGGACTTGTGCGAGACCAGTGTGTGCAACCCCCTCCTCACTCTGCTCCTGCCACAGTGGCTGCTCTGTGCCCCGCTGGCTCCTCTCCATGCTCGGATCCACGTGGGCCAGCAGGCCCAACCTAAGCAAGCTCCAATCCAGGCAGGGGTCTGAGGGCAGAACCTAAAGGACAGCAGAGCCACAACAAATCCTTGGCTTTTTTGCCCTGTGACCTCCATTCTTGCTTTGTTTCTCCATCCCAAAGGGGTTAACTTGCTGCAGGAACCCACCACAAACCCCTGATGGGGGTCACGATGTCCCAAGCAGGGCTAAGCAGCCCTTCCCACTGCAGAGCAGGCTGGGCATGTGGGGAAGAGCCCAGAGCCACGGGGCAGTTGAGTTTACAACTGGGGTTTGGAGAACGTTGAAGGGAACTGCAGCAGATCTCCCCAGGCTTGCCGTGCCTCACAAGATGGGACATGGCAAAGGAGCACAGAGGTGCACCCCTCTGACCACTGGGGACAGGTCCACAGAGGATAGGGAAGGCCAGGAAATCCTTCTGTTGCCCCAACAGCAGAGGTGTCCCACGAGGAATGGCTCCAGAGAAGCACCCTCTGCGTTGTGGTCCTGGCCAGCAGACACCAAATGTCCTCGTGGAAGGAGAAAGACTCCTGCAGGAACCAGCCCGGGAGCAGCACAGCATGGCAGAGGCCACATGAGCCCACAGCAGCAGGAGGGAACGGGGTGCCTCTGAGAAGGAGTCAAGGATCTCTGACCCCAGAAGTCTCCACAGCAGGATGGGTGGGAGGAGGGATGAAACATTTCCTGTTCACTGGAGAACCATCGAGAAACCTCAGCAGGAGGGCAGGGGGAGCTGCTGGTGCCCCACAGAGCTGCTTCCTCGTGGGAGCTGACAGTGCTCAAAGCAGCAGATGCAGCCTTGTCCACCCCGTTGGGTCAGGCACAGAGAAATCCCTGTCCTGGCTGAGCTCCTGGAGATGACCAAGTCCTGGCAGCAGGGGGAGGCACCCTGACCTTCACCCTGCCCCCACGCCTTCCAGTCTTTCTGCAGTTCCTAGTTTGACCCCGCAGGCAACCTCCTCCCACTCCAGAGCTTCACTGTCAAGTCGCTGAGGAACAAAGGTGAGAGGGACAGCATGACCCAGGGGTCGGGGCAGGAGCCCCACAGACACCGCCCCAGAGGCACCACGAGGGAACGCGCTCGCTCCCCCTTCCCCCACCACGGCAGCATGCAGCCCCCTGAGCTTCCAGGCCCTTTTCCCTTGGCAGGAGGTTGTCTGATGCCCTTTGGGGAGAAGGCAAGCCCAATGGAGCTCAGCCTCCAGCTCACCCCCGTGGCAGCAGCTGGGGACAAAGGGAAATGGTGACCTCCGGGGCTGACCCCACAGCAGGACTCCTACCCGCCTTGAACGAGCTGCACCTAGGTCCCAGCAGTGATATCCAGGGAGCTGCTCTGCTCCTGGGGCATGGGCTGATCTGGGGGTGGCTGCTGACTCCCAACCCACCATCCATGCAAAGGCACGGGCATGGCTTCCCACAGAGTTGCCAAAGTAGGTGTGGGCACTTGGCAAGGAACAAAAAAACCAAAAAGCAAGTGAAACCAAGGCAGGGCTGTGACTGGGACAAGGGGGAGAGTCCCTTCTAACAAAGACTTATCAAGTGGGGAAAAACTCAGAATAGTTTCATACCGTGAAGAAGCAGCTCAGACCAGAGAGAAAGGGGGGGGAGGAAAGAGAGAGAGGAGCAAAAGCAACAGTGAGAGGGACAGAGGGAGGGAGAGATGGAGAGAAAAGGAAAGGAGAGACGGAAGAAGAGCATATGAGCAAGAGAGTCAAAGAGCAGGAGGGTCAAGGCAGACTAGTAGCACGGCCCTTTATGGCAAGGACGCGTCGTGGAAGGCAAGGGGTGAGCCCAGGCACGTAATTCCATAACTTTACCCGGCAGTCGCTGTGGCACAGATGGGAGGTGGGGAGAAGGAGAGGCAGAGAGAGACAGAGAAAAAGGAAGGGAGAAAAGGGACATGGTCGAAAAGAGGATATCAGAGTCTTGCTGCCAAAGAGCTCCCCGAGAGCAGCAGACAGTGCCCAGCCCCGAGGGAGAGGGGTCCCTGCGTGGGGAGTAACCCAGGGCATCACCAGCGCGGGGGCTGGCCAGGGACAGCTCTTGGCACCGCGGTGGGCAGGCCGTGCCATGAGCAGGCCATGCCATGAGCAGGCTACAGCGGGCAAAAGGAGGTGAAGGAGCAGAGGGACTGAAAAGCTGCCAGACTCCCTCCCCGCTCCCCCTGCACACACCCACCCAGGCCCAGGGGCGATGGCTCAAACCCAGGGTCTCCCCCTTCCCAGGGGCCGTGGGGCAGAACGTCCGAGGCTCACCTGGAGGCAGTGAAGATGTGCTTTGAGTTGGTGCAGATGGCGTTGATGGGGCTGTCGTGCCCCTTGATCTCCCCGACCGGGGTGAAGGTGTCCACGTTCCAGACTTTGATGACGCCTCCTCGGCAGGCGCTCAGCACCATGGGGCGGCCGGGGATGAAGGCCAGGGCACAGACCCAGTCTTTGTGGGCGTTGGGGATTTGCTGTAGGTGCAGGCACAGAGCAGAGGCCGTGACCAACCTCACCTGCAGCGCCACGAGCAGCCTCATGCACCCAACCTGGGCCCTCCCTGACACCCTGGGACTGACCAGGACCGTGGAACTGGCGATGCCCAGTTAGGAGCCAAGGGTATGGACTCAAAAGTCATGGCTCGCTTTCTCCCCTGGGCAGGAGACAACAACCCAGAATTCAGGGTGGAACACAAGCCCCCACACTGCAACTGATGCCACAGGCTGTCTGAAGGAGAGCTGGCGATCTCTGGACAATTGTGGGGGCACAGCACACCCTCACCCACACACGGCCCAGGACTGGGAGTGCCCTCCCCGGGGAGCTCCATGCAGGACACTGGCACGAGGTTCCTGGACACCCCCCCAGGCCCCAGCAGCAAGACCCCTCTGCCCTGTGTCACCACAGGAGCTGTGCTCTGCTCCCCTCCAGACCTGGATAAGTTCCTGTTGCTCCAGATCCCACTTCTTGATGCCGTTGTCCCTGGAGCCGCTGAACAGGACATCTCCCTGGATGGCCAGGCACTCGATGCCGTCGTAGTGAGGGGGCTCGAAGTTGTGAGTGGGGCCAATATTGCCCACCATACCCTCCGTGATCTCAAACACCTGGGGAAGAGCAGTGGGTAACAGACCACAGATGGCACTGGGCACAGAGCTGGCCCCCTCCTGGGGAGTTTGGCCACCACCCTCTGTGCTCCAGGCTCAGGGCACCTACAGTGATGCTGCAAAGGGGACTGGGCAGTGGCTGCTGGAGGCTTTTTGGGGCTGAGGGTCCTGCCACAAGCAGGGCAGATCTGCCACCAGGGCCAGCTCCACTCTGCTGCATTTTACCCATGGTGAGCCTTCACACCCCTCAGGAGCCAAGCTCACAGCTGAGTGGGATCCTGTCTCACTCACCATCTCACCACCCCTCCTCAAATCCCTGGTGACAGCTCTAATTCAACCTGCTGAAACCTGACAGGAAGGGACAGGCTGCTGCTGTGCTGGAGCTGTGACCGAGCGGGCACAAGGCATCTCTGTCAGGGGGTATGATCGAGCAGAACAGGGCGAGCTGCTCATCTGGGTCGGCCACCACATGCAAGTCCCGGCCACAGAGTCTGATGCATGAGAGAAATGCGACTTCTTCTCCAAAGGTGCATTGTGGACCAATCAAAAGTCAAGGATTTGGGAAGAGGAAACAAGTGAAAACTTTACTGGCAGAGGTGAAAACAGAATCTGGGCTCAGCTTTCAGAAGGGAGAGAAAAGTCAGGGGTTGCCAACATCTGGGCTTCCCTACAGGACTGGGGGTGCTGCTCCCCAGGGAGGAGGGTACCTTGACGTAGTGATCTTTGGAGCCTGTGACCACCAGGTCGTGGTTGCTCGCCGTCTGGTTCACCGTGAGACACATCACCGGCCCGATGTGGCCACTCAGCTTCCCCACGGGCTGCAGCCTGCGTTCAAGGGCACAGGTCAGCCCCTCCCACGTGCTGGAGCTCATCCAAAGGGCCCTCCCAAGCACAGCCTCCCCCGGCCCTGGAGTGCCCCAGGAGGGGTTGTTCCCTTCGGGGGAGAGTGGGCAGGGAGACCCCATTCCCTGCGATTCTGGGGGAGGAGGGCAGCCTCAGAGTGGGCCAACAGCTGGCTGCACAGCCTGAGAGTGCCAACATCTGGCTGCAGCCCGACAGTGACAACATGTGGCTGCAGAGCCCAGGCTGCAGCACAGGGTTTGCAGCCCAGTGCCCACCGGGCAGGTAGGAGGACAAGGGAAAAACAGGGCACTGCTGCTCGCCCCACTTGTCTTTTCCCTTCTGCTGAGCTCTGCCCAGTGCCCAGACAAAGCCCCCACCCCAAGCAGCTCCAGTGCTGCTCATCACCCCTTGGGTCCCATAGGAAAGGGTCCTGAAAATCCTTATTCCAGGCAACTTCCATTGTGAAGAAGGCTTTCATTTTCCCCGGGGGGATCACTTCAGGCCCCTCTGGGCAGCCGGTGCCCACGTGGTGCCCACAGGATGCCCTGCCCACGCCAGCTCTCCCCTCACCTGCTGAGCTCCCAGACGCGGACGGAGTTGCCAGCAGCGGCGTAGAGCGTGGTGCCCGTGGGGTTGAGCGCGATCTGGTTGATCTGGTGCTCCCCCTGCACGCTGGTGACAGTGCGGGAGGTGGTCCCAGCACACGCGTCCCCAGAGATCACCTGGCCAGAAGATCTAAAGGAGGGAGAGTTCAAAGGGGGAGGATGAGGCCAGAGCCAGCGAGGAACCACCCAGGGCTGGTGGCTCCAGGCTGGCACGGCTGGGTCCCACACTGTCCCTGGCAGTATCCCTGCCCTGCTGGCCACAACGGGACCAACAAGAGCTCTGTCCCACGGGCCAGGGCCCGGCCTGCAGAGGCAGCCAAGGATGCAGGGTCTGTGCACAACTCAGAGCATCCTGCCCTGGTTTCCAGCTGAGGGCCACTCTGCTCTCCTCCCTGCCTCTGTGCTTCCCACAGGAAGAGCTGGTGAGTGCTGGCACCCAGCACAGGGAAGCAGAGGTCTTGGCCTCTGGACCAAGAGAGAAGCACCTTCAGGCCAAGGCACATGAGCAGAGGCTGGAAGGATAAAGGAGATCTGTGCCAGAACAAGTGGGTAACTCTGACCTCCCATCCTGTCCTAACCTTTGAGCCCTACTCCAGACTGGCAGCCACAGCTACAGTCTGTCCTGTGCTCCTTTCTGGTCCCCAAACTCCTCACAGAGATCCAAGTTTCCCCCTCAAGAGCCTGTGATTTACCCAGCCATGATGCAGTTTGGAGCTGTGCCCCTCTGCTGGAGCTGCCAGCTCTCCTGGCCACCCCCAGAACAGCTGCAAGATCTCTTCAAAGCTCCTGACCCTTAACAAGGGGAAGTGCAGGATTCTGCACTTGGGACACAGCAACCCTGGTTGTGTGAATACAGCAGGGAACGGAGGCTGGAGAGCAGCTGTGGGAAGGGACCTGGGGGTCCTGCTCAACAGAGAGCTGAATGTGAGTCAGCAGTGCCCTGGCAGCCAGGAGGGACATCCATGCCCTGGGAGGCACCAGGCACAGCACTGCCAGCTGGGCAAAGGAAGGGATTGTCCCGCCCTACTCTGCACTGGGGCAGCCTCACCTCCAGTCCTTGGTGCAGTTTTGGGCACCACAATATAAAAAAGACATCAAGCCATTGGAGAGCATCCTAAGGAGGACCGTGAGAATGGTGAAGGGTCTGGAGGGGAAGCCTCGTGAGGGGCAGCTGAGGTCACTTGGTTTGTTCAGTGAAGAGGAGACTGAGGGGAGACCTCACTGGGGCCTTCAGCATCCTTGTGAGGGGCAGCTGAGGGACAGGTACTGATCTGTTCCCTCCCATGACAAGTGACAGGACCCAAGGGAATGGCTGGAGCTGAGCTGGGAGATGTTTAGGTTGGATATCAGGAAAAGGTTCTTCCCCCAGAGGGTGGCTGGGCACTGAACAGGCTCCCCAGGAAATGGTCACAGCTCCAAGCCTGTCTGAGTCCAAGAAGCGTTTGGACAACGCTCCCAGGGACAGGGTGGGATTGTTGGGGTGTCTATGCAGGGCCAGGAATTGGACTTGACAATCCTGATGGACCTGATGGTCCTTTCCAACTCAGCATATTCTGTGATTTTATCACCCTGAGTCTTTGCTGCCGGAGGTCCCCACGAGCTCCCTCACCCCAAACTCTCTCCCAGCCTCCCTGTTCCCTATGGAAGCAGCACTGCAATCTGGCACTAAAGGAGCTGGTATGTGGCCGTGTCCCCAGCTCCTGCAGGTTCTGGAACTGGCTTCTGCAAAGGCAGAGATGCCCAGCGTGCCCCGGGTGCCCCGAAGCTGCACGTACGTGAGGGTGCGGATGCAGCGGGCCGAGTCGCGGATGTCCCACACTTTGATGTACGACGTGGACACGGTGAACACCAGCCCCGTGTGGCTGCAGTACTTGATGGAAACCACATTGTTCGGGTGGCCCTTGAGAGAAGCGATTTCTTGGCCCGTCACCAGGTTCCACATTTTGCAGCTCCGGTCTGTGGGAGGAAGAACATGCCCAGGAGTGTTAGGGGTGTCTCCTCCAAGGGCATGGTGGTGGCCTGGGGACAGTATGAGCATCTCCCCCCACCCACGGGGCTGGAGGAAAGGAGCCAGCCAGTGCCAGGGCAGGACAGGGCAAGGCAGGGCTCAACACTGAAGACAGGGACCATCCCTGTGATGCCCAACACCTGCCACATTCCCAGTGCCAACCTGCTCCCACAGCATTTGCATCTCCCCTGTCCCCTCTGCCCATCACCCACCTTTGGAGCCAGTGAAGAGCAGCTCGTCAGTGGCATCCAGGCAGAGCACGGGCTTGGTGTGTCCCTCTGCCACCGAGACACACTGCAGCGGGGCTGTCCGGGCGTTCTTGGTGCCACCCACGGGGTTAATGATGCCCCTTCACAGGAGAGAGAGAGCAGGTACAGCGCAGGGGTGGACAGGCACCGTGCCCACAGGCCCAGGGCATGGAACAACACGAGCTGTCTCACACCAAACATCTCCCTGTGCCCTGAGATGGGCATCTCCCTGTGCCCTGAGATGGGCACTCTCCCAGCACTGAGATGGGCTCTTCCACCCGGACGTGGCATGTCAGAGCTGAGATCTTTGTGGAAACCCCAGGAACCTCCCCCTGGCAGCCCCTGCCTACCTCTGCCCCAGCAATGCAGACAGGGAAAGGGGGAGCTGCCCAGTGGCCTCTGCTCTCCCCCTAAACCTCCCATTTGCCAGCACAGACCCAGGACGGTTCAGGACACTCAGCTCACAGGCCCTGAGGTCCATTTTGGGACAAACTGTGCCCTCTCCAGCCTGAAGCTGAAGCTCTGCTGGGATAAATGCTTCAGGGTACCCATATCAGCACCCCTATCCCTTGGAGGCTGCCAGTCCTTGGCTGGTCTTTCCAAGAGACAGGGCCACGCTCCTTTACACAGATCACAAGGGTGACAAAGGGCAGCACCAGCATCTGCACCCCACGTCCCTGCTGCAATGGCTGCTCCTGCACCCACCGCTGGCCCTGGGCAGGACAGGACCCACCCCTGCCACACCTGCTTCCACGGGACACTGCTGTCCTGGGGGACACATCACCTGCCAACCCCCTCCACTTCAGACACGCTCAGGGTGCTGAGGACCACCAGCCTGACCCTCCCCTTGGTGTGTGTGCCCCTTGGCAGGCCCTGATGTGCCTGCTCATCAAGCACAGCCACAAGACCCCGAGTTGTGCTGGTTTCTTTTTACAGGCAGGGAAACGGATGCATGAGAAGGGCTAGAGAAGGGCAGGGTTTGCATTAGTCATGAGGACAAGCACAGCCTCATTAATTTGGGTCTGGAAGTCGCATGCACGTGATGTTCCTCAGCTCTGCACTTACCAATGCCAAGCCAACAGCCTCCCCCTCACCCCTAGTGCTTCAACCAGGCTCAGCCCTGAAGCCAAGGGGAAATCCCTGTGCTGCAGGGTGGGACATCTTCCACAGACTGTGCCTGACTACGAACTGCCCAGGGTGACCCAGCTCACACTGGGTCTGGTGCCACTTGCCCGGTGGCTGGGGGAGCTCAGGGCACAGGCACAGGGAGGGGACACCTGGGTGCTGGAGGGCTGATCACAGAATCACGGAATGGTTTGGGCTGGAAGGGACTTTAGACACCACCTCATTCCATGGCCCTTCCATGCCTTCCACTATCCCAGGTTGCTGCAAGCTACATCCAACCTGGCCTTGGACACTTCCAGGGATGGGGCAGCCACAGCTGCTCAGAGCACCCTGTGCCAGGGCCTCACCACCCTGGTGAGGGTGAATTTCTTCCTGGAAGAATTTCTTCCTAACATCTAACCTAAACCTCTCCTCTTTCAGTTTAAAACTGTTCCCCCTTGTGCTGTCACTACTTGCCCATGTAAAAAGTTGCTCTCCCTCTTTTTTCTAAGCCCCTTTAGGCACTGGAAGGCTGCAATGTCCCTAAAGGATGGGGGAAAGGTGGCCCCTTTGTTGGGAAACCTCTATGGTCAGGTGGGTGCAGGGGGAGAAGCCCAGGAGAACCTTAACTCCAAGGCTGAGCTCTGCACCACAATCTGACTTGATTTCTCTAGGGAAGAGACCAACCTTCCCCAACTCAGCACTAGGGGAGCACAACCAGGCACGAGGGGAACCTGACATATTTGCCTGGAAGAAGCTTGCACAAAGGACGTGCTGCAAGCACCCTTCCCCAACATCTCACCATCCTGCTGGAGAGCTGGGGAAGGGGTGGGACAGGGTGGGACGTGGTGGCCTCATGCTGGCGAGAAACCATCAGAGCTGGAGGAGAACATGCTGCCAACCCAAACCAGCCAGCACCCACTGGTGAGCCCAGCACCGTGTACCAAGGGCTAATCCAAGCAGGAACAGCTTGAACTTGCAGCTGAGGGACAGCATCGGGCACCAGAGGTGGCATGCCAGGAGGGGACAGACACACAGGCTGGGAGGGGGATAGAGCAGCGAGGTGTAGGCAGGCCATGTGGGGACAGGGAGAGCAGGCACCTGACAGAGAGAAGGAGGAGCGGAGAAAGGGATAATAAATAGAAAGTTGTCTATACCTCAGCACCTCCGAGACAGAGGAATCGCTGTCATCAGACCTAGGGGCAGAAAATTAGCAGGATTATGGGAGAGAAAACCCAGACTAGAGAAGGCAGCAGTGGAGTAAGAGGTGCAAGATTGTTATTGCATCCAAGCCAGTGTAGGACAGAGAGGAGGAGTGGAGGGAGGGAGAAGGAGAAGCACACGTGGAGAACCAGGGGAGAGCAGAAGAGCAGGAGGGCATGTGAGGATCAGACAGCAGGTCTCCATCAGGGAACACCAGCGCTGCTAGCAACATCCGAGCCACGAGCAGCACCTGACCTGCTGCCGGGAGAGGCTGGAGCAGCGTTCCTGGGTGGTTGCCAGTCCATTAGCTTCCTCTGAGCCCTCATCCCCTCACCCCAAACTTCTCCCTCGCCTTTCCAGGGGTCCAAGTCTGGCACCACCCTGTCTCCAGGCAGAGGCCAGGATTGAGCTCGGAGGGGACACAGTGGGCAGGAGCACAGCATTGGCATGGCAGCTGCTCCACCACAGGGAGAAGCAGGGAGGTGAAGTGGCCGGAGCCCCCCACAGGACTTCGGACATGCCATGTGCTGTCACAGCCTGGGGCCCCCTCACTCAGACACTCTCACCCCACCAGGACTTACTTATCCAAGGCAGACCCCTGGCTCTGGGTGCTCGTGAGACGGGAGAAGACGTTGCGGTC
>VZRR01007754.1:0-29968 GCA_013398015.1 Oreocharis arfaki | reverse complement strand
CGGGTGGGTGGGGATGAGGGTGGCGTGAAGCCGATGTCTGCGGGCCTGAGCCAAAAGGATCAGAGGGACACATGACTTGGGAACTGCTCACCTGGCACACCAGGGCCCAGAAGAGCTGTCCAGACAGCATCCTTGCACACTGCCCCGGGCCACACAGCCTCCCCTGCCCGTGTCACCACTCCTCCCCAGCTCACCTGGCAGGCTGCCCACGGTCATAGGATTTCCGCCTTGTCAGAGGTGAAGTGTCCGAGCCCCGAGACTGCCTGGGACTGAAGCAAGTGAACAAAGCAGAGTGGGTGCCTGCCCCTGCACCATGATCCCTCCACAATGAGGGATCTGTGTCCTCCCCCAGAAGAGCAAACAAGAGATTGGGCTGCCCTGGAGTCACAATTTTGAGGCAGCCCATGAGTGCAGAGGCTTTTGGCAACCCAAGAAACCTTCAAAAAGGCTGAGAACCCCGAGCAGGGAGTTGGGGACCCTCGCACCCCCCTTCTTTCCCTCCTCCTGCAGCACCCTCCTCTCCATCTGCAAAGGATACCAACACACTCCTACACACTCTCCAAGCCCCGCTGAAGCAATTCACCACAGCATGCTGCAGCCCAGCACGGATAGATGCAGGACTGGGCTCGCCTCCACCCCTCTGCACCTCCAGAGGCCAGGCACAGCTTCCCACAGGCCCACAAACCTCCCAGTGCCCAGAGACTACCGCCCCATGCTCACAAGGTGCTTCCTCGCGTGGGCAGGCTGATGGTGCGTGACACCTTCTCCTTGTAGTAGGGGTCTCGGATGGAGAAGCCGATCCCATCCTCTTTGATCTCCATGAGGGATGCCAAGGACTTGGTGATGTTCTTGGTGGAGACGTCCAGCGTGGGTCCCAGACACTCAGCCGACACTGCCTTCATCTGCCCCGAGAGCTTGGGTTCTCCCTAGAGCGGGGCAGGGGGCTCAGAGCGGGCAGCACGGGGGGCAGCGGGAGCAGCCAGCGCTGTGGCTTGGAGGAGTTTGGGCTCTCTGGCCACAAACCAGCTCCCCACATCCCACTGGGATGCCCATCACAGCCAGGTCTCCACGCAACAACGGCTGCTTCCTTCCACCCCTGCCCTGCACAGGGACCTCCTCGGTGCCACTCAGGTTTGGGAGGTACTGGCTGATGTGGTGGGTGTTTCCCAAGTCTCTGGTGCCTCAGGACAGGACCACTGTGCCAGGAGACCTGGGTTCTGCCCATCCAGAGAGCAGCCATACTGCCTCATGCCAAGCCTGGTTCCCCGAGGTGCAGACGGCAGAGCAGAGGCCTGAAGCATCACTGAACATCCCTCCATCCCTCCTCCCAGTCTCTGTGACAAGGCCACACAAAAAGGCCAACTAACCTTGAACTTGAAGTCATCCTGGCTTGCTGAGCCCTTCATGGTGAAGGACTGGGAGATGCTGTGAGGACAAAGGAGCAAAGACATCTTCAGTGCCAAACTCTCTTCAGAAAGCTGGTGCCATTGGTCCACCAGACTCCTTAGGTCACCCTCTGCTCCCCAGCACCCTTTCTCCAAGGAATGACCAAGTCTTCACTCCCTGCTCGTGTCCGAGAGACATCCTGCTCCCCCCACCAAGGGCTGGGCACCCCAGAAAAGCTCAGGTGGGGGTTCATCCATGCCCTTCTACAACGTCACATGAACGGCACCAGGCATTGTGCCCCAGCCACCACCACCTCAGGCAGCGCCAGGCTGGCTGCTCACCTCCCATCTGAGGCCAGGCTGAACTCTGAAACCTCCTCGTCCGTGCTGGTGTAGCCGTTCTCTGCGTGAGAAGGAGACAACGCATCAGCGGCGCAGAGGGGACGCCACTGTCAGCAGCCCCATCCAAACCACACAGCTGAGGGACAGCCCAGGCAGCCACGGGGGGTGACCCAGGCCTTGTCCCTGTTATCCACGGCCAGGGCACATGCTCCCACCCAACATGGCCCTTGGGGCAGGGTCCCAGCCACAGCACCTCCAGGCGCTTTCTGGAGGGCCAGGATGGGTGGGCACCCACGCCACGGGCAGCACACCTGGCCTGGGGATGCACTCAGGCCCCACCTTGCTGGACATTGTGGATCAGTGCCTGCAGCTCGGGGTGCGACTCAGCCTTCTCCCGCAGGGCGTCCAGGAGGGCGTGGTTCTGCGAGGAGCTGGCCACGTCCGTCTGCCGCAGCCGCCCCTCCAGCAGGCGGATCTGGGCCTCCTTCTGGGCCACCTGCAGCCCCTGGGGAAGAAACGCTGGCGCTCAGACAGGTGTCCTTGCCACCAGGTCCCCACCCCGGCACCCAGCAAGAAGCCCTGTCACACATCCACAGCCCAGCCCCGCACCTTGTCGATGGAGGCTTTCAGGAAGTTGTCCAGCAGCAGCCGGGCTTCGGCCAGGGAGCAGGAGCTGATCACCACTGAGGTGTCCGTGGAGTCCAGCTCCTCCTGAAACGTGGAGAGACAAGAGCTGGATGCAGCAGGGGAGCTTTGCTGCTGGACATGGGACAGGTGGAAGGGCCTCCATGGCCAGCACAGCACTTCCACCACCCTGCAAGCACTGCCCAGTCCAACGCTTGCCGTCCCCAGTCTGCCCAGTGGCTACTGGGGAGATCCGGC
This sequence comes from Oreocharis arfaki, assembly GCA_013398015.1. Lineage (NCBI taxonomy): Eukaryota > Metazoa > Chordata > Aves > Passeriformes > Paramythiidae > Oreocharis > Oreocharis arfaki. The sequence goes on along the minus strand of VZRR01007754.1, from coordinate 27,359 downwards.
CGTGGGACTGTCCAACACAATCCTTTCTTATGCACTGCTACAGAAATCCTGGCTCCAACACTTAACTGGACACTGAACAGACACCAGGCTCACCCAAACCCACAGCCCAAAGCCGAGTCTGAATTAACAGCAGCCCTCCTTCCCTGCCAAACAAGGTGACAGCTGGGGACAAGCCAGGGACAGCACACACCCTCCATTTCAGGTTGTAAGCATTGAGAGGAGTTGAGAGCTGCACAGTGGCATGCCCAGGATCACAACTGGACACAAAACCTAGATGGCTTCTGCTGGGAAAAAGCCAGCCCTCCTGGGATGTTTCCAGCACGTGAAGCAACCATGGGGACAAGTGACCACCAGCCCCACAGGCAAATGGGGGCCGCAGCTTCCCTACAATTCCTGGGCAGTGGGACACCAGCAGCCTATCCATGGACATGCAAGGACCTGCCAGAACTCCTCTCTGTAATTAATCACCTAATGAGAAGTGACTGTGTGGGTGGAGCCTCACCAAGTGTGACACAGCTCAGGGGACTCTGGGTCCTCTGAACAGAGCCCAGCCCCAGCTGGCTGTGCCCAAGGATGCTCTTTCCGTGTGAGGGGTGCTCTCACATTCTCCCTGCCAGCCAGACCCAGCCCTACTGCCCACCTTGGTCTCCTCAATCTGCATGATGGTGGCCTGGCAGTCTGAAATGCTGTCGTTGATGTAGTCAATGTTGGCCCCCAGCACCTCGATCTCCTCGTTCAGCTCTTGCAGCCCCTTCTGCTCCTTGGGGCTCTCTGCCTGCAGCTTTGCCCGCTTGCTCAGCAACGCCTCCTGCAGCAGTGACAGCTCCTCACGTTTCTGGGGGAAAAAGGGAAGGGGGATCAGCACTGTCCACGTGGCCATCTCCCTGTCCCGCACCCACCACCCAGCCCTCTCTGTCCCCAGGGCCACAGCCACCTTGATGAGCCTCTCCATGTCTGCCTCCAGGTTGACGATGGTCATCCTCTGCATGACAATGTCAAAGATGCGCCGCTCCAGCGACTGCCACTTGAGGCGGGCAGCTTTGCTGAAGGTCTGGCTCGTCCCCTTCTTGGGGAACTTCTTCCTACAGCCAGAGGGAAGAAGAAGCATATGGGCAGATGGCCACACCGTGCTGGAGAGCTGGGATTGCCCCAGGAAGATGGCTGGGATCCAGCTGGCCAGAAACAGAAGAGGCATCTGTGTCGTTTCTGCATTGCCCAACTTTTCCATTTCCTCCCAGCAAAGTGGGGCAAGAGATGAGCCCAGCAGGGTTTGTGCCACAACATTTAACCCTCATGGAAGGCCAGCTTTGGGCTCAAACCCGGAGACAGTCACACTCTGTCAGCACAGCTTATCACAGGGTCACTGATATAATATGGGTCAAGTGGACACTAAGAGCCACCCTTCAACCTCTGCCACCAGCCAAAAGCCAGGCACGGGGTCCCTGGGATGTCTCACCCGCTCCCACCCAGCCCCTGCCCTGACCTGGCAGGCCGAGCCCCATTAATGGAGGACGAGGGGTCTCCCAGAAAGTTGTTGATTTTCCTGTTCCACTGGCGCACGATGCTGGAGACGGAGCGAGCGCCAGACTCGGGCTCGGAGGAGGTGGTGCTGGCCGAGACCTCTGCGCCCGAGTCCAGCATGGCCGGCTTCTGGCCCATCCTGCCGGCCACCCGGTCTGACATGGGCTTGGCCAGGCGGCGCAGCGCTGACACCTGCCCGGAGGAAGGGCAGGAGAGAGGGTGTCAGCTGGGCACCCAGCCTAAACCCGTTGGCATCACCCCCAGGTCCCCACAGGTCTGAGAGCGGCAGCTCCGTAGACCCAAAGCCCAGGGACAATTGCGCCTCATGGATTTCCCTCTCCTCCCTCACAGCCCACCCCTGCCACAGGCTCTGCTGCTCGGGATGGGGAATTCTGCTGCTGCCTACAACCATTTCCCACCTGGTTCCTGAGCCATAAAACCCCTCCTTTCCTTTTGGGAACCCCATTCCCAAAGCCAGCCCTGTCTGGAGGATGGGATTTCTCCGAGCCAAGCACTGGGGCCTAGACCTCCATGGGAGCTGGGGGCTATGTGGAGGAGACCCCCTTTCCTCACCTCCTGGGTTTTCCTCCGGAGCACTATTTCCTGCTGCCGCTTCTGGGATTCCAGAGCCCTGATCTGGAACTGCACGAGAGAAAAAGACACCCCTGAGGTCCAACCCAGACACCCCAGTGGCGGTCGCAGTCCCAGTGCTCCCTTTGGCACAGTCTCCCTCCTGATTCTAACAACGAGCAGGCTCCCAGCCTTGAGCTGGCTCTGGCTGCACATTCCCCCCTCCCACAGCATCCCCCACAGCTACAACAGGAGCTCTGGGAAGCCTTTGGGAACCGTTCAGCCAGCTGTGCTCTGCTAGGACCGCGCAGGCTCCAGTGAGGCCATGAGTGCAGCAGGGCACCGAGCTCCGAGGTGTCTACGAGCACCTGGAGCGCCAGGGCAGGACAAACACCCCGTCTCCAGCCAGGAGAGCCCCTGCACAGGGCCACGGGCAGCACGTGGCCAGCCAGGCTCTCACCTCCTGCCGGCGCTGCTCCTTCTTGAGCTGGGCGATCTCCCGGTTCCTCTTGGTCTCCGCCAGCCGCCTCCGCTGCTGCTCCTCCCGCATCTGCTTCATCAGCGCCACCTGCAGCGGAGGGTCCCGCGTGTGCCACCGCCCCGGGGCACCCACCCACCCAGCAGACACGCTCTGCCCTCGCCACCAGAGCGGGAAACATTGCTCCAAGCGGGGAGCCGGGCTCGTCCGGGTGATTCCTCCCTGCCCTGGCGCATCCAGGTACCTTTGCCTTCTTCATCTCGGCCACTTCTGCCTGCAGCTTCCGCAGCTCCCGCTCGTAGCGGGACTGGTTCTTGAGCAGGCGAGCATGCTCCTTCTGGGCCGCCTGGAGCTTCTGCAGGTCCCGGTTCATCTCCTTCAGCCGCTTCTCGTAGTCCGCTTTGATCTTGTTGGCTTTCTCCTCCGTGTAGCACTCCATGGTGCCTGGTGGGTGAGGAGAGAGCCATGCACCCCGGGATCCTCCTGCACCCACGTACCCTGCCTGGAGGCACCAGGCACTGTGTCCCTCCCTGTCCCATCAGAGCCCTCCTCACCCCATTGTGAACTGGGGTCTGTCTGGGAATACCCACTGGAAGAGCTCAGCACAGACTGGAGACACGGTGGCTGGGCTGAGCAGAGCTGCAGTCTGAGACCCACAGCCACACATAAGAGTGACCCTGCCCTACTTGAGCCTGGAGATCAGCCACACCACTGGCTCTTTTGCCCCTCAGTTTCCCCAGGAGTCCCCGCAGCTCATGAAATGGTGCTCCAGGCTAGAAGAGGCTTTGCCTCACCATCAGCAGCAGGGCCCAGAGCTGTGCAGCTGACTGATGCTGCTCTCATGGCAAGACAAGCAGAGCCTCAGGGGTGCCAGGGATTCGAGTAGAGGCAGGGGGATTACAAAGCTCTACCAGAGCCAGGGGTGGATACTTTGACTTAGAGTTAGCTGGGCTCGAGCTGGAACTGGGGATGGGATCCCACGGGTGAGGCGGCTCTCACTGAGGTTTTGCAGGACCCGGTCCCGCTCCAGTTGCGTGTCCCGAATCTTGTTCTGCAGTAGGATCAGCTTCTCCTCATACTGGTGCTTGAGGGTCTGCAAACGCCGCTGGCTGTTCTCCAGCTCATCAATCAGCTTCTGCTTGATCTCAATCTCACAGGTCAGATCCGCCAGGTCGGCCTGGAAATTCACAGCTGGAGGCAGAGGAGAAAGTCAGGCTGGGAGGGATGGGGGAGCATCACTTCTATGGCCTCACTGAGTCACAGCACATGGAGAGGGCAGAGGAGCTGATGGGAGCCCACACTGCTGGAGAGCAGCAGCACCCCAAAGAGCACTGCAGCAACCTGAGGCTCCTGCAAGTCCCACAGAGCAGACGTGGCTGGGCTGTTCTGCTGAACTCTGCCTTGCCAAGAGCAGAGCTCATTGCCAGAAGTACCAGCAAGTGCCCCCCCATGCCCATGGCTGAGTGCAGATCTCTACTTTACCCTTCTCCTCTGCATCCGAGTCTGAGTCCACCAGGCTCTCTTCACTGCCTGAGTCCTCATCTTCATCCTCACGCCCATCCTCTTCCTCACAGCCACTCTCATCCTGTTCTTCCTCCTCCTACGAGATGAGTGCCTAATCTCAGCCAGCAGGATGGTCTGTCCTTCTCCCCACAGCCTCTCCCTCCCTCAAACCTGAGCTCACCCTACAGCAATGGGCCACAGCCCCCCAAGTGGGACTCAGCCTCTTACACAGGCTGCCCAGGGGCTGCAGCACCACTTCTGGACCCCCAGCACACACTGTTGAGAGGAGCAGCAATCTGACCCATCCATTCCCGCATCCATCCCTTCCCAGGTGAGCAGCCCTGCATTGCCCGACCCCTCTTCATCTGTGCTGGTTGAAACCAAGCCCCCAAAAATGTGGACTCCTCGTTCTACAGCAGGGCTGACTGGGCAGTATCCAACTTCCCCCTGCTCCAGCACAGAGTCCTCAGCAAAACGACCCTTCCAGGCTGCTTCAGGGCCAGGCCGAGCTTGGTGCCTGTCCCCCGTGTGGCGACTACAGTGCTCCACACCCAGACAGCCCTGCGGTGTGAGCACAATGCCCACTCACCTCTTCCACCTCGTTCTCATCCGTCTCCTCCCCATTGTCCTGCTGCAGTTTCTGCCGCTTCTTAAACGCCTCCTTCTCTGGGCTGGGGGGAACAGAGGGGGCCTGGTGAGTCCCAGCATGGGAGAGGCCAGAAACAGCTTCTGCCAGGACCACCCTCCCTCCTGCTTTCGGGGAAAACAGCCTCTGGAATTATGTGATGGGAGAAAAGGAGACCAAGGGCAAGGCAGGGCTGGGAGGGGAAGCCAGGCGAGCAGGCTGTGGCCATAGCAGACAGGGGAAGCAGGATACCCAACCCCACAGGGACAGACCAGCCCACAGCTCCCCATCCCCAGCGCCGCGCGGCAGCCGCCTTCCTTCACCTCTTCCTCTGCTGCCGCCGCTCCTTCTTCTTCAGGCGCTCCAGGTCCTGCTTGGCCCGGCGCAGGACATCAGAGGCCTCGGTGTCCACCGGAGCCGCGGGGCTGCACAGACCGGCCAGGCCAGCGGCCGGCGAGGAGCCCACGGAGTAGGGGGGCCGGGCAGAGACGCGCGAGAGGCTGCGGCGCAGGGACTCGTTCATGGACTCGCTCTCCAGGAGCTTTGTCCTAGGGAGTGGAAACAGGGTGTCGTCAAAGAGGGGCCATCCCACTGCCCCTAGAGCAGGGCATCTTGCCTGGGTTTAGAATCACAGAATGGTTTGGGTTGGAGGGGACCTCAAACCTCATCTCGTTCCACAGCCCTGCCATGGGCAGGCACACCTTCCACCAGACCGGGTGGCTCCAGGCTCCACCCACTTGCAGGGATGGGATAACCACAGCTGCTTCGGGCAAACTGTGCCACTGCCTCACCACCCTCACAGGGAAGAACTTCTTCCTGACTTCTAACTTAAATCTCTCCACTTTTAGTTTAAAGCCATTCCCCCTTGTGCTATCACTGTCTGCCCATTTAAAAAGAAACATCTGGCACTCTCCCTCTTTCTTATAAGCCTCCTTTAGGCAGTGGAAGGGGCTCTAAGATCTCCCCAGAGTCTTCTACAGACTGACCATGACGTGCTCGGATGGTGTGAGCCAGGGACAGAGTCACTACTGAGCCATTCCTGCTGATGGGTCAGAAAGCCACAATGCTGCCAGATCAGGTACCAGGATCGTGCAAGAGACTGGGATGAACCCAACTTTGGAAGGCAGCAGTCCCTGGAGGACCCCAGGCACTCCAAACAGGACCTCCCTCTCCATCAATGCCCGCACCAAGGACCACAACGGCCAAAGCACTGCCTGGCACCAAGGCTGGGCCTCCTTCAACCCTGTGTAGCAGCAGTGCCACCAGCTGCTGTGCCACAAGGCTTACAGCTCAACACTGCAGGCACCGAGCTGTGTGAGCCACCCAGCCCCAGAGCCTGGCACCAGGACCCCAGTGATTCAGCAGCCGTGTGCCCACTCACCTCAGCTCTTCAATCTCGCGGATGTAGTTCTGGATGAGAGTGCCGATGGCTTCGTTACCATCACCTGCAGGGGCAGAGGCACGGCTGCATCGAGGCAGGCACGGCCGTACCACAGCCCCCGTGCCAGCTGCTGCCTGGGCTGGCCCACCATGCCACACACCAGCCCAGCCTCACCTGCTTTGGCCAGCATCAGGTTGGCCTCCTGGCTCATGAGGTAGGTGACCCTGCTGTTGATAGCATCGATGGCCTCCTGCATGGCCTTCACCCTCATGCGCAGGGCGCTGTTCTCCTTCTGCAGCATGGCATTCTCGCGGAACAGGTCGCTGTAGCCCTCTGCGCCATCCTCCCCGATCACCCGCTTGCCCTGGGGGGACAGGAGGGGAGGCCCCGAGTGCAGGGCAAGCTGGGACACCCAGACCCACCACGGCATCCCTGGGGGAGAGCCCAGATGTGAAAGCAGGGACAAACCTGGAGACCAGGAAAGTCTGAGCTGAGCAGGCAGAGGGTGAGAGATGCTTCAGGGCTTCTCCCTGCCTTACCTACCCCAAAACCTGCCCAAGGTCCTGCCTCGACAGACAGGAGCTGGGACCCTGTTTCTTAAGCCTCCTGACTCCTCCTAGCAGTGACCCCCATCCATAGGGGCAGGGGATGGGAAGCAGGAGGGTCTGTCCCACTGCCCCTGCCCCGGTTCAAACACAAGGAGGGGGCTTTCTGCATGTGTCTCTGCCTCTTCACCAGGGTTGCTCCAGCAGCTGGGTTTGCCTTTGGTGGAGTTAATTTTCCCCACAGCAGCTTTGTGTGGTGCTGTGTTTGGGATCTGTGCTGAAAACAGCCCTGATCCCACAGGGATGATTTAGCTCCTGCTGAGCAGGGATTGCACAGCACCAAGGGCTGTTCTGCCCCTCACCCTGACCCACCCAGCACTGGGCCAGGAGTGCACAAGGAGCTGGGGGGACACAGCCAGGACAGCCGTCCCCCACTCACCACAGGGATATCCCAAACCATGTGATATAAACATAAAGGTGGGGGAAGGAAGAAGAAACAGGGGATGCCTGGAGTGTTGTCCCAAGGCAGTGTTACACTTGACAGAGCCCTGTCCCTGTGATGGGACACAGGGAATGAGTTCCTTGGCTTGCTTTACTTGTTAAACTGTACCTAAACCAACGAGTTTTCTCACTGCTCCTCTTCCAGCTTTCTCCCCCATCCCACTGGGGGGCAGTGAACACCTGGCTGCATGGGGTTCCCTTGCTGGCCAGGGTCACAGCGGGACATGGGAGCACTCACTGCCTTGTACTCCATCAGCTCCATCTGCAGCCGGGCGATCTCAGCCCGCAGGGCGCTGATCTGCTGGCTCGTCTTGTCCTGGTTCACCACCACTTTGTTCTTGATGTTGCGGGCCCGGTTCGCGTACTTGAGCGTGTTCAGGGTCTCCATGAAATCCCGGTCAGAGGGGCTCACACAGGCGATCATGATGGTTTGGCTTGGGGGTGCAAGGGCAGGGTGAAAGAAAGCCCCCGCACCGTCCGGCAACCCAGCAGGTGGAAACCCAGCCCAGACCACGTGCCCCAGACACCCGTCCTGCATGGAAGCCCAGCCTGGGCCCTTCTGGGTTTCAAAACAGGGTATGAACTGGGTTCATCCCTCCCAGAGCCAGAGCACCCACAGGACCCCTCAAGCACATCACACAGCACTGAGCAAAGGCAGCCCTCCCTGTTTGCAGAAGAGGCAGGGAATTCAATCCCATGCTGGGCACCACCACTTGCCAAGTCCCAGATCTGCGAGGACTCAGGAGGGTTTTGCACCAGCTGATTCTGCCAAAGCTGCTAATTGCACCTGAGGCTGATGAGGAGCCACGGCCTTTACATCTGCAAAGCCATGCCGTGCCTGGAAGAAGGCATCCCTTCCCCACCAGGCGGCCTCTGGAGTCCTGAGACAGCTCCTACACAGCTCCAGAGCGCCTCAGCCCCATCTGCAGGGGGACAGGCCCGGCAGCCCTCACCCCAAGCTCAGCCCCCAGCCGGGACCCCCTTACCTGTTGCCCCCAAGGGAGTCCTGCAGCAGGCGGGTGAGCTTGGAGTCGCGGTAGGGCACGTGCACGACCTTCTTGCTCTGGTCTCCGAGGGCACTGATGACGTTCCCCAAAGCCAGCTACCGACACAGAGAGAAGCCCTCCCAGATTCAGCCCTGGCTGAGGATACAGCTGCCAGGTAGCCAGCACATCAGGCCTGGGGCACGCACTGCAGCACAGGTTTGGGGTGCACGAGGGGCAGGCACGGGGCTTCCCTAAACCTGGGCTGTGCCTCTCTCCCATGCTGCCCTGAAAAGCAGCACCAAGCCCCAGGGAGGGTTTTTAAGCTCCAATTAGCAGATCTCACCCTTTTGGGACCTGCGCCCCTGTGCCCAGCTGCACCCCTCCCCACAGCACACGTCTCCTTCGGCAGCAGAGCTGTGCTCTCACCACTGGCACCGTGCGTATCCTTGCCACCAGGCACGGGCAGCACAAACCCCAGCCGAGACAGCAGCACCCCAACAGCCCAGGGTAGCTCCGAGCAAGGCCCAGAAGTGTCACAGGCTTCCCCTGGTGGGCCTTGCCTTGCCACTGCCCCTGCCCAGTGCAGCCCGGTGCCGTACCAGCCCGCAGTTGATGGAGATCCCTTCCTTTGCCCTCTCGCCAGTGGCACCCGTCCGCTTCAGCCTCTCCGAGCCAGCCAGGTCCACAAAGTGAAACTTGGCCGTCAAGGTCTCGTACTCAGTGGCAGGCTGGGATCCATCCAGAAGGCTGGGCACCTCCCCATTCACCTGCAGCCACAGACACACCAAGGGTCACCACCCCAGACTGGAGCAGGCAGAAGCTCCCTTGGCTTCACTCAGACGTCAGCGAGTCTGAGCGTTCCCCCTCCGTACCCAGCCCCTCAGAGGTGGGGACAGGATCCCAAGAGCAGCTTGCCCTGAGCCATCCTGCCTTGGATCAGCTCACCCTCAGCTCCCATTAAATCCTAATGCTGGCCATGACTGGAAAGAAGACAGAAAAATCCCTGCTTCTCTTTGCCAGACTTCAAACCCTCTCCCCTTCCCATGGGAACTTCATGCATCACCTGGGTATGGAACCCAGGAACAGCCTGGCCATGAGGCAGGACCACATCTCACCAGCTCTGGGCGGGCACACACTCTCGTCTGGCACAGGTGAATGGTGAAGATGGCGTGGGACCGGGAGCTCTGCACGTTCATCTGGGTGCTGGCGGTGGTACGGGAAAGAGCTCCTTGTTTTAGGCACTGGATCAACTGCAACGACACCAGGCAGGGAAGGAAACCTTAAAGCACCCTTCTGAGGAGTCAGCACAGACCCTGTGCAGCTCAGTGGGCACACTGACCTTTTCCAGAACACCCCCAGGACTGCACCGTCCCATCCTGGGAGAGATCTCCCCCCACCAAGCTGTCCCTACGTAGCACATCCCTGGCCAGTGGCACCCAGCTGCCACCCCTGCTCTGTGTCTGCCCCCTCCTGCACCCACCTCATCCTGGGAGCTGATGAGGCGTGAGGTGACCCCCGTGGTGTAGATGCTCCCGCTGGCGTCCTCGTGGATTTTGATGTTGGATTTGCGGTGCCGTGCATCGGGGTCGCGGGTGCTGTCGAACAGGTCCAGGATCTCCTCGTTGTAGAGCTGAGCGGGGCAGCAGTGGGCATGGGGGGAGCAGAGGAAGCACGAGGCTGCTCAAGGCTGGCACTGGCAGGAGCTGCCCTCTGGCACCCTGCTGCCACACGCCCACAGCTGGGGATGCTCACACACGTCTGCAAGGCTGAGCAGGGAGCTGGGGTGTGTGCAGGTGTAGGGGAGGAGGCACAAGCGTGTGCATGCACAGAGTCATGGAATCCTTCAGACTGGAAAAGCCCTCTGAGATCATCAAGCCCAACCATTCCCCCAGCACTGCCACATTCACCACTAACCTGTGTCCCCAGGTGCCACATCCACACATCTTTTGAACACTTTCAGGAATGGTGACGCCACTGCTGCCCTGGGCAGCCTGTGCCAGGGCCTGACCACCCCTTCAGGGAAGAAATTTTTTCTAATATCCAATCTAAAGCTCAACTGGCACAACTTGAGGCCATTTCCTCTCGTCCTGTCCCTTGTTCCCTGGGAGCAGAGCTTGACCCCCATCTGTCCCCCCCACTCCTGTCAGGGAGTTGTAGAGAAAGAAAGGCCCCCTGAGCTTCCTCTCCTCCAGGCTGAGCCCCCCAGTTCCCTCAGCCACTCCTCACCAGACTGGTGCTCCAGAACCCACCATGCAAAGCTCTGAGCTGCAGCCTGGGTTGGTTTCCACTGCCTAACCCTGTCCAGTCCCTGGCCCACACAAGCAGCTCCACTGAGCAGACACCCAGGAGCCACACATCCCCCTGACCTTCTTGGCTCACCTGGCCACAGGAGCCAGTGAAACCCCACTCTCATCACAGCTCCTTGAGGTCATCTCTGTCAGGTGGAAAGGGGGTAAGGGGGACCAGGGAGTGCTGAACAAGCAGGAGAACCCTTCTGCCCCAGAGCTGACTGCATCCATATCTTAATTCTGCAGTGTCCTCTCTCAGCCTGGGGTGGAGGGACACCCCTGCCCATCTGTCCCCCCGCTACCACCACTCAATGTCACCCTCTTGCACCCCCATCCCAGTGCAGGGCACTGGGTCACCCGAGGATTGCAGGTGCCTGGCCAGCAGAACAGATCAGGCTAATCCATCCCTGGCTGCCCCAGGTGCCACCAGGCTCCTCGAAGGTTTAAACCTCCCAGAGCCTGCTCCTAGGAGCAGTCACAAGACTCTGCTTGTTCAGCCAGAACAAGTCCCGTGCCCCTGCCAGGACAGCAGAGTTGGTGACCAGTGCCTGATGTGGCCATGTGCTGCTTTATCCATGCAGGACTTCAGGACAGGCAGGAAATCGTCCCCATTTCCATCCTAGCACACAGGATCCCCAAAGTGAAGCCCCACGAGCTGAGCACAACTGGGAAGGCAGCCAGGAGCTTGGACAGGCCAAGTGGTGGGAATGGGAGGACACAATAGCACCCCGGGAGCCAACAAGGGCTCTGCATGAGTGGGAAGGAATTCCCCAGCAAGGAGGTGACTTTGGGCCCTCTCCAAGCCATCAGCATCTGAAGACACCCAGATGTGATGGCCAACAAAGCCACCCAGAGGCAAGATCACAGCACGGGGTCCCTCCCTGCCCATCTCCTCTGGGTGCCTCCCAGGTCACAACCTCAACCAGATGAAGCTTGCTTGGGAGCTCAGCTTTGCTCAACACCACCCTGTGCTTTCTCACTGGGGCCTTCAACCAGTTCCTGCCTGCACCTCTCTGCTCTTTCAGCCCAGCAGCAACCCCCAGGAAAAACGCTGCCAACACACGAGGTCCATGGGCTTCCCGGGACAAACTTCTCCAGGGAATGAAGCAGTTAACAGAGAGGCTTTTGAATGGGAGAAGCCACGACAGAGGCAGGAGAGGATGCATTCTCAAGGTCAGAGATGCAACAAAGGACATGGAAAATAGCACGGCCCTTCCTCAACCCCCCCAAGAGTGGCACTTTTCCTGTTTCACTGGGAACTCTGGTCCAAGACAGCAGGTATCCCACTATCCTTGACCTTGAAGAGGGGTAAGACAGCCCAGAGCCCCTGGATCCCCAGGGGACCAAGCCATAGGACCTTCCCCATGGTGGGAGCTCCCTCCACCCAGTTTGTAGCCATGGTGAGGCCAACAGCATCGAGGTGCTTCGAGTCTCCGCTGCACCAGCACACATCCCCAGCCCCACGCCCGTCGTGGGGCCCAGCTCTGTCGGGAAGCAGTCAGGGCATGGAGATCTCGAGGAGCCCAAGGCATGGGAGGGGAGCAAGGACAGGGCAGGGCCATGGTGTCCCCCAGACCTGCCACCACCCACCTCCAGGAACTGGGCGCTGACTTTGAACTCGGGAGCTGCCACGCCCTGGCTCTGGGCCGCTCGCTTGCGCTCCTCGATGCCGCTGAAGAGGTGGCTGATGGCCCGCGGGATGATGCCCTGCTCCTCCTCCGAGATGCTCAAGTCGAAGCCGGTGCCCATGGTGTACGTCTTCCCTGCGCCAGTCTGTGCAGAGACAGAGAGGGGGCAGCTGGCTGGGCCCTCCCAGGCTCAGCTCTGCCCCCCACATTCTCCCCCTGCTACTTTAGGCTCCCCAAACACCCTCGCTGAGCCACTGTGACCCCCAGCAACACATCAACTCCCACACTCCCATCCTTGCCCTGCCACCCCCTCTTCCCACCCAAGGCCACCCCTGCCCCCAGCTCTCACCCAACCTGGGACACTCTGTTCTCTCCATACCCAGGATCTCACGCACCCTCCACCTTCCTTAACCTCTGCAGGGGCCCTCCCAGTATCCCCAGTGCTGCTGGGAAGCCCAGCACTGGGGGCAGAGCCCTCAGAGCGGGCAGGGCCTGTACCTGCCCATAGGCCAGCACCGTGGCGTTGTAGCCCTCGAAGCAGCCCTCGATGAGCTTCCCCATACACGTGGTGTAGATCCGCTCCTGCCACGTGTCCAGGTCAAAGACAAAGTCATAGGTGAAGGCCTTGTCCTTCCCCAGCAGCACCTGGGGCTCGCCAGGTGTCACCGAGGTACAGATGTGACACCCCTCGATCTTCTCTTTGGGCAGCTGCGGACGGATCCTACGGGAGGAGAAGCAGGCTGAGGGCAGCCCAGTCTTGGGGGACACCAGGCTGGTCCTGAGGATGTGAGCACGGCCCATGCTGGGTGCCCTGTCCTGGAGTGTGTCTAGTCCAGCACAACCGGAGGGAAAAGACTGTTCCCCACTGCTCTGCACTGGCACAGCCTCACCCTGAGTGCTGTGTGCGGTTCTGGGCACCACAGTGTAAGAATGACATAAAGATATTAGGGAGTGGCCAAAGGAGGGACAGGAGGATGGTGAAGGGCCTTGAGGAACCGTGTGAGAAGCAGTTGAGGTCACTTGGTTCGCTCAGACTGGACAAAAGCACTGTGAGGTCAGACCTTCTCGAGGTCTGCAGCTTCCCCACAAGGGGCAGCTCCGATCTCTGCTCTCTGTGACAGTGACAGGACCCAGTGTAACAGCTGGAGCTGTGCCAGGGGAGGGTTAGGTTGGATTTTAGAAAAAGGTTCTCCCCCCAGAGGGTGGCTGGGCACTGAATAGGCTCCACAGGGAATGGGCACAATCTCAGTCCTGCCAGAGCTGCAGGAGCATTTGGGCAACACTCTCAGGCACAGGGTGGGATTTCTGGGGTGTCCTGCGCAGGACCAGGAGTTGGAATCAGTGAACCTTGTGGGTCCCTTCCAGCTCAGGACATTCTCCAATCCCTGCTGGAGATGTGGCTCGTGCAGGCAGGGGATGGCAGCACCTCTGCCTGTAGCACGGAGCACAGGGCAGGGGCTGCCTCAGCTCCTGCAGCCAGACATAACCCTGACCTGTTTATAGCTGAGAACAGAGGCTGGCACAGCCCAGAAATACCAGCAGACACCTCCACTTCTGAGCTGACAGGCAGGGCTGGGCACAGAGCCAGTAGGAACACACAGCCTGCACCCAAAATTGCCCCTGGACCACCAGCCCGGGCCAGGCAGCTGCCACACCTGCGCTGGCTCATTCACCCCAATGCCCCTGGCAGGGCTGGGCATGGCACGGGCCATGGCATCACAGCAGGGCTGGGCACAGACACAGGCACGGGCCATGGCATTGCATTAGGGCTGTGCACAGGCACGGGCCATGGCATTGCAGCAGGGCTGTGCAAGGGCCATGGCATTGCAGCAGGGCTGTGCATAGACACAGGCATAGACACAGGCACGGGCCATAGCATAGCAGCAGGGCTGTGCACAGACACGGGCCATGGCATTGCAGCAGGGCTGGGCACAGGCACAGGCCATGGCATTGCAGTNATCACAGCAGGGCTGGGCACAGACACAGGCACGGGCCATGGCATTGCATTAGGGCTGTGCACAGGCACGGGCCATGGCATTGCAGCAGGGCTGTGCAAGGGCCATGGCATTGCAGCAGGGCTGTGCATAGACACAGGCATAGACACAGGCACGGGCCATAGCATTGCAGCAGGGCTGTGCACAGACACGGGCCATGGCATTGCAGCAGGGCTGGGCACAGGCCATGGCCATGGCATTGCAGCAGGGCTGTCCACGGGCCATGGCCATGGCATTGCAGCAGGGCTGGGCACAGACACGGGCCATGGCATTGCAGCAGGGCTGGGCACAGGCCATGGCCATGGCATTGCAGCAGGGCTGTCCACGGGCCATGGCCATGGCATTGCAGCAGGGCTGGGCACAGACACGGGCACGGGCCATGGCATTGCAGCAGGGCTGTGCACGGGCCATGGCCATGGCACGGGATCCCCGTCAGGGAGCGGGCACAGTCAGGCAGCCAGGCCATGGCACAGCCCTGCTCGCTGCCCACGCAGACACACCAAACCACAGCTACAAAGGCTTGAAATGCAAAATGCAAAACCACGCCAAGACGGTGCCCACCATGTGAACCACAGCACTGCCCTGCCCAACAGCCGTGCCCGGCCCTGGGCTCGATGATGGGATGCGACAGGCGAGGCCGCGCTGGCTCCTGGCTGGGGCAGAGCGTGACCCACCCACGGCATCCCACCCACCGCACTCAGCCCCTGCCCGAGAAACGTGGGAGCAGAGGCTGGAGCTGCGCTGACACTGCTCCTCCTCAGGGCTGTCGGTGGATGCACCAGTGCAGGAAGCTGGGGGCTCCCAGGGGACTCATGGAGAGAGGAGCCCGGAGCCAAGCGCCATGCAAATCGCTCTCATTAGTGCTAATGACTGCACAGCTCCCGTCCCCGGGTGCTCCATAAACACAGCTATTAATTCCTTCAAACCACATCCCTGGCAAGCCACATGGAGACCTGAGCAGCCGCTGTGTGCACTGGGACTCAGAATCATGGAATCTCCTGAGCTGGAGGGACCCACCAGGATCACCCAGTCCAACCCCCTGCCCTGCCCAGGACACCCCAACAACCCCACCCTGGGCATCCCTGGCAGCGCTGTCCAAACGCTCCTGGAGCTCTGGCAGCCTCGGGGCCGTGCCCATTCCCTGGGAAGCCTGGGCAGTGCCCAGCACCCTCTGGGGGAAGAACCTTTCCCTGATACCCAACCTAAACTCCCCTGGCACAGCTCCATGCCCAGTCACTACTCCTCACCCACCCAGCCAGCGGCACAGAGCCCTGGGCTGTGTTTGGGGGCACGGGGTGTCCCTGGCGGGGCAGGCACAACCCAGGCACCCCCTCACCCCCTCACCCCACTCAGCAGGCGCATGGGAACAGCTCTGTGCCTCTGAAGATATATTTAGCTCAGCAGCCACAATAAAAAGCAGCTTCTGATGTGCTCAGTCCCAGACTCGTTCCTGTCGCCTTCCCAGGGTTCCACCCTCCTCCAGAAAAATTATCCCTGACTTTAATTACTTTGGGAACAAGATGATGTGCTTCCCCCATCCCCACCCGAGACACGCACAGCGACTGCGGCCCCAGGGAATGGGCAGAGGAACCAGCTGGAGCCACAACGTGTTTGGGAATTTTCTCCTCCTCTCAGGAAAAATGAGAGCAGGTTTTCAGCAAAATATTTCTTTGTCTCTCCACTCCCTCTCCATTCCCCCCCAGGGGATTAAATACCTGCAAGGGGGGTTTGCAACAGCACGAGCAGCAGCACTGGAGGGGTGTGCGCACAGGAATTTTCCACAGGGCATTTAGGAGCACACTTTGAGCCTGGCCACACTGAGCTGTTCCATTGTCCATACACCGACATCTACCCCGCTCCCATCCCCCAAACCTCACTGCCCAGCCAGCTCCAAGCACCCCAGAGACCCATCCCTCACCCTGGCTCTCCCAGCCAGGAGACCTGTGTGGCTGGAGAGCACCCACGTGCCAGTCCCCAGGGTGCTCCCCCAGGCCATCCTGTCCCGTCTCCCCAGTGCAAGAGAGACACAGTGGATGCAGGAATCCCCTGGGAATGTCCTGCTCTTCAGGCAATTGCCCGAGCATCACCCTGGGATGCCCCCAGGAGCTGCTGCCAGCTAGTGGACAAATACTACAGACTCTGCTGTGAGAGTGGGGTGAGTGGAGCAAGAGGGCAAGGACAGGCACCAGCTGCCAAAACTCATGTGGGAAAGCACAGAGACATCACAAAGCATCACGGGGGTCTTACGTGGCCACCAGGAGACATCTCAGAGGGTTTCTCCAGGCCAGTGCAGCTCCTCCTCCTGCTCCCCAGTGTGCCAGAGCCCCAGCTCTCCTGCACCAGTGTCGCAGCCCTGCCCTCTCGGGAAGCCCACCAGGCTGGGCACTGGGCACCATGAGACCCCGGCTGGGTTAGGGAGGTGTTCACATGCAGTTCCAAGTCATGCCCAGGCACCATGACACCTCCTCCAGACACAGAATCATGGAATTGTTTAGGCTGAAAATACCCTCTAAGATCACCAAGTCCAACCATGCCCCCAGCTCTGCCATACTCACCAGTAACCCACATCCCCAGGTGCCACACCCACACATCTTTTGAACACCCTCAGGGATGGTGACTCCACCACTGCCCTGGGTGGCTGTGCCAGGGCCTGACCACCCCTTCAGGGAAGAAACTTTTCCTAATATCCAACCTGAACCTCCCCTGGAACAACTTGAGGCCATTTCCTCTTGTCCTCTCCCTGTTCCCTGGGAGCAGAGCCCGATCCCCCCTGGCTGCCCCCTCCTGTCAGGGAATGTGCAGAGCCACAAGGTCCCCCCTGAGCCTCCTTTTCTCCAGGCTGAGCCCCTTTCCCAGCTCCCTCAGCCGCTCCTGGTGCTCCAGACCCTTCCCCAGCCCCATTCCCTTCTCTGGACGTGCTCCAGCCCCTCAATGTCTTTCTTGTGAGGATTCCAAGACTGCCCTCAGGACTGGAGGTGCCCCAGCAGTGCCCAGCTCAGAGGGATGGGCACAGCCCTGTTCCTAAGGCTGGTACAAGCCAGGTGCCATTGGCCTTCTTGGCCACCTGGGCACACCTGGGCTCATGTTCAGCCACGGCTGACCAGCATCCCCCAGGTCCTTTCCAGACAAACATGATAATCACCTACAGAGCCAGCCTGGGTTCTCTCCTTGGCCCTGTTCTCAACTCCTACTGGGGGAGGCTACAGTGCTTGCCATCCTCTGCCTGAGTTTCCCATGTTCTCCAACAGATGAGCAACTTTGGTGGCCATAAAGTCCCCATCTGAATGTGTTCTGGCACTCCTTGTCCCTGCCACTACCAAAAAAGATCCTGGCCACATGCTGTCTGTTCACAGGTCCAGAAGAACTGGGTGTGATGCTGTCAGGGTCCAGCCTGTGAGCGATGCAGATGCTCCCAGCCAACCTGCTCCACACCCGGTCATGAGCCACCAGCCCTGAGGACAGCTTGTGCCAACCAAGGGGACCCACAGCAGAGCCAAACACATTGGGGTGCCCTGGCCCACAGGACTGGGACACCCAGCGAGAGCCTTGCTGCCCTCCTGAGAGCCCGTGGCACAGGCTCCTGTGCTTATGTGACACTCGGGAACCTCCCTGCCCAGCGCAGCCAAAACTAACCAGCAGTTCACCAGCAGGGTGCTGCCTCCCACCCTCCAGCGTGGCACGAGTGACCCAAGCCCCAGCTCTCCCAGCCAGTCCGTGCCCAGCCAGCCCCACACTGGCACTGGCGACCACTTCTGCCCAAAGCCGGCGTGGGGAGGATACAGCCTGTCCTGAGGCCAGCAGGGAGCTCAGTGCTCATCTCCCTCCCGCCCACATGAACACGGCAGCCCCAGCACAGGCAGCGCCCCAGGAAGGGGAGAGCCCAGCAGGACCTCAGCCACACCAACCACCACCCCTCAGCTCCCCAAGAAGGGAGGGTGGCAAGGAATGGAGAGGAATGGAAAGGACAGAGCTGCACGCTCCCAGCCAAATGCTCCTGCCAGGAAAACCTTCCCAGGCACCCCGCAGCCCAGGCAGGAGGTGGATGGATGAACACACAGAGGAGCAGGCAGGAGTTGCAGAACGTCCCTCCCTGGCTGGCAGCTCCCACTGGGCATCACGGCAGGAGCCTGATCCTGCAGCAGCAGCCACAGCCAGCAGCACGGGCTGTGCCGAGCGTGCCAGGAGCGCCGCAGCCACGCGGGGACACACACAAAGGAGACCTCGGCTGCAGCGTCTCCACTGCTCCCCTTCCTGTCCCTGCCAGGCTGGCAGGCTCTGAAAGCGCCGTCTCCATGGCTGAGCCGCCGGGGACACCGAGCATCTGGGAAGAGGGCGGGGAGCGGGTCCTGCACCCCGAGGGGCAGGAGCTGGGGGGCAGGAGCTGAGGCAGGCACAAAGGGTGAGCTGTCCTGCACCGCTGCCCCGTGCCAGGCTTGGGGGAGTGCAGGAGGGGCTGGGAGCCAAGTGCCAGGTGGGCACTGTGAGGCAGCTCCACAGGCAGGGTCAGCCTGGGGTCCCTGATCCCAGCAGGCACAGCCTCCGGAGGAGGGATCGGCCCATCCCAGCACCTCAAGCCCTACAAGAGGCCAGGGAATGGGGTTGATCACACTGGGCACAGCCAGTGCCCCCACTGCAGGGCTGCTGCACACACCACTGGCACCACCGGCCTCCTGTACCCCGAAGGGAGGCTCTCTCCTTGCACAGGAGGGCGCAGCTTGGCTCACGTGGACTGCTGGGTTCACATCCTCCTCACCCGACTGTCTCAGCTTCCTGTCTCCCAGCCCCCCACCACAGCAGCCCCAAGGGGCTCGGAGCATCCTTTGGCCCCCAGCACTTTGCCAAAGGCATGGCAGCACCCTCCCACAGCCCTCCAGCACAGAGCCAGAGCCTCGACAGCCCCACCCCACCAAACTGCCTGTGGGCACATGCCAGGCCACACCACCCTGCTGGGACACAGCTGCCCTGGCACAGGCACAGAGGGACCCAGACCCATCGCCCAGGATCACCCACGTCACACAGGGGCTGTTCCACCTCCCAGGGGGCCTGGGCACACACACCCTCCAGCATTTCCCAGCGCTGTCAGGGGGCTGTAGGGCAGCTGCTCACAGACTGGGAGGGGGGGTCACAAAGAGCTCCTGTCCCTCCAAGACCTCTCCGCAAGCCGCCTGCAAACCCTACAAAGAGCTGTTCCTCTTCCCTCCCAAGGAGGCTGCCCAGCCAGGAAGGGCTGCTTGCCCAGGGAGCCGAGCCAGAGAGCTGGAGAGTGATGGGTGGAAGAGCTCCACGGGATTTTCCCTCTCTGTGCCAGGCTCCAGACGCTCACAGCCACGACCTCTTGTCCACCTTGCCTGCAGAGGGGCAAGGCTGCCCGCTGAAAAGCTGGTGAGGCACTGCCCCTCACCCAGCCACAGGCATCAGCCACCCTGGGCTGCAGCTGGCAGACTCCACCAGGGCACAGCCCTGCTCCGTGAGCCTGCCAGGGCAGGTGGGCTGGGCAAGCCCAGACAGCACCTGGCTCTTCTCCCCACCCTGCCTGCACCCATTCTGCTCCCATCTCTGTTCCCACATCACCTGTGCTCACCCCGCTCCCCACGTCATCTGCATTCACCCCACATCCCCTCCCCACAGGACCCTGCATCCACCCTGCTCCCATCCCCACATCCCCTCTGCTTGCCCTGCTCCCATCCCCACTCCTCCCATGGCCCCATCTCTGCTCCCTGTGTCACCAGCTCCCTGCAGCAGCACCTGCCCCACAGCCCAGCCCTGCACACAGCCCCCTGCCAGCCTCACTGTCCTCTCTGCTCCCCACCCACCTCACTCTCCTTTGCCCCAAGCCTGCCCCCCAACACTTTGCTGCTGCCCTGTAGTCCCACCAAGCAGCCCAGGTCAGCCAGGAGGAGCAGCTCTCACAGCCCCCGATGCTCTCCTGGGACATCTCATGGGTCTTGGACAGCCCAGGCATCCCAGACCCACCAGGTGAGGTGGGGTGTGGCACATGGGGTGGGGGGCACTCAGCTTGGCCAAGCAGCTCCCCAGGGCAGGATGAGAACAAAGTGCTCCAGGTTCTCCCACATCTCCAGGCCAACACCGGCCAACATGGATGGGGCTGCCTGCCCTCACCAGTGGCTCCTCGGGCCCAGATCCCATGGGGGGAATCTGCCCCTTTGCCTGGGGAAGGATCTCCCAGCCCCATTCCCCCTGAGCATGGGGGCCCAGGGGAGGGCTGGCTGCCAAGGGCTGGCTCTCTGCACACAGGTTATCTTGGACACAAACCAAGACAAAGTTCAGCATTTAATTACCGCAGCAGGGAAGTGGCTCAGCAATCAGAGAAAATTGAATCAGGCTCCCTGGGGACCGCCAGGTCTGGTCAGCAAACGCTCCAATTAAGAGATATAGCCAGGCACCTCCCAGCAGAAGCAAGCACAGCACAGAGCCCCCCATGCCACTGTGCCCACATCAAACCCTGCCGAGGCAGGGGGTGCCACAGCCAGCACGACCGGATCAGCACTGGGGCAAGACAGAGCTCCTGGGCAGCCTGGGGACACCCCACAGAGCTGGGGTGCACCCAGAGGCCCAGTGGGCACAGCTCAAAGAGGGGACATGCCTCCACACCACATCCATGCCCCAAGGAAGCCACCCCAATACCACCCAGCCTGCTCCCCTGCAGGGTGAGCCCCGCTGCCTTGGACCCCGGAGCCCCCCAGGCTCCCCCTAATCCTACCACTCCAGACTTTCCCAGGCTTAGGGAAACCTTTAAATCAGGCCCTGGCAGGCAGCATGTGCTGCTCATTAGCTCTGGCAGGAGCACGAGGCTCTGAGCTGCACCATCTGCTCTGTGCTGAACCCATGGTGGCGCAGGGATGGGGGACGTGCTGCCTGCACAGGCCAGCACTGGGGACACCCAGCCCGTGGCAGCGGGCAGGGACCAGCAGGGCCCAGGGGATGCACGGGATCGTGCTCTGCTCAGCCCAGAGGGGAGCAGGAGCCAGTCCCTGGACTCCACCTTCACCCCCGTAAGTGACTGGTGATGCCTTCGGCTGCGCCTGGGATCTGCCCAAGGGGAGCACCACGAGGATGTTTGCAAACAACAGACCCAGGACAGTCGCCTGTAAAGGGGTGCAGTGTCACAAAACCCCAGGTGGGGTGGGAAACACACGTGTGACAGCACACATGGTGTGACACATGCCCCAGCAGGGCCCCCACTCCCCTCCAGCCATGCAGGAACAGCCCCAAAACCACTGGCTCAGCAGCAGTATCAGCAATTAACTGGGAGTTAAAAGGAAACCATTGTTCACCAGTAGACCCTGGGCCTGACGGGCCATCAGCCTGATCCTGCGAAGCACAGACATCCCACAGGTCGGATGGACACAGATGGACACACTTCCCCACCCAACTCTGCACCCCAGTGCTCAGGCTCCCATTTCATCCCAAGGCAGTGAACCACATCCACGGGATGTCTCCTTTTCCCAGGTGCCCCTGCAAGGTCCCCACATCCCACATCCACCCCAGTACCAGTATGTACTATGGGCGTGCCCATACTGGAGATCAGGCCCAGCTCGCTGGCAGCCCCCCAGTGCACTCCGACTGCCACTGGGAAACAACAACCCGACCTTGGCAGAAGACACCACAGCCCCAGAGCCCCTGGGAAACAGCAAACCTGCCCACGAGACATGGGAGCAGGTGGCACAAAAGAGGTGCCTCTCCAGCCCCTCCCCAAAGCATAAATAAATGCCAAGCCCTGGGCCAGCAGGATGGGGGATGCTGTGAAGCACCCAGGAGCAAACCCAGTCCCTCACCTGGGCAAGGAACAGGGAATGTTTTGGCCTCATGTCTCCCTCAGGCAGGTGCAGCCTGAGATAATGGATGAGCAGAGACCTCAGCACCACGGACCCAGAGACCCTCTCCCCCGTGGAGGGGCCGGGTTGTGCTTTCCAGCCCTGCAACGCTGGGCCAGGGAACTCAGTGCTCGAAGGCTTAGAGGACAAGGAGCAGCAATTCAGCTCCCTGCCAGCACCAGCCAGCATCCCAGACCAGAGCAGGGATGGGCACACGTCACTCTGCCAAAGCTGGGCACGGGCAGTGGGCAGGGCGGTGTCCACAGCCCCACGCAGTGACAGGGGGCACGTGGCTCCAGGCTCCACTACAGCAAGCCGTGACAAGGAATCGTCCCCACCCACGTCAGGCTCCAAGGAGCTGCAGAGCAGGGAAAGGGATTGCACTGGAATTCCCAAGTCCTCGGGCTCAGCTCTGAACCTCCCTTGGAAATGGGGGCAATGACTGTATGGCATCCATACGGAGAGGGCAGAGGGGCAGATTCCAGGCAAGGGGAGGCAGCCTCCCCCCACACGGCAGCACGGTGCCGTGGGGACACAAGCACGTACCAGGGCACCGCTGGGCCGGCTCCTGCTCTGCCCAGAGGGACGGGGTGGCGGGCAGGTGGCCAGTCACTGTCCCTTCCACCAAGGCACAGTAAAACCCATCAGCAACTGACCAGGGCGCAGTGACCCCCTGCAGACTGACCTCCTGCAGCACATCCCAGCGGCAGCTGCCCTCACAATCCACCACATCCCAAATCTGCCGGCTGTTTAACCAGTGGCATGGAGTATTTTGACAGCCTCCAGCAGGAAATAGCCCTGTGGGACCACCGGGGCCAGCCCCCCACCCCCGGCAGGAACAGCAGTACAGCCCCCGGCCAGTGCTGGCTCACATCGGGCTCACAGGGGATATCGCCTTCCCTCTCCGGGGGCCAGGAGCCATGTTCCTGACAGCTTTGTTTGGGCCTTCATCTGCAGTTTTCTCCTGCCTCCAATTTCACTGCTGAGGCAGCAGCTGGCTCCGTCCTCCGGCTGATCCTTGGGAGGGCCTGGCCTCCCAAGCTCCTGCGGCTCCACGGTGCTCAGTTAAACCCCGTGCCGATGGGTGATGTGTGCAGGCACCAAAACCCTCCTGGAGCAGCTTTGCTGTGGGCGCTGGCACACCCGGCGGGGCACAGCCCTGCTCCCCCTCGCACCGTCCCCAGCCCCCTCCTGACACCGCCGCCGTAAAAGCCGATTGAGAGCCTGACTGAAGGCAGGCACAGAACCCCCTGCATCCACACGCCTGCCCCAGAGCTCGGGGAGCCCCTACCCCCGTGGGCCCCAACACCTCCCTCGGGGCTGGGCAGCCGCCGTCTCGCTGCTCTCTGGAGCAGCCCCGAGTCGCAGCAGGCTGGGAACCCACAAAGCGAAAGCAAAGAGCAGCAGCTCGTCTGGGTGGGTTCAGCCCGGCAGCAAAACAGGCACAGGATGGGGCACGGGCTGCTGCCAGGGCTGAGTTGCCCTCAGTAGGTGCCGAGGGTGGAGAGGAAGGGGCTGGGGTGCCCACAGTGGTGGTCTGCCAGCCCAGCACCCTGTGAGGACACAGCAGCCTCCTGAGATCTTTCCTTCCGGGCATCAGGGGTGCTCCCCAACCCTGCAGATGGGAGACAGAGCACCCCAGGGCTGTGCCCAACGCCAGGATGGGCTGCTCCCCTCCCCCCTTCCCCTTCCCGTACCCCTCCCCCTGCAGGAGACAGTCACATCCCATGCCTTGGGGTGGAATTGATTGCCTTATCTCTCCCTGCATGGCCCAGTGACAGCTGAGCAAAGCCAGCCCAACTTCAGCCAAAGCTGGCAGGAGACAGTGCCTCCCCAGGACCACACAAAGGGGCTCCAAGCTACAGCAGCAGCAGGTGATGGTGGGCAGCAGGTAGCAGGGCTGTACCCTCCCTCTCCCCACCAGAGCCCTTGGGCAGCCCAGACACTGGCACGAGTTGGGTTCACACGGCCTTTCCAGCTGGACCCAAATCCATCCCAGAGGAGCTGATATGGAAAGGCTACAGCTTCGCTTCCTCGGGGACTGACCCCAGCTGGTTCCAGACACTCTGGATTCACAGAAGGCACCCCAGCAGGCAGAGAGCCCCAGCCGTGCGGCAGCAGAGATGCCAGGAGCCTGGCAGGGCTGGAGCCCAGCTGATCCCACCACCAGGCCTTTGGAGCTCAGTCACTTGGCCGAAGCACCCCGAGGGGTGCACGATGGTGAGGGGAGGGGGGACCCCGAGGAGGAGTTGGGAGTCACTCCCCGAGGCACGAGCCAGCAAGGGGCTGCTGCTGCAGACCACAGAGCATCGCAGCAGGGGCGTCTGCGAGAGCACCAGAGCACTGGAGGTTGCAGAGTTTAAATAAACTTGAAATACGACTCAACTTCCTTCCCCAATTTCACAAGCTCCGTTTCCTGCGTCTCCGCAGCAGGCCAGGCATGCTCAGTGCCAGGGGCAGCTCTGGCACAGGGGATGCCACTCTCCGATGAGCCAGCCAGTTTGGAGGTGCCCTCGGGGAGCAGCTCTGCAGCCAGCCAAGCCACTCAGGCCTCCAGCCAAGGAGTTTAATGGCTCCTGGGGTCAATACATGCCATCAGCCCTTCCTGACACTGCAAAACTACTGGGCTGAGCTCTGCTTCCTGCCAGCAGCACAGCGAGTCCCACTCCCCGGCTCGCTGTGGCTGCAGGAGCTGGCAGCACCTGTCTGCAGTCTTGGAGGGGCTGTGGGGAGAGGGGCTGCCGAGCCTCGAGGCACGAACCTCAGATTCCTGCCCCAGGTCTCAAACCAAGGCTGTGCTCCCAGACAGAGGGCAGGAGCGGGGAGCTGCTGTGCTGGCTGCATTGCTTGAAGGTCACCTCCAAGAAGGAAGCAGCGGTTGCTGTCTGAGAGGGGTTGGCCCCCAGGCCCTGCTCAGCACCATTCTGGCAGGACGCAGCTTCCTGCTGCCACCGCTGCCCTGGCGCAGGGCACGGCCTGACCGCGGCGCCAGCTCGGCCCTCCCCGCCCACGGAGCCACGAGTCACACTCGAGGGTAAGGGACAAGCAAAGGCAGACCCTGCTGGCAGGGAGGGCGAGGGCCGGGGCAGGATCCAGCCCTGCCCTTGCAGACAGTGCAGGTCTGAGCTGCAGGTACAAGGTACAGGAATAAATCAGCCCCCGGGGCCAGGAGGAGCTGCTGGGCCT
The DNA here is from genome assembly GCA_013398015.1 of Oreocharis arfaki. Classification (NCBI taxonomy): domain Eukaryota; kingdom Metazoa; phylum Chordata; class Aves; order Passeriformes; family Paramythiidae; genus Oreocharis; species Oreocharis arfaki. The sequence goes on along the minus strand of VZRR01007754.1, from coordinate 2,318 downwards.
GCATTTCCTTCTGCTGACAGCAGCGCTGCCGCAGGTACCGGCCATTTCCCTCCCAGCACGTGGGAAGCCTAAATAATGTCCCCCCACCACAGTCGGGGGCTCAGCACCCGGGTTCTTTGGAGCCCAGCGCAAATGGGGCAGACGAGGGCCTCGAGGAGATGATGGGAGCCTGTGAGGATGAGAGCAAAACACCACAGCATCGCTCCTGCCTTCCCCTGCCAGACCAAGACAACCAGCAGGAACTGGGGTGCACAGATCCAGCATCTCTGTTCAACTGTCCCTACTCCTCCCACCCTAAGGGCTCTGTGGGAGCACAGAGATGGGTCCCGATGGCTGTGGCACCTCTTGATATCAGCTGGATCATCCGCAGCTGTTTGACCCCAGCAGACAACAGTGCGCTCCACCAACACCAGCCAGTGTCCACCAACACTTCCCAGTGTCCACCAACACATCCCAGTGTCCTTGGCCCTTCCTCAGGTCCCACCTCGCTCCCACCAGCACAGACACAGAGACCTCAAAGAAACAGCACAGCTGGCCTATTCATGTTATTAACAAGGGACAAAAGGGGAGCTTTCATCCGTGTCCTGCTGCATCCCAGGAACATTCAATCTCCTCCGTGCTCTAATGGCTGAGAGAGGTGGGATCTGGGGCAGGTTTACTTCCAGGGTCTTAGAGAATCCTGAAGCCCGGCTGCTCCACCAGCAGGGTGTCACCAGCACTGACAAAGGAAAACCTCGCTCTGCTCCAAGTCCAGGGCAGGAGGGGACCCGGCCCCAGTCCCCCGGGGCCGCTGTGGCAGAAAAGGTGGGTGATCTGCAGGGAGAGCAGCTCAGCCCTTGCACGCTCAGCTCAGCATCAGAGCCACCTTCCTGCACGGCGCCGCGACCTGACGGCTTTGTTTTGCAGCCTCCTTGCTCCCAGCCCCGCTCCTTTGTCCTCCCGACTCACCTCCACCAGCACATCCCCCCATGTGCCCAGCTCTCACCAGCCGCACCGAGGGGGATGTTGGCTCACTCCCTCAAGGGAGGGGTGGAAGAGGGTTGGGAGGGGTGGAAGAGGGTTGGGCTCCTCCCTGGTTCCTCACCATGACCCCTCCAGCCCCACTGCAATGCTGCATACCCCCATCACCTCCCGGCTGCCGTGCCCTACCCGAGCACCAGCCAGCCCGGGACCCCACTGCCGGGAGGGACCTGAGGGATTAGGAGAGCCCAGGAGAAACGACTCCACAGCCGCCATCCCGCGGGGCACCCTCCCCATCTCCAGAATGATGTTAAAAGGCATCATCTCGAGAGAAATGCAGGATGGAGACGGGAAGAGTCTGGCCAGGAGGAAATCTCCACCCCCAGCGTCGGCATTAACTCGGTTCCCGGGTCAATGTCCTGGCACAGACACTCGATCATGGCACAGCCCTCCCTGCCCCTGTGCGGACACCCCAGCAGCAACCGCAGCGGGGGCTGCCGTCACTCCTGCAGCTCCCCCATCCTTCACAGCCAAAGCCCGGCCTCGACCCTCGGCCTCTCGAGAGGAGAACGGCAGAAAAATCCCCTCCGGCTGCTCCCAGGGCGAGCGGGCTGGAGGGGCAGGGGAGCGGGGAGGTGCGGTGGTGCACACACACTCGTGCACACGCACACGGCCCTGCACATCCGCGTGCACACGCAGCCCCACACCCACCCGCTCTCCCTCCATCACTGCCGCTGCACCAGCAGCATCTTTTGTGCTCCCGCTCCGACCAGGCAGGGCGCGGGCAGTGCCCCCCGAGCCCCGCGCAGCCCCCGGGCCCCGCCTGCCCGTGCCGGGGGCATAGGGGACAGATGGGGGGAGGCACGGCGTGCCCGGCCGGGCGGGATGGGCTGCGGGGTCCGATCCGCTCCCACACCACGGGCCCGGCAGAGGCGACTGCTCCGGCATGGGGTGAGCGGGGACTGGCCGGTCCCTTCCCCCGCGCGACGGCGGCTCCGGCCGCCTCACGGCCCCGGGCCGGGCAGGGTCCGGCACTGCGGGAATCCCGCTCCGTGGCATTCAGATCCCCTCGTTCCTCGGGTACTCCTTCCTCCCGAGGGGCAGGGAGCGGCAGAGCCCCTCCGCCCGTACCGCGCGCACCGGCCCGGGCATGGCGCTCACAAAGACCAGGGTGACACACGGGGGTGTCACCCGATCCCGCGGGGCTCGGCCTCGCCCGGCCCACGCCCCCCAAGCTCCCGCAGCCCCCCGAGCCCCGGCGAGCTCAGAGGCCGCCAGCAGCTCCTCTGTGAGGTGCGGGTCTGCAGGCGCATTGTTCCCAGCACAAAGGACACCGAGATACCGCATCGTTTCCCACC
>VZRR01007752.1:0-10838 GCA_013398015.1 Oreocharis arfaki | reverse complement strand
AAGGCCACATGGTTAGTGAACACTCNGCATTTAGCGAAGGCCACATGGTTAGTGAACACTCGAGGCTCCACTAACCAAGCAGGCCCTGCCCAGTCTGAGCCCCTGCATACAGTAAACGGAGACAAGGTCCCAGCAGTACATGTCAGAGGTCTGTTAGGGAAGACTGTTTGGATTAATTCTGCCTCCTGCAAAGACAAACCCATCCATGGAGTTGTCTTCACTCAGGGACCTGGTTGCATATGGTGGGTAATGCAGAGGGATGGAGAAACACATTGTGTACTGCAAGGAGATTTGATGTTGGGTAAGAACCACATGTAATATCGGAATGCCTATATACCACTGCTTGCTGAATGTCACTGCTACTATTTGTACATAGCTGTATATATGTATAAAAGTGTGTGTTTAGAGTTGGAATATATTAGTTTGGGCATTAAGCCGATGATATGGAATAAGGGGTGGAATGTCTTGGGGTGATTTTATGTTAATACAGTATTCCCCTATTGTCTGCTTATTGTCCAGAAATGGGTCCCGCAGCTTTAAGCTGGGACCAGGAGAGGGAGGAGAGAAGCTGGACAAATTCTTCAGCACGGTTTGTGTTCAAGGACTCACACACACTCCCCTGTGTTCTCACTGCTGCAGAGCCAAGGGAGCACCTTCTTGCTTTTACCTAGCCTTTTAGCTGAGGCAAGAAGTTTTCCCAGGACTGCATACCGAAATCCTCTGTTAATTCCTTCATCTTCTTCTGGAACTGTTTGGCCTAGCTGTGATCCGAGAACCAGATCATCAGACCCCGTGGACCAGCAGGGAGGCTGTGGGAATGCCACATCCCGGCCTTGGGCCTCGGGAGGGGCCGAGCCAGCTACAGACAGAACTCTAAATCCACCAGCTTTCTCCACATCAAGGAGGTTTATTATCTAACATTACTCTTTTTTTTTTTTCTTTGCCCTGCTAGCTCTCTGCTTGTTAAATAAATCAGTTTTTTCACTTTCATCCAAGAAATTCCTTTCATATTGGTGGGAGAGGGAGTGCTGAAACCTGCCTTCTGAGGAGAAGATGTTCCTTCTCGAGCGTTTCTCCCTAAACTTGTCTCAAACCAAGATAGGAACTGATGGCTGCTCCTCAGCAAAGAATGGGGAGGATGATGAATTGCCAGGAAATGTGTTTAGATGTATGAGTAGGTTGTGGTAAAGTGAACTGGAACAGAGAGAAAGTTTTGGGGGATTGGAGAATTTTAGTCCAATTGCAGGACACACAAGAAGGTGACAAAGAGATGCCAGGGAAGTTCTTATGGCTCCCCTCTGGCAGGTGGTAGGGAATCATAGTCCAGTCACTGTAAAAACCCCCATTTGAATAGTGGATTTAATGTCACGGGAAAAGGTGGTGGGAGTTTATAGAGAAGACCCAGATGGAGTTGCTAAAGTGTTTGAAACCATAATTAGGACTCAGGGCCCTGACCGGAATGATATACAAGTGATGTAGGATACATTGTTAGATAGTACAGAAAAAAAGATGGTGTTAATCATGGCCAGAAGGAAGGTGGAGGGGGCACACACTAACGGGGTCTTAGGAGGAACTGTAGATCAGAATTTTTCTTCCCCAGACCCAAGGTTGGACCCTAATTTACCTGGGCCTCAAGATCATTTAACAAAATATCAGAGATGGGTATTATTTGATGTAAAAGCATGCCATACTGAAAGCCATGAACTGGTCAAAACTGTATGAGGTAAAGGAGGACAGATATGAGGTAAAGGAGGACAGTACTGAATCCCCCATGACTTTCATGGAAAAATTAAAAGTGACTGCTGGAAAATATACTAATCTGGATCCTGAGAACCCAGAGAAGGCCATACAGTTAGCAACTATCTCTATAGGGCAGTTGGCTCCAGATTTTAGAAGGAAATTCCAGAAACTGGAAGGAGTGCAGTCATGCACAGTAACTTAGGAAAGTTGTTAGATGAAGCTTGGAAAGCATATCACAACAAGGACAAAGAAAAAGAAGTACAACAAACTAGAAGGTAAAATAAGAGACATGAACCTCCTTGCAACTCCAGCGTGTGCTAAGGGACCTCCAAAGTGTTCTAAGGGGAGAAGAAGGAGGGGGTTTGGAGTGTGGGGGGGAAACATGGGGAAGGGCAGGCAGTAGGGTCCCACCATTTCCCTGACAATGATTAGGGAAAGACCAGAGTGCATTTTGTAAAGAAAATGGACATGGCAAGCAAGAATGCCATAGGCTGGAAAGCTAGAACTGGTCTTACAGGCTGTTACATTCGAAAGTGAAGATTGAAGGGAACTGGGGAATTCTACCCCAGCTGAACCCCTGGTTACATTGAGGTTGGGGAAAGAAGAAATGGAATTTTTGGTAGACACAGGGGCAACTTACTGTATATTGAATACAAGTAAAGGAAAACTTAGTAAGCATATGGTAAATGTAATTGGTGCTACAGGAAAAAGTGAAACTTGGTCCCTTTTACAGCCCGTTAAATTGAAATTAGGAAAGAATTGGATTACTCATCAGTTTCTATATAAGCCTGAATGCCCAATGCTCTTTTGAGGGAGAGATTTATTGAGAAAATTGGATGTATTTCCAGGACAGGGAAATACTAATTCAAATAACAGAATCAAAAGCTGTCAAGGCAAAGATTTTTATGTTACAAGAATTATATGACATGGAAGAAGTCTCAGAGGAGGCAGAGAATCCTGTAACCCTGCTAGTATGGGTTACTGAATGCAGGAGTATCAAAGGTGGCCAAACCAGTGGGTATTACTCTCAAACTTGAAGCCACACTGGTAAGGCAAAAATAATATCCTAGTAGGTAGAAGGCAAGAAAAGGGTAGGAGAAGCTTATAGAAAATATTTTAGAATATGGATTATTGAAAGAGTGTGAATCAGAATATAACACACCAATATTACCAGCTAAAAATCAGAATGGGGAATATAGATTAGTACAAGATTTAAGGGCCATTAATAAAATACTACCAGATACTCATCCAGTAGCAGCTAATCCACACACACACTTGACAGCGCTGAAAGGGGAATATAAATGGTTCACAGTGATTTACCTTAAGGATGCCTTTTTCTGCATACTCTTGGCGGAAAATAGTCAAGCAGTATTTGCTTTTTGAATTGGAAAGTCCCACCTCTGGATGCAAAGTTCAATTAACCTGGACAGTTGCAAGCCAGGACCTTATAAACAGATTGGCTTTAGACCTACTGCTGTTACATGAACATGGAGTATGTGGTCACTTGAATTTAAACACCAATACTTATGGTGCACATTCCAAATGTGACTGCTAAACTGGATGATCAGGTAGAGAGGATAAAATCAGTTGCTGCACCTATAATTGATATTATTACTATCAATAGTTATTCATTTGGGGTCAGGACGTCCTAGAGACAATATTGTGCTACATTTTAATGAGAAATGCTTTTCAAATAAATCCAGGGTGCATGGATGGTGCAGAGGAACTTGTAAAGCCATCCAGTGTTAAGCTCTATACTGATTGACACCAGCACTGTCTTTTCTCACATATCTTTGCTGAAGACAAAGCTGTCAGGCTTTACATTCTAAATAAGTAACGCCCTTTCAAAGATCTGTCTATTAACTGACACCAAGATCACTTAGGAGCAAGTTATGGTTAGTGTGTGTAGGAGCCCAGAAAAGAAGGGGCTGATGAGGATATCTCAAACACCAAGAGCCAAGCAAAGACTGTTGGGGAAAAAGTAAGAACAAAATATGACTGGAGAAGGGGCCATGCAGACAAAGGGCTTCATTTTTATGGAAAAATATCCAGTTCCAGTACCTGGAGACAGAGCAAAAGCAAGACTACATAGGAACAGGCAGGAACTGTCGACCAAAGGTCGATCCACTAGTGGGGGAAGAGACCAATCAAGCCCTGAGCCTTGTGATGTCAGAGGCACCAGATCGCATTACAGCCAGTCCCACTCCCTCTGATGTCAGAGGAGGCAGAGAGCCTGATCTTTTCCTCCGAATCCGTATGATCGATGGGCAGTGGTGAGAAAACAAGCTGCCGCAGAGGATGATGCAGACTTACTGCATGCTTTCCCGATCATTTACCAACCAGCCCAATCAACCACCTAGATGGGAAGTCTTGCCTTATGGTATCATAAAAGAGCTTGCACCGCCGCATGTCATGCGGGATCAGCTGGAGCAGTGCCGCGGTGAGTAGCAGGAGCTGGGGGAGCCCTTCCTGGCAGTGTATTCCCTCTCCGCCTGCCCTCTGCGAGAGTGTAGCGGTGGCAGCAGCAGCGATGGGGAGCATGCGGGGTGGTAGCAGCAAGCATATGGCATAGCCAGGGGACGGCGTCACAGCGGGTCCGGCGGGGCAAGCGTGGCTCTCTCCATGTGGGAAGTGAGAAGGCGAGCCAGGGAGCCTGGCAGCACTGGCAAAGGAAACACTGCATCCCTGCTCCCCGCACATGGCAGGATTTGCCAGGAGAAGGGAAGAAGCATGACCAGGATGAACTGCATCCTGCTGACTGCCTGTGTTGTTCTGATTGCTTTTTGTGATGGATGCTGATATAATAATCCTGATTTATAAGCTGTCCTTTCAAGCTGAAATTATTTTCAGTTCCCGTCCATAGGCAGAAACATTCTCTTGTAATTTTAAGTTGCTTCCCAAGGTTCTGTCTGTTAAATCACTGTCTCCATTCACAGGAAGGAGATGTGTGTTGTTACTAGTTACCAGGTTTTTTGATCTGTCCCCCTGTTCATGGGGAAAATAAGCTCTTGTGAAGTTATGTTATCTTGTGGAGAACCTGGGCAAACTCCAGTGACTGATGTGAAGGAGATCAAGTAAGGAGTTGATGCACATGTAGTTTACTTCCTCACCTAGTTAGCTTTTGGGTTTTGCTGAAAACAGTGACGTGTAAACTTAACTCTTCGAGCTCTAGAAATCTAGCAAACTCATGTTACATATATTCCTGAATTTGGTAGGTTGAAATGCGTTCGTGCTCTAATTGATACCTTTTCCACATGTATTTTTGCTTCTGCCTATGGTGAACGTGTGAAAGATGTTGAGCATCATTTTTTGTCCACTTTTGCAGCCCTTGGAGTACCTGTCTCTGTAAAGACTGATAATGGGCTGGCCTATGCATCCAAAGGGATGGCCAATTTTTTTCATTTGTGGGAGGTACGCCATGGCACAGGTATTCCACATTCCCCTATGGGTCAAGCGATTGTTGAAAAACAAAAAAGGGGAATGCAGGGATGGGATATACCCCCCACAAAAGACTGCAAAAAGCCTTACATGTTCCTAGTTTTTAGACTCATGTTCAGAATGACCTAACCCCCATTCAACACCATTATAGTGGATCACAGGCTCACTTAGAAAAAGCTCAAGTACTTATTAAGAATCTTGAAAGTGGGAAATGGGAAGGACCCTTTCCGTTGATAACCTGGCAGTGAGGATATGCTTGTGTTTCCATAGATTCCAGTCCCCAACGGGTACCTGCAAGAGTGGTCCGACCAGCCTTGGTTACTCTGGTTTCATCATCGGCCCATGGGAAAACTGAAGTAACAAGATGAATGGAGCTTGTTTGGTTCAGGCTGTGGGTCAAACATGTTCTAATGATTGGAGTGTTTTGTTTTGTGATTTTTGTTTGTATAGTTGATTAAGCATTGAAAAAAGTAATGGTAGTACAGTTTAAAAACCAAAAAGGGGGAGATTTAGAGGGAGATAAGATGGAATTGAGCTACATNCTCCCTCCTTCCCTCTTTCCTTCCCTCCCTCCCTCCCTCATTGAAGCAAAGGAACTGCATGGAAAGGCCTTCCCAGCCTTGTGCCACAATAGCTGTCCCTTCCCTGCTGGATTTGACATGGAAAGTTATGGTGCCATTCTTTCCTTTCCACCAGCCCTCAAGTGTAACTTTTATTGAACATGACCTCATTTAGATGGTGGAGAAGGTGTGAGGGGAAGCAGCTGTCCCCAAAGAAAAAGTTCAAGAACCAAAACCCAGTCCTGGCCTTCAACTTCCCCTNGTTCAGAATGACCTAACCCCCATTCAACACCATTATAGTGGATCACAGGCTCACTTAGAAAAAGCTCAAGTACTTATTAAGAATCTTGAAAGTGGGAAATGGGAAGGACCCTTTCCGTTGATAACCTGGCAGTGAGGATATGCTTGTGTTTCCATAGATTCCAGTCCCCAACGGGTACCTGCAAGAGTGGTCCGACCAGCCTTGGTTACTCTGGTTTCATCATCGGCCCATGGGAAAACTGAAGTAACAAGATGAATGGAGCTTGTTTGGTTCAGGCTGTGGGTCAAACATGTTCTAATGATTGGAGTGTTTTGTTTTGTGATTTTTGTTTGTATAGTTGATTAAGCATTGAAAAAAGTAATGGTAGTACAGTTTAAAAACCAAAAAGGGGGAGATTTAGAGGGAGATAAGATGGAATTGAGCTACATGCTGTGGGACACACCTGCAGAATGCCATGGCAGCACAGAGAAGCTTGTCTCTGCCTGACCATAGGGGGAAGAAATGCAGGAATAGGCAGGAACCGTCAACTAAAAGTTGATCTAGTGGGGGGGAAGAGACTCAAGACCCCCAAAGCCCCCAACCCACTTTGAGAAGGGTCTGAAAGAATGGGCTGTCCATGAAAATTAATTAGCAGAGAAAGTGACAAACCTATCATCAAGGTAGGGAAATCTGTCTGTAAAAAGGTACCCCCATCAAGCCCAGGCATGCCTCTAGCTCCCTGAATGTCCCANACACTAGTGATTCACACTTTCCTTCTCAACTATATATAGCATCACATTACAGAGTCCATTGCTAAACTGCAGAGTTTTCAGCAGCAGTTTGAACTGATAAATGTGCCAGGACAGAAAGTATTCACTGACCTTCCCTCTTACCTGTGAAAACTGGTATTCATAGAACCATCACTCTGACACCAGTAAGTGCTTCTCTCCTGATATGATTTTATCCTTGTTAAATGGACAATTTGGGAGCCTAAAACTACAGGGTGGTACTCTAGTGGCTGAGTATGAACTTGCAGAACAACATCGGGTGTATGCTGTTTACAGACTGCAAGAAATTGGTGAATGCCACTTGAATGCCCTCTGAGTGGAAGTTAGCAATGGTAATGGGGAAAGTCAGTATAAGCTTTCTGTGCAAGCACATTTTCCTATGTGAGGTCTAGCTAAAATCTATTCAGTTTAGCTTCAGAATCTGCACAATTGAATGTGATGTGATTGCTGAGAAGAAAACTAAATAGCAGCAGTGTTTTTTGTGGGTTTTGGGCTGCAAGGGAAATAGGCAGGCCGGTGCTGAGATTTTGTTCTTAGTCCATTCTTATGGCAGCAGAACTAAAATATGGGTATTTTAGTTCTACAGTTAGGTTCAGCAAGAGTAAAAAATGTGAGAGTACATGTGTCTGAGAAGGAAGGTGAATACCCTAGTGTGAATTGTCTGTTGTTTAAATGTTGCTGTGACAAAGACATACTGAGCAACTGCATCTGTTCTGGCACATCTTGGTGTACAAAAGTATGTGAACATGTTGGTCTTTGCAAAATTGAAAGTCCATGACATTACCTGAAGCTGAACAGTAAATTAAAAAAACAGCAGTGTGCAACTGCATGATTGAAAGAAGGAAGGTTATTTGAAAGAAAAGCTCCTAGCCCCTTTTCTCATGGTGGTGTTGATATTCTTCAAAGCGAATGTTAAATCCAGTAACTGCCTTCTTCTCTGTTTTTTCTTGACTAAAATTATGGAGCTGGGCTCAGCTAGAGACCAAAAATGTAAAGGTGCAGGTGGCTGAAAAAAAGGAGAAACATAAGAAAAAATGTGTATTGTGCAGTTTAAAGCTCCACAGGAAAAGTAATGTCCCGTGCTCTCTCTTTTGTTTCAAGACTTCTTGTTTAAGGCAGTGGATTCTGAAGACTCTGGATAAGACTGAAAGGATTCCATATACATCTTCGAAGAAACTTCACTTCCTTTTGAAACCTGTGATTAGCACCGCAATCAGGGAGCACTATGAATTCATGACTCCTTTATCCTTGCAACGTTTTAACTACACACCTCAGTCTCAGTCTACTGAGCTTCCTTCTCAGCTAGTTGTGCTGTTACATTCAAAGCCCAGAGACAGAATTGCAAAAGTCCTGCCAAAGCTCTTTCACAGTCAGTGTCAGCTGAGAATGCTCTTGCTAGTTCAACATGTAACTCTCACTCATTGAACTCCATCACAAAACCTGGAGATATGCACCTTCAGGGTTACAGAATCCAGCCATCTTCTTCTCAGATAAGTGTCAGAACAGAAGGTATTCCTAAATTACCCCCTTCTCTTGGCAGCTGTTAAGCTACACATAACACACTGTGGCTCTGTACTTTCCTACTCAGATGTACGAGCCATCATTGTTTTCACTCTCGCAGCTCTGTTGCAAGCGTCTAGCACCTGCTCTCATAGAAAAGGCTCTGGAAAGAAAAAGCCATGGCTGGTCTGCACTTTCCCCTTGCTGCATGTCAGCCACACCAAACAGACTTCTGCATTATGCACTTACCTTCTCAGCACCTTCTGCCAAAATATTTGAATCTCAGGGTCTAAAGCTAAACAGAATTGTTTCCTCCTAGGGCTCAGATAGAAATATGTGCCAGCACAGATAGCTGTCACTGACCTTCCCTCTTAATATTGATAACTTGAATTCAGCAGACAACAGAGTGACACTCTTCTTGCATCTTACAACCACAGTGCTCCACAGGATTGTTCTCAGCCTCCTGAAGCATCACATCTTTTCAATAGCCCAAAGTCCAAAATGTCCACCTACTTCTTGCAGAGAACACTGTGCCAGCAGTCCAGGGCACTATGTGTTAAAACACACCTGTACCAGTGCACTTTCCTTCTCAGTTCTACATACCATCATACCCTGTCTCTCTTGTAGTCTGAATCAAAACGGAACATTTTTCAGGTGGATCTAGCACAGATAAATATGAGCAAGCCAAGAAGCATGCTCGGACCATGCCCCTTACTTGTGGAAACGTGTATTATTCGTTCCATAAGTAGAGTCCTCTTTCTCTATTGCATCATATGAACTGCGGTCACATTCTGCTGTTCTGCAATTTTCTGCTCAGCTTCAGGTAAGGTCACGCGCTTTCAAATTTGCAGAAACCAAACGTGTCCATGTCCTTTCGTACACAAATGTGTGCCAGAACACAAGCACTTGGTAGGTATGTCTTTGTCATGGCAGGATTTCAACAACCTGTGCCAGGAGAGCAGCAGTTGCTGAATTAGTCCTTCAATATCCAAGGCTTTCAACAAACCACCAGAATCTTGGCGATGAGAAAATGTTTTCATCCTGGCACATTTTTCTGTGTGACAGGTATATCCACATCTTTGGTCATTACAAGGCTGTAAGTGCATAATGATATTTACAGCAGAGAGGGAATATGCAGAGCAAAAGAATCTGACGGCAGTTTGCAGGCTGTAAAAGAAAGAGGACTGCCACTTGATTGTGGTGTGAATACAAGTTTCTACCCATAAGGGGCAAGCTCCAAGCAATCTTCTTGTCGTGACACAGTTATCTGTGTGAGAGTTAGCTGAAAACTTTTCTGCCTAGATTCAGACTACAACACTGATAGAATGTGATGGCACATAGCACTAAGAAGGCGAGTGCATGGCACTGGAATGTTTGGACAGAAGCAGTGCACTGGACTGCTCCTCTGCTGGCACAGCAATCTGTGCGAGCAGTAGATGGACATTTCACACTGTGGGAGAATGAAAGCATGCCTCTTACATAAAGCGAAGAATGAAGCCGCAGAGGACTGTGGTTGTGTGCGCAGTGTACAGGCTGAAAGAAGAGCAAGGCTGCCAATCAGCTGGCCTGCTGAAATCAAATTATCAGTTGTAGGTGGGAAGGTGAAAGAAACCTGCCTGTTCTGTCACATATTCCTCTCTGAGCCCTAGTGGAAATAATCCCATTTAACTTTAGCCTCCAAGATCCAGAGAACATTACGGTAGATGTAACAGAGAAGGAAATACACAGTGCACTGGTGAGTTTGATGCGGCTCACATGCAGCAAGGGGAAGGTGCAGACCAGAACTGGTGTTTTCTTCTAGAGCAGATGCTGGACATTTGAAAGGGACCTGAGAGAGTGGAAACGTGATGGCACATACATGTCAGAAGGAAAGTGCTTAGCTTCAGTGTGTTGCATGCAGTTCAAAGGCTGCTGGGAGAAGGGGATAATTTAGGAGCGCCTTCTGTCCTGACACTTACGTTTCTGTTAGACACAGCTGCTTGGAATCTGTGATGCTGAAGGTATGTGAAAGCGATTGCACTGCAAGTATAAGTTTTCACAGGTAAGGGGGAAGGTCAGCAAGCACTTTCTGTCCTGGCACATCTCTCAGTCCTCCAAACTGATGCTGGAAATGCTTCAGTTTAGAAATGGACTTTGCTACCTTGAGAGAATGTGATGCTATATATAGTTGAGAAGGAAAGTGCAAATCACTAGTGTGTTTGGGCTGCTTTACAGACTTCAAGGGGAAGATGAAGGCCAGCACTGGCTTTTGGCTCTAGGACGTTTTGTATGGGAGCAGCTGCTGGAAGTTTGGAAGATGTTTGGGATCTCCGAGAGCGAGAGATTGAGGAAAAGTGCGTATCTCCAAAGAATTTGATGCAGTTCAGTTGTGAGTTACATGTTAAGCCAGCAGGAATGTTCTCAGCTGACAATGATTGTGAAAGAGCTTTTTGCTGGATTTTTGCAATTTCGTCCCTGGGCTTCAGATGTTCCTTCCTGAGAAGGAACGCGTGTAGAGCGATGCTGTGGTATCTAGTTCAAAAGCTGCCAGGAAAACGGGTTATTCAGCTGTAAGAGACGGTCCAAGGATCC